>JACCIC010000102.1:747500-1130000 GCA_018907035.1 Sycobia sp. Sy_11
ATATATATATATATATATATATATATATATATATATATATATATATAAACTAACATCCCCCGTCTCGGCTTCGCCCGAGAGAATAATTTAACCGATTTCATAAACAATTCAATAATATCTAAGTCAAAAGTACTTTTTATATAAAAATCTATATTACTTACGTAATTTACCTATCGCCGCTTCTGTATAAACTGCTGCTTCAACGTAGCGTCCACTTCAAAAATTTGTTATTTTGCCGACCATTTTATACAACACACACGCGCACGCGCACACACACGCGCACACACACACATACACACGTATTACATGCAACTTCTATGGGAAAAATTGTACTTTCGAGTTCGAGCAGTAGAAAAAGATGTGCAGGAGTTTCGAGAGTACAAAGAATATCATCTTCGGGCGATAGAATATATGTCGGGACCACTCTTACTGGGAGTGTGCGTGTTCGAATTTTAGAATACGAATCTGTCCATAGAAGTCGTACTGACATACATGGATATTGTGGCCCTCCAATTATACACGAAATTTCCCGTGGAAGTCGTTCCAAATCATCTGGAAATCGCATTCTATCATCCGAATACGAAACTCCCTGTAGAAATTGTCCCGACATACCTAAAAATCATTTCCTATCAACTAAATACGATAATTCCAATAGAAGTCGTTCCGAGAAAGCTAGACATCGCTTCCTAACGATTAAACACAATACTCCCCGTAGAAGTCGTTTGAAAAGGCCTGGATATCGTATTTTACCGTGCCAACATGAATCTTCCCATAGAAATTGATTTTCTCATACCTGCACATCGTTTTCTATCAACTAAATACAATATTCCCCGTAGAAATCGCCCAGAGACACCTGGACATCGTATTCTATCATCGGAACACACAACTGCCTATAGAAATCGTCTTGAGGCAACGGGATATCGTAATCAACCGCCCGTACACGTCACTACAATATTTCTCAGTAGAAATCGTATTTAAAATGTGTATATATAATATGTACAATATAATATACATACTATATATATATATATATATATATATATATATATATATATATATATATATATCGTATAAACCCGTTTTTTAAATTAAATACCGTGAATATTTTAGTAGTGGTGCCAACTAAATTCGATCAAAATGTTCGTATGCGAATAGTGATTTTTTAAGCCGACGATGGATATTGCCTTTTTATATATTATTATATATTTTTTGTATATACTTGTATATATTTAATAATTTTATACTTTTCTATCATATCATATCATATCATATCATATCATATCATACTAATTTCTAAAAACAAAGCGTGATTTTGTTTGTTCACGATAACCGAAAAAACTACTGAACCGATTGTTCTGACATTTGACATATAGATTCTATATTATCTTAGAAAGGACATAGGCTATGTTTTTTATTCAAAATCATTTTACTTTCATTAATAAATTAAGTTAATGATTTTAATAATCAGTTTCACGAGCGGATACTAGGTGGCGTCTTGAATCACGAGCATCAACTCAAAGTAGTCCGCTTAAAGTATTAATACCAGGCCAACTCAAACGAATGTTCATATTCAACTTTGGGATTCGTATCCTAAAGAAGGTGTGAGGTTAGTCGATAAACGTTTTTTAAAACACACTTCATAATTAAATAGTACTGTTCAGTTATATAATTAGCTAACCGATATTGTTAATTATTATTTTTTAAATATTGCTTATTGAATACTTTAGTTTCGAATATTTCAAAAATATTGTCATAAAAAATTATTATTTCATGGATATATTTATTGAAAATTAAACAGGAATATTTTATTATTCAAATTAGAATAAATAAATTGTATTTTCCAATAAAAAAGTATGTTTCAATTTCAAAACAAATAATATTTATTAAATAAAATAATTATCTTACCATTTTTGATACACTACACAGAAGCTAATCGTATTCACTAAGCAGTATAGTATGCAAAAACTTAAACTTATTCTAAAAATAAAAACTAAATATACTTTACAAAAATATGATACAAACTAAATATATAATATATATAATTATTATATAATACAAAATATATAATATATCTATTATAATTATATGTAAATATAATTACATAAACATATACAACAATAAAATATAAACATAATTCTATTAGAAGCGTCCTCCTCGTATATCTAGAGATCGCATACGATTACAGAAATTTTTCTATCTTATATATATATATATATATATATATATATATTTTAATAATAATAAAATAACCCTCTTAAATATTCGCATAAATATTTCTTTATGTAACCGTTAATTTTCATCGCAGTTTTTTAAATAAAGAATATCTCAGAAACTTATGCATGCAATAGTTTTACTTAAAAAAAAAAATAATCGGTATAACCATGAAATAAAAATTTTTTATGACAATATTTTTGAAATATTCGTGTTAAAGTATTCAGAATATTAAATATTTAAAAAATAATAATTAACAATATCGGTTAGCTAATTATATAATTATTTAAAAAATGAACAGTACTATTTAATTATGAAGTGTGTTTTAAAAAACTTTATACTTATATAAAAATCAATATGTACAAATAAGTTAGGTGTGTGTGTGTCTTCGTACGCAATATTATCTCTCTCTCTCTCTCTCTCTCTCTCTCTCTCTCTCTCTCTCTCTCTCTCTCTCTCTCTCTCTCTCTCTCTCTCTCTCTTTCTTTGTGTATGTGTATTTGTGTGTGTATACGTGCCGATATACACACGTATAAATAGTGAATATTTATGTTAAAGTAACTTACTTGCCTAAATTTTTTTCGTTTATATAAATATTTATTTATGACAACTTTAATAATGAAATAATCCTGTTAAATATTCGAATAAATGTTTCTATATGTAACCGTTAATTTTCATCGCAATTTTTTTAATAAAGAATATCTCAGAAACTTATCCATGCAATAGTTTTACATGATTAAAGTATTCAATAATCAATATTTAAAAAATAATATTAACAATATAACGTATATACACTCAAATACATATACAAAGAAAGAGAGAGAGAGAGAGAGAGAGAGAGAGAGAGAGAGAGAGAGAGAGAAATAATATTGCTTACAAACACACACACACACGTTTAACTTATTTGTATATATTGATTTTTATGTTAAAAGCAATTAATCATTAGCAATTAATATTTATTAAATAAAATAATTATATCTTACCTTTTTTAATACTCTATACAGAAGCTAATTGTATTCACTAAGCAGGATACACATACAAAAACTTTCACTTATTCTAAAAATAAAAACTAAATACTTTACAAAAATACTAACTGAATAAAATACTAAAAATATAATAAATATAATTATAATATAATACAAAATATGTAATATATATCTATAATAATTATATGTAAATATAATTGTATTAGTAGCGTCCTCGTACAGCTAGAGATCGCATACAATTGCAAAAATTTTTCTATCTAGGCCTCCGAACATACATTGTATCTTATATGATTTTCCGAAGGAAAATTTTGAGTAAAGGTCGTTTCCGTATATCATGTAGTAGATAGAATATTACATGTATATATATAAGGACATTTACTCAAATGTTTTCTTGGGAAAATTAAATATATATATACATATATAGATCATTTAGCAACCATGCCTAGGGTGGCGGGATAGGGGAGGAGAGGAGCCCAAGGGTTTAACGTGGATTACCCGATTAGTGGGTGTTGCAGTTGTACATAGCTGCCTATAGCATGCGCGTACGTGCGATCTATACCTCTCATTCTCGCTCTCTCTCTCTCTCTCTCTCTCTCTCTCTCTCTCTCTCTCTCTCTCTCTCTCTCTCTCTCTCTCTCTCTCTCTCTCTCTCTCTCTCTCTGACCTGACCATCTGCTTCGATGCTGTGCGAGACCTAGCGCACAGCATGTATGTCTATAGTATATACATTACAAATCGTTGGTAAAGTGATTACCTAATTTGCCAATTTTTTATATTTTTGTCGAATTTGCCAAAAAAAAATTGGCTATAACCTATTCCTGACTGTGTAGAATACGTGGTTAAATTTTAAACGCGATCGATTTGCTATAAAGTTAATAATTATTAAGAAAAACGCAATTAATAATAAGCATTTTCAGCTACTATAAGCATCCCAAGTTACCTTGATACGTCAGGGATCTACCCCGTTGCTCAGATGATACATGGTAGAAGTACTGTTTAGTTTGTAATTTTGCTAATAAAATTCTAGTTTTAAAGCAAAAACATATAGAATGTAAAAAATTTATTGTAGCTAGGTCTTCAAATTTTGTTTAAAAAAATATTCAACAAACTCTGTACTGTTTTATATATCGTCATTTATATGTTATTATATACAATATTTTTAATACTTCTAACCATAAAATACGGAGAACTTTGTATATAACATTCATTTTTCTAATTTTTTGAATCGGATTACAATATGAAAAGTAATGCTTTTCATAAAATAAATGCTTTTTCTATCTTGTTCTACAATACATATAAGTTTATTTGCAATAATATTTAGGACTGCAACAATCTGGAATTAAGGCTGCAAATTTTAAACTGCAGTTCAAGCACGCGTTTTTGACTACACTTTACTCACGTTTCTGTTATAGGGAACGTACTTTCTATTATTTCAGCGGACATACATTCTAGATTGTTGCAATCCTAAAAATTATTATAAATGAACTTACATGTATTGCAGAACAAGATTGTGAAAGAATTTTGCAAGGATAAATAGGAACTGATGCGTAAAATTGCAGTTGTAGTACGCGCTTTCGGCGAATCTGGAACAGAATGGATATCTCGCATGGTGCACTGTCATCGAATTACCTAATAAATTTTCGAGAATCTAATTATCATTTGAATAATTTTTGTCATATTTATCTGTTATATTATTCTTTGACAGTCACTTTTAAATAATTTTATTGCATGTATTAAACCAGTATACAAATGTCTAATTATTATAAATCAAAGAGTCGTGTACATTATTATAATAATCTATAAATTTTTTTGGAAAAAAATTCTCTAAAATTTAAAGAAATAAACTATATGTATATAGATATATCACTACCATACTTCCATATAACAATTTTCCTTCATCGTTATTGAATTTTAGTATTTTTGATTTATTTCTAATGAAAAATTTATAACAATTAGGAAAAGGTTTTTACAAATAATTTTTGGAGCTTTGGAACATTAATATTATACATCAAATTGACTGAACTAATATTGAAATAGTTAGTAATTAATAAAAAATTTTGTATATAATAATAAATAAATGATAGTATATGAAACAATAGAGAGTTTAATACAAAGGATTTTAAACAAAATTTGGAGATCTACCGAAAATTAATTTATTACATTCGATAGATTTTCACTTTAAAACTATAATTTTATGTATGATCTTGTACTATGTATGAACTGAGCGCCGAAGTAGATCCCTGACGTATCGACTATGATTTGGGTCGATAGCAGCCCGAAATGTTCACAATTAATTGCGTTTTTCTCCATAATTATTAGCTTTAGAACAAAAATGGATAGAACATAAAAATTTGTTTTAATAGGATCTACAACTTTTGTTTGAACAATTTTTTTTCATAAACAATTTTTTTGAACAAAATTATTTCATAAAACCAGGTTTTTATCAATGTTTTAACATTTTTACAAAGTTTGGGTGCCTGGCGTTGCCACATCCAGATTAATTGACGTAACAGACGATAACTACGCTTTAAAGAACATTGAAACGAATCATTTAAACTAATTTTCGGCCAAGGATAAATATAAGACATAAAAATGTCGCTGGCTGCCGGATTATAAGTCAAGACATCACCCAATAGCTGCTAGTGGAATTGACTGCTAAGAGCGTTAACTGCGCACGCAGACGATACTAATTTTCTACGCGTACGACATGTAGAGTCGACACCGATTTTGATTTATGATCCTCAACAAATTATAGAAAACGTCGCTTATAACACATGCACTAAAAACAATCGGTTCCGTAGTTTTTTGTTTATAATGTACAAACAAAAACATGCTTTGTCTTCATAAATTAGTATGATGACAACTATCGTAATCTGAATTTTCTTTTAACAATAAAACATGTTAAAATGTTGGCATTATAACATTGTTAATGTCTTCGATGCTCGGGAAGTGCTGATTTGCTCTCCTTTTCGATAACTTGACATTTTGACTCCCAAAATTCGAATGCATACACGAACGTTCGATTGAGGCTGACTGAGTAATTGACACAGCGTTTATTTACTATAAGTTGGTATACTTTTATACATCTGGCCTGTAAAGGTCTTTTTACTCAAAACGCGCTGTTGCTTCAATACAATTTAAGTTAGAACCGATTACACAAAAGGGATTATAAAAGTGGTATTGACTTGCCTCTAGCGCTCCGTATACCTGCGGCATATGAGTGGTGCGCTCTGAAATTAATCATACTCACAATCTGTAGCTCCCATAGAACTTTGGATTTCACTTTGAAACTTTTATACGATATTCTTGAAGAGATAAACTAATTTTTTATGCACAAAAAAATTTGAGTCTTTGAAAATTGTAATAGAGATTTCTCTATTAACCCATTAACATCCAAAACAGAGAAATCGTAACAGAGTTACGATTATTGATTTTTTTATCGAATGCATTATATTCGAGAAAAAAATTCGTGAAAGTTTGGGCAAAATTTTGCGCTTCAGGCGCTATTTTCTAGCTGCCGTATTGAATGTCTGGATTCGGGACCAAACTGACTTTAAAGTACAACTCATTTATGCACTCATAGTTGAAAAATAAAGTTCCGTCCTAAACGTTAACACAACAAGAAATTGGAATTAAAAAAAAATATCGAAATTTTGCAGTTTTTTGTAAACGTTGCCATATTGGATTGTTGAGTGAAAACTTCGCAATTCTGATACCAGAAATGGAAAGTAGAGAAAAAAATTCTTAAGCAAAAGTATGTTTGCTTTGAATATATCCGTGGAATCTATGATAGATTTATGGTTGAAAACAGAGTTACGATTTATCTGTTTTGGACGTTAATGGGTTAAAACAATTAGCACAAATCAGTTTTTCTTTCAGACATTATCAATCCAACCTGATGCTAGAACTCAGAAGGAACTTTTACGAGAAGGTTATAGAAGGCGATAATTCAAATTCATTATGTAATCACTTTAAATTTACTCATGTATTTTATATAAAAGTTATACAAAAAGTTTCTTCAAAATATTCTGAAATATAGTATAGGAGGGTGGATTGATAAGTTTCCGGTCTAACCAAGAGATGGCGCCACTAGGCCTACCTTGAGGTGGCGTTCTATAATACCATCCTTAAATTGCTTGTAGCTATAGTTTCAGTCCGATCGCCATGTTAGTTTAGGTTTTAGAGAACGCTGAACAAGACGCCTCTGTGTTTTTCGTAAAAATGGAAAAGCTGGAAAATCATGCTGTCATCAAATACTTTTATTTGAAGGGGTTAACGCCGAAGGAAATTAAAGAAGAGATAGACTCAACACTGGTGGCCTCCTCCTCATCATACTCAACCGTTAAGCAGTGGATTTCCGAGTTTCAAAAGGGTCGTGTGAGCACCTCTGATGAGCCCCGCTCAGGACGCCCCATTGAGGTCACTGCTCCAGATACGATCGAAAAAATCCATCAAATAGTGCTGAAGACCGTAGATTAAAAATGCGTGAGATAGCTGAGACCTGTAAGATGTCATATGAAGGTATACAAAATATTTTGCACCAACATTTGTATGTGGAAAAGCTCTATGCAAGATGGGTGCCGCGTTTTCTAACAGTCGACCAAAAATTACTTCGAAACAACATTTCTACCGCCAATTTGGCGTTGTATAAGCGTAATCCAAGCGAATTTTTGCATCGACTCGTAACCGTTGACGAAACTTGAGTCTACCACTACACTCCTGAAACCAAACAACAGTCTAAACAGTGGATTAGACCAGAGGAACCAACCCCAAAGAAGGCAAAAACAATTTTTTCGGCGAACAAGGTTATGGCTACTGTTTTTTGGGATGCAAGAGATATTATATACATTGATTATCTTGAAAAGGGTAAAACTATCACTGGTCAATACTACGCAGACTTATTGCAACGTTTGAGCCACAAAATGTAATTTAAACCACCTCATCTGGCGAAAAAAAATCTTGTTTCATCACGATAACGCACCAGCAAACGTGTCAATCGTTGCGATGGCTAAAATCAATGATCTTAAGTTTGAATTGATGCCGCACCCTCTCTACTCTCCAGACCTAGCCCCGAATGACTATTATCTGTTTCCTAACCTCAAAAAATGGCTTGGCGGTAAGAGATTTGCGGATAATGAAGAAGTAATCGAAGCTGTAAATGGGTATTTTGAGGAGCTTGACGAATCAGTCTATAGAGATGGCATTACTAGATTAGAACACCGCTATGAGAAATGTATCAGCCTTGGAGGAGATTATGTTGAAAAATAAAAAAAAAATTCTTAAAAACGTCGTTTTTCTTGGTCTGGCCGGAAACTTATCAATTCACCCTTGTATAACAAAATTGCATAACAAAATTAAAGCTTAAATTAATGAAATCATTAGCAACTGACAAGTTCATTTCACATGTACCTCTATCATAATTTATCATTGTTGAAAAAGAAAGTACGATCCTGCCAGATCCTTTCCCATTAAATTTATAGGTAAAAGAATCTAATATTGCACAGGAATGTACTCATGTCAACCATATAATATAATGGTAACCTTAATGTATATTACTTAATTTCTTTTATTACATTCTTTCAATTATAAAAGAACATAAAGTCTTGTACATTATATTATACAGATCTCATTTTGATTTTATCAATATTAGATCAATGTACTAAAAAAAATCTAAAGTGCCATGTCACTTCTTACATGAAAAAATCGAATGACAATACCTTCGAAATAATATTAATATTATATGCTTTTAAAGCAATAAATATAATACATAATTCATACATCTAAAACGTACATACAGACCAAGCTATACGTCCTTACAAATATTTCACCATAAATGTCTGTTTGTGTAAAGTTCAGTCATTCTCTTGTGTTATAATTTAAAAATTATTTCTAAAAGTTTTAGAATTTTTTATGTATATTATTATGAAAATTTCATACAATTTTGTACTTATTCCTAACAAATTTTAACATATTACTCTTTCTTATGTTATATAATATATATTATTGTTTAATATTATATAATACAATAATAAGAAATTATAAAAAATATTACTTTATCAACTTTCAATGATTGCTAACAATTTTGAAACTTATTCTGTTACAATTTAAAGCTATTTAATAAGAAATAAAGCCATAAATATTTAAATTTAATTAAAATTATAAGCTGCATACTAGCATTATAAACTGTAATATCCTTTAAAGCACAAAAATAAACTATTTTATATAAAAACACCACAACCTTTCTGGAATCAGTCCTAACAAGTTTATACCTGTTTTTGCCAAAATGATAAATTATAAGAATAGTTATTAGAATAGAACGAAGGCTGATGATTCACAATTATTCTTTCTTATGACCATATGGATAGCTCATACTTATAAAATATATTTTTATGAATTTTGAGTAATAATTCTTTTATGTGTTAAATACGTTCTCAAGTAATATTTAAATATTAATATTTTTTGTCATCCCATTGTTATAATTTTATATTAAGTGCATAGTCACTTGAATAATTATTATTTGCCTGATAATTATACCTTCAACATTCTGAAGTTCATTACTTTAAAGTACATGATTTTATTTATATAGAAACACATGTGACAATAAACGTTGCCATTTACCAGCGATCTCATTACTTTAAACTGTAATTTTTTTATGTAATTTCATTATATAATATCTTTCAAAATATTCTAGAAAACTTTTTTTCTTTATATAAATTCATTAATCAATTTGTATAGATTACATAGATTATGATATGCTAATAACATATCAGATTTTTCAACTTTTGTTGAAATTTTTTTTTAGGTTTCCAATACTGCTAAATTTTCTTTTTAATTTAAGTCACAAATATTAATGATCTATTCTACTTCAATATAATCAAACCAATAGGGTATATTTTAAAAGAAAATTGCCAATGTCTAGGCATAAAAAAGGTGGACATTACTAATTTATTTTGATTCCTTAAAAAATTTATTATAGTTTTATTAAACAGTTTGTTCCAAAAATATTTCATTCAAACATTGATAAAAGATATTGAGGATCAATAACCAATCAATTTATAAAAGGATTGTTAAAAAATAAAGATTATATTTACCCTGTGATTTTAAATTTATAATGTTTGAAATTCAGAAAGTTAAAATAAAAATAAAGATAAAAATTTAATTTAATATTAATATTTGCAAGATACCTTAAAAATAGTTATTTATTATAACTTTATTAAATAGAAAGTTATCACAGTGATAAATTTTGTTACCATATGGAAGATAAGAAAACGTACCTCATAGGATTGGTCAAATTTGATATTCAAATTAATTCTAACCTAAATTGAGTTTTTAACTACTAACATTTTTTAAACTCTAATTTCTATACAAGCAATATTACCATTCTATTTGTATGTTAAAAGTAAATATATAATATAATATAACAAATTGGTGTCTTTCAGTTTTCAAATATTTATAAAAGAAAATACTGTAAATAAAAAAGTTTAATGTCGTATTTACTATATCGTAATAAATACTTTAATAATTAGAATACTTTAAAATAATTAATAAAGAAATTTGATTATAAATTGTTTATAATAGTTGAATTCTTCATTCTGTAAATTGCAGTCATAGTGAAATTTATGGTTGAAAATATTTTTTCCTCATTCTAACCTACAACTCGCTCCTTCAACGATTGATTCCGGTTCTCATGAAGAAAAATATAGTTCTTACCTAGTACGAAAAGGATTTTTTTACGAAACTTGTTACAACCCTCGGCATCGCCCCGAGCTGCAAACCTTTAGTTTCGTAAATAAAGTCTTTCCGTACTCGGTAAGAAATGTACTATTTTATATTAATTACACTAATCTGAATATAATATGTAATGTACATAATTTCTTCCAGTTATAAATTTTCAATTAACAAAAGAAAATATTTCATGATACATAAGCAATTAAAAATTTTAAATAATATATACAAACTTAATATAAATAGTTTGATATTAATAATTTATAATTATTAATGAATTATTATAATTTAAAAGCGAGAAAACTTTAAAATAATATTTTCTGACCATAAAATACTTATATATTAAAACGTTAAAAACCTTACTTGGCGTTTATTCATTCGTTTAACATCATCAAAAACACTTTGCAACATCCTTGTTTTTAAACTTAATTTCTGTTACAGCAATTTCTATACATAAAGGCTTGAAGGTTTACAGGCTTTAATACTTTCTAATAATTACCTACAACGTAACTCTTTATAATAAATTTAAAAACTCAAGTTATTGAAAAGTATAACCATAAACAATACAGAAATTATAAAAAGAAAGAGTGGGGGAGTCATATAGGCAACCCAAATTATGTCCAGTCGGCATAGATAACTAAAAGATATCTCTTGAACTAGCTTGGAGTTTTCCATACCTCTAGCGGAAGTTAAAATCGATCCTAGCGCCTGAGTTGTAAGAACGCTCCATATCTCTGAAGGAAGTTAAAATCGATTGTAGCGCCTGATTTTTAATATACTGCGGAAGATTATGGAACTCGAAGTGTGCGAAAAATCCTGTTTTGTTTTATCGCTTGTTCCAGTATTAATCAGGGCCGTAGTAGCCCAAGTTAAATATTTAAATTATAAATGATCCATACAAAATTTATATTTTATATATTCTTATGAAATAAGTAGCGGAGTAGCTGATCATTTGTCACAAGAAACTTATAATATATATATAAATTTACACACACACACACACACACACACACACGACGCACATAGAGAAAAAAAGAGAGGGATATGCATATATATGTGTATTAATTTTGATATGGATATGTATTGATATTATTATATATTAATTTTAATTTATATTGGACTGTAAGACCGATGGAAATATTTATTAATTTATGCATATATATATATATATATATATATATATATATATATATATATATTTAAGTGTAGAACAAAGCGGAGCGGGATACTAGGAGACGAGCAACAATACAGAAGCATCAGCTCGACACCCAGCGTTTGATTGAAATGCGCATTTATGTATGCGTATCTGCACACACACACACACACACACACACACACACACACACACACACACACACACACACACACACACACACACACACACACACACACACACACACACACACACACACACACGCACACACGCACACACACACGCGCGCACACACACACACACACACACACACACACACACACACATACACCCACACACAGCTACTAAACGTATAGAATTCACCCCTATTTCTCATGATAACAATGATAGACCGTAGAAATCTTTAATACATTATTATGAAAATAAATATCACACACAACTGTTTTCAGATACTTTCGATCTTATTGTGCTGTTAAGTTCCAAAAGTTCTAAATTCCATAAATGTGTTTGAATTGAAGTACCATGGGTATACCATCTAAAACGAACTCCCTGCATAAATCGTCTTGAGGCACATGAACATCGTATTCAACCGCGCGTACACGAAACTACAATATTTCCCCGTAGAAGCCGTATTTAAAATCTATATATAATATAATAAGTATATATATATATATATATATATATATATATATATATATATATATACATCTATTGGATGTACAAGTAAGTTTCTAGCGTTTGTCAAAAGATGATGTCAGTACTCATCTGCTATATTTGTATGTTGTGTATTTGTCAATAAATTTGCAGCATTAGTTTCGGTGTTGTTTATTTTATCGAGCAAAATCATGGCAAGTTTCCAGCCAACTAAACGTCATTTGCGAGAAGCGCTGTTTCTATTTTTTAATATGAGGAAAAGTGCGGCTGTGGCCTATTTTTTGCTTTCGGAAACTTATTCAGCGGAATATATTGATGAATAGACTCGAGTGGTTTAAATGGTTCAAAAATGGTAATTTTGAAGTCGAAGACAAGTATCGCTCCAGAAAGACGAGAAATTAGACGCTTTGCTGAATGTTAATCCATGTCAGATTCAAGAACTTGCTGCATCACTCATGCAACAGGCCATTTCCCTGCGCCTAATAGTATTAGGATTCCTTCAAAAGGTTGAAAACTGGGTAACGTACGAATGGAAGCCGAACGACTTCGAATGGCAATTTTTCATGTCCGAAATGTTCCTGTAGTGATATAAAAGTAAATCATTCTTTAATCGAATTATCACTGGTAATAAAAAATGAATTATGATAACCCTAAGCAAAAAAAATCGCATAGAAAGTCCGGCAAGCACGCCCAATCGACGCCGCAACAAAATATTCACGTTAATAAGCTCATGCTATGCATATGGTGGGATCAAAAGGGTGTCGTCTACTATAAACTGCTTTCCAGTAGTCAAATCATCCAGGGGCCATTGTATCGAACTCAATTTATTAGTTTGAAGCAAGCATGTGAGGAAAAACGGCTATATGAGACCAGGCATGAATCTGTTATTTTTTATCACGATAAAGCTCAGGCATATATTGCGATTTCGATCGAAAACTATTTGAAGAATAGTGGATGGGAAAGTCTGCCTCACCAACTTTACCGTCGAGACCTGGCATCATTTGACCACCATTTATTTCAATCAATGCAAAACACTCTTACGGGAATACGTTTTAGTTTTGTAGAGGAAATAAAAAATTAGCTCAATACTTCTTGGGCTCGAAAAATGAGAAATATTTTTGGTCCGAAATTCAGAAATTGCCAGAAAGATTTTTGGGGAAAACGCTGAAAACTTATTTGGACACCTAATATATATATATATATATATATAAGTTATTCTTCTGTGAATGGGATGTCAAACGCGTTGCTCATATTTAAAGGGTAGTATTACTTTAGAGTCGCAGATTTTACTTATCTAGAAAGAGGTGATCCTTAGGCGGATTGTCTTGTTTTAGTATTTGCTTATAACTATTCATGTATATATTAGGTTGTCAAATATCTCCATTTCCCTTTTTTCCTCTTCATTCAATGCTTTATAAAAAGTGTTCAAGTGGTCGGATTTACTTCAAATATGCGCGAAACTAAGGCACGATCACCAGAGGTGAATAGAAATTAATAAATATTTTGTTATTGGTTTTACAATTCAATCAATTCAATCTAAAAATAAAAATAAAAATAAAAATAAAATAAAAATAAAAATAAAATAAAAATTAAAAATAAAAATAAAAATAAAATTAAAAATTAAATTAAAATTATAATGACAGTCAGACTGTCCTTGTTTACATTCACCCCCGTAGACTAATCTGAAAATAAAATATTAACTGAAAAAATTCTTTGTTAGTAAAGTGCAGTCTAACTGTCCCCAACACCCTTATCTAATTGAAGACTTGTCCAACGTTTCGAGCTCGCTACCGCTCCTCATCAGGGTCTAACGAGTGATTTTTAGCCGTGATTTTTATTTTTATTTTTATTTTTATTTTTAGATTGAATTGATTAGACTGTCAGACCAATAAAAAAATATTTATTAATTGGTATATGAGCAGTCGACATAAGTACAATTAATTATTTTAGACATGAATAGAGATTACGCATATATATACCATCAACATTTCTAAATATATATCAATTTTTAATATATATTTCGATTTATCGTTTTTTCTAAAATGAAAATCTAAATGTCAGTAGATAACTTTACATTATTTATCTAAACGTTTGTATTTCACTATCTTCTAGTCGATGTCGATGTAATCTATCATTTCTAAGGTCACTATGAGGAATATTTACGTGTGGTTATGAAGTCTAAATAGGAAAAAATATCATGTATATAAATACAATGCATTGTAGAGAAGAGCTTTTAAATGATTAGAATGGCCAATACACCATACTTGCTTTATTTCATATACTTTTGTAGAACGTAATTTTAAATATATATATATATATATATATATATATATATATATATATATATATATATGGCGAAGGAAATGAAGACACCAATCTGAAGAGCAAATTCCCTTTTGCTGTCGTTGTTCTTCTCTTTCTATTTCACTCCGCCCCCTCCTCTTATTTACGACGCGCACCAGGTGGATTTTGAGTTACAAATATAAATTTTAAAATATTCGTATGTATGTATATATATATATATATATATATATATATATATACACGAATATATAGATATAAACAAATGTTTTAAAATATAAATATAAACAAATATATACATATATACAAATATTTTAAGATTTATATTTGTACCTCAAAATCCACCTGGTGCGCGTCGCAAAGAAGAGGAGGGGTGAGGTATATATATATATATATATATATATATTGTAACGGGGCCCTATTAGGGATAGGTACGATCCTGATACCTTATTTTATTTCTATAAGCCGTTACAATTGTTTATAGGACTTACCTGAAATTAATTATTTGTCATTGTCAAGGTTTCACCTACCTTGGCTAGAAACAATTATTAAATTGTTTAAATAGTTAATTGTTAATAAAAATATTCTTCCTTATGGCCGTTAGTCCTATAAATATTTTTCAATTCTTAAAAGAAATTGAATAAAAATCGATCGCACGGCTGTCAGTTAGAAAAACGACAATTGTTTACTAATAAATAATAAATAATATTAAAATTATTAATAATAAATATAATAACTGCCGGAATTCACCGCGGAGGCGGCAGGGTCCTGAATCACCAATGTCAGAATTTATTGGGTATAATGAGTAAAATATAAATAATTTATAATAACAATTTAAATATATATTTATTAAATTGTAAATAATGGTATAAATTATTATTTACGTGCCTAAGTACACCCGCATTCCTACTCTTTTATAGATTGTGATTTGGTCGAGAATAAGAGAAATTTAATTTCTTTTGAAATTTAAATTTCGCGCGTTTTATGCTAATATAATGCGGTTTTCATGCGCTAGGAGCCGCCACCGTATCTCAATATATATGATAATTGCGTGATTCTCTCTCCACCACTTGTACGCACGAGCGGGATACTCCGTCGCACACACATGCACAAGTTAATCACGCTCTATAAATATGCTTGTTGGTGTTTACAATTCCCGCTCGAATTTATCACAAACGCACACAAGCTAATGGATCAATTACTTTGATCAATCTAGTTTATAATTATTTATTATAATAAATTAATTATCACGTATAAAGTAAAATAACATATTTACGCGTATCGAAATTAATCCGAATATAATCAAATATAATAAATTTATATCAGTACAGATAATTCTCGCATGAACGGCCGTCGACGCACATATACGCGAGAACAAGATAGCTCAATTTCAATTTCAAATACCTGACAATATGCAGCAGTATTTGAACTGTAGCTCACGTTGCGGGCCCGCAATTCTTCCGTTGTTGATATCTTTTTTTCTTTTTAATCTTTTCGATATTCTTTGATTTCTCCCTTGCCTTGTTGGAATTGGTCGATAATACTCGAACCAAAGAACAACAATAACAAAAACGATTAGCAACAAATAAAACAACGAAAAAATCTTCAAAATAATAACAACAACGATATAAGAAAACAATTTAATAATTCGAAAGAGAATCTAGTGTGCCTGCTTGGTGCTTCGACAACAATTCGACTAACTATATTTCTTCCCCCACTCCCTTACCTCCAGCTAGAGTTCGACAGCGGCTATAACCAGCTGTTTGTCTCTTTCTAGTTCAAAACGAGCACCGATATTTGGTACCCGTTACAATATATATATATATATATATATATATATATATATATATATATTTAAAAATCTTATTAATAAACATTACTGAAGTCATCTTTTTTTCGTAATTTAACTGGACTTAACGATACAAATTTGAAATATTCAAATAATTATGAATTGGTAATAGCAGTAGACTATGCTATAGTAGATTAGTAACATATGTTGTATTAGATTAAGTTTCTTTGATAAAATGAAGCATTTACGCTGATAAAAGAAGCATTCGTAGATATTAAATCTACAATTAATTAATTTTAATTTATTCGTTGGACTAGGTACTTTAGTTTATTTTACGTAGTGTTCAGTAAAATCTGGAAAAAGATACTATTCTTCAATATTGTTTAACATTTAAATTACCATAAACTTTTCAAATCCAAGCCTGCAAGTACGTGTTAAAATAATTTTTAAATTATATTTTATAGTACAGTATTCTCACGTTATAAATAAGTGACTGCATAGACACACTTCTAATAAGCAAATTTTATTGAATAATATTAAGAAATAATTTTGAAACTTACACGAATTGGTACTCATACATATTTACATATTCCTGACTATGTCAAAATTGATTCCAATGTTTTCTTTTGTTTAAATTATAAACTATCATATCGATTTATTTTAAAATTAATTCTTGCAAACAGATTTATTTTTTATATAGGACTTTTCAGACTTCTTAATTTTCGTTCAATTATCCTGAGAAAGGATATTATAAAACATGAATATTTTGTCTAATAATACTGGAATTTTCTTGAAATTTCTTACTCATATTCGAAGTAGAATTATTCTTAATATTTTACATTTAAATTAAAAATATCTGTGTCCGTATTTAATTAAAATTAATTAAAATTAACTAAAATTATTGTTTTAATACCTGAAATAACTAAAATAAAAAATAGAACTAAAATAAATGCGCATATTCGTGCGCTTGGTTCCGTATACAAACACACCCACACACACACACGCACATGCATACGCATATATACACCGTGTCCCAGATATAATTGCTCATATTAGCGGCATGGTATTGGCAAGGAAAAGTTATGTGTAAATATTAATATTCATGTAGGTCCATTTTTTATAGATTTTGCAGTACAGGCCCATGTCTGGGCCTATGCCCTGATTGAGCATAAGATAATTTTTTCTACGATTTTTCACTTACAAAAACTTTAAACGCGTTTTTCTCAAAACAGCGTTTTCAAGTACCGTGGTCGTGAAAACTAAAAAACTATTGAACCGATCCTCATGAAATTTTGAACACATATTCTATATGTTGGTATCAACCGTCCTAACTACAATCAACTTAAAATTTTAATTCTAACTATACTTTTATTGCAAAAAAAGACGAAAAAAAGCAATTTTTTTCTTTCGTATTTTAGCCGCCATTTTGTTGACTTTGCACGTACATAAAATAGTCTAGTTAGATCTGTTTCTGGAGTCATACTGAACATGATGACTCGACAACGTTACCTACTTTTTTGGTGTTGGCTCTGACCATACTTTACTTGTATAAAAAACGTATAAAATAAATAAAAAAATTTTTTTATGTAGTTCAAGAGTGTATTTATTAAGCATTTCAAATCCTACATCCATATCTTCAAGAGCATTCTCAGAAAAATTTTCAGAAAATTAGCGGTTTTTTTCGAGGGTCTAAAGTAGAATACTGTCTTAAGGTTCCTTCCTCTCCCCTTTATGACACTGCAGCTGCACTAGCTACTACATTACGCTTGGCCGCCCCCTTCCCCCCTTTCCAGCCAGATGCTCATCGTTGCTTGCCCTGCCGGCACACGTATTATATTTTTCTTTTCGGACATTGTCTTACAGAATCCTACGATTCTACATTATCGATCCTAAACGGATCTTGTTTGGGGTTCTGCCGCAGCAAGCAACAGCGTCATTTTTGGAACCTTTCATTTACATGGGCTCTAGCAATCTCTATTCATCTCTGCTACCGTCTATAGTATTAAATCTTCTTATTTTTGCTAGCTCCGTGGAGTGAAAGTTTTTTGCAGAATTAGGGAACTATCCCACATAAATCGTTATAACAATATGTGACCTTTATTTATCTGTATTTTTAATACATGATATGATCATGTATATGGTCGTGCTTGTGGCTGTATAAAGTTTTTCAAAAAATAATTAATTATCATTATTTGCAGTATGTAAAATAAATAATTCTGTTGCGGTCAATAATTGACAAGTGAAGTATTGAATATATGTTTGTTCTAAAAAGTGATAAAATTAATTTCCATTGGTTTCAAATACTGTATTATTTATACTTATGAAGTTTTTTTTCTATTTTCAAGCAATGTAAAATTGTTTATTGTATTGATTAAGTATTGACTAATGTTTTAATTAATAAATATTGAGATGATGTATTGAACCTTATTAAATTCAATCCTTTAGATAAGTCAGTAAGGTTCTAATATGGCTATGGGAAAATCATTTCGTATTTTAGAAAAACTAAAGCCTCCAAAACCACATTCAATTATTTTGGAGCATAGGAATTATAATGAAACTCTGCTTTTTGAGTCGCAAGTAGTTGCTGTATTAAGTAAGTGCTATAATTGGTTAATCAAAAATAGAGTTTGTTAGAGAAAATAAAAAATAATTATTTTCATAAAATGTGCAATTATTAGTGTTAACAGTTTAGTTTAATGTTATAATTTAACAAATTAAGAATAAAAATGTTTTATTATTATTTTAAAATGGTAATTTTAATCCCACTGTAATTATTGCAAATTTAATAAGTGAAAATGATTTGTGTAGTGTATAAATTGTTATTTATATATAATATTAGAAATAAAAAAAAAACTGGATAAATTGTAGAATAAACTACCTTAGTTTTTAAATCATTACAAGATTTTTTAGTTATTATAGTTTAAAAAGATTGGAGTAACGTGAAAGTTAATTTTATCAAAATGAATTCTTCATGAACTTAAGTGTTTTGATTTAAAATGTTACTGAAACTAAAAAATTTTATGTTTAGGAAGCAAAATGCAATAATCTTATATTAAAATTTAACAGTATTGCTAATGTGATTGTCTAAAATAAAAGAAATATTCCCTAATATTTACAATTGTCTTTAATCGACTGTATTTTAATAAATTTGTATAAAATATTTCATTTTTTTATTTTATTAAAATAAAATTGATTGAACTTAATTATAGTTCATGAATTTAATTCTACTTTAATAAACTTTAATATAAAATTTTAGAATTAATAAATGTTATGAATTAATTGAATCTTTAATATATTCGAATGAACTTTAATCACCAATTTTTAGCAGTGATATTACTACAATATTACTACATTGGTACTTGGATTATCAGCATCGTTCTCATGCTCAATTATTTTTATATCTACGTAATTAAAAATTATTAAGAACATTTTTTATTTTAATACCACGTATGAAATAAACACACATAAACAAGTTATTTATTTAACGATAGTATTTGTTTATATTTAAAGCATACCTGGACTGAGGAATTGTTAATTTAAAATTCCGCACTAAGGATCCAAAATAACATTTTCTAACTGTCTGAAGGAAGAAAAATGAAACTTTCACTCTTTCTAAGGAATAAACATCTTTAGGACCTTCTTGCTGCCAGTTACAAAGCAGAATTTTACTTTTCCACGTTGAGAGTAAAATAAGATGAAAATAATCGTAACTAGTTTCATGGATACCGAAGGTTTTTCGTGCCTGCAAAACATTTGACATTTACGATCTTCGGCGCAATAAAAATGATTTTAATTTTATTTAAATAATATAATTTGAATAACTTATAATTTTTAGTTGATGTTTCTTCTATTTATAGGAGAGGCGGCTTCACTCCATTTTCTGATACTGATTTTTGTTTAATTATAATTTATTAGCATTTTCCATCTCGGCTTTACCCAAGATAATAATTTGATCGATGTGTTAGGCAATTCGATAATCAATGTAAGAAATACTCTATATAGAAATCTATATTCCTCTAGATAATTTGACCTATCGTTGCTTCCATATAAAAAGACACTATCTCATTGTTTGCTTTCATAACGTGCTATTTCGCATACACTTTTTTTTACTTCAGTTTCAGTTGGTACCCGCCACTAAATATTCGCGAAATTTAATTTAAAATACGAAGATAAAGAGATATAAAAATATATATTTTTTACATACAGTTTCTAGGATGATATACGAGGTTAGACAATTGAGTAATGCAACCAATTTTATTTCTCGGCTTGTGGTAACACTGCGAATCTGTAACTCCACCACCGTAATAGTAGACCCCTACTCTCCCGATTGAGACGTTGACGACCTTTGTACGATCATTTCTTCGCCAACTGTTTAGTGTTTTGTAACAACGCACGAGTAGTGCATGTCGCGAAAATGGAATAGAGAAATTTAGAGCAACGGTGTGCGAAATACGGCGAAATCGTGACAGAAACTTATGAAAAAGGTGCTTAAAGTGTACAGTAGTGATGCCTGAGTCGTAGTCAGATGCTTCGGTGGCATGTCGATTTTAAAAAAGGCCGTGAGAGCGTCAAAGACGAGGCGAGGAGCGGAAGGCCAATTCAAGTGCGAACCAACGCGAATGCGCAGCGTGTCCGCGCCCTTGTTCATCAAGACCGGTAACCAACCATTCTGATGTTGGTTGACGAGTTGAATATTAACTCGGAAACAGTTAGAAAGATTATAACTGAAGATTTCACCATGAAAAAGCTGTGCGCGAATATGGTACCGAAGAGTCTTTCAGATGAGCAAAAAGCCTACTGAATGAACATCACTCAAGATTGTCTCGAGCAGCATGAAAGTGATCCTACTCTTCTCGATTGAGTTATTACTGGTGATTAAGTTGGTACTTTCAATATAACCCCGAAACTAAACGACAAAGCCAACAGTGGCTGTTCCCTGAAGCGCCAAGGCGAAAGGAGGCGATAATGAGCAAGTCCAAAGTGAAAACCATGTTCATTTGTTTCTGCGACAGCAAAAGGGTAGTTCACAAAGAGGTGGTTCATCAAGTATTCTACCACAATGTGCTCTCTATTCATCGGACATGTCACCCTGCACCTTTTTCCTATTCTCCCATTTGAAAAAATTCATCAAAGGTCGATATTTTGTTCATACACTCCAGAATTGTTACGAAAACTGAAAAACTTACTGGAATAAATAAGTGTATAGATGCGGAAGGGGACTACTTGAAAGTGGGCTTTGAAATGACTACTTTGAAAGGGATCGCATCGATATACCTTAATTCAATAATACGATCGATTTTCGAATTTTGTCGCATTACTTAAGTGTCTGATCTCGTATTGTACTTTTGTATTCGGACGGTAGAATTCGATGTCCAGGTGTTTCGGGAGGACTGCTATGAGGAGTTTCGTATTCAGACAGTAGAACACGATGACCAGGTATCTCAGGACGACTCCTGCAGAGTTTCGTGTTTGGAAGGTAGAACATTATTTAATAATTTTAAATAATTAAAATCTCTAAATAAAATTTCTGTCCATCTAGAACGAATGAAATAACAAAACCAAACTTTACTAGAACGTCTTGTTTATTACTAAAACAGGATTACGAGGATTGAAAGACGATGACGTTTATCATGAACTAATTAAATTACTACTAAAATATTGAAATTTTGTAGCTAAATTTGTATTATTTACTGCTTAAATATAGTATACAACGTAACAAGAATATTACTTCTTAATTTGAAAAAGTGATTTGATAAAAATTATTACTAAAATAATGCAACCATGAAAAATAAGTATTTGAAAAGTCTTAATTTTCAAAAAATTAAAAATAAAAATATAATAAAAATAATAATAAAATAAGAATAAAAATAAAATAATAAATAAAATAAAAATAATAAAAGCAATATTCTATGTTAGTAAAGGAAAACCTGACTGCCTCTACCACCTTAAATTTAGAATCACCTTGGTGTTCGACGTTTCATACCACTACGGTCCATCCTCAGGAACTAAACTGAATTGAAAAACCCAGCATGCTACATTAGTATAACATTTATAGAACCCCTTTCTTAATTTAAATGCGAAATACAAATTTTATATTAATAAAAAATGATAAGTGTTGTCCAATTTACTTGAGTCTATCATTAAATTTAAATTATTGGGACTCTTCAAAATATGAATATTTTCAAGAGTTTCTTTTTCATATTTATTTTTAATACATTGTTCTAAAATATTTACATTTTCAAAATCGAAAGAATGTAACAAATTTAACTATGTTCTTTTAACCAGGATGTATCATTCATGCTTCATAAGCTACATTGATGTTCATATATTCATTGTTTAAGGTATGTTCACGTTCGTCCAATATAATATTTGTCACAATCTTTACAATTTATTTTGTATACCACTCCTGTTTTTAAACATTTATCACCCTTATCTTTACAATTATTAAATAGCTTTCTAATATTCTTATTGTTTCTAAAGTAAACTTGAATATTATGCTTTTTAAATGCACTTCTAATTGTTTCGGATAATCCTTTTACATCTGGTAATACCACGATTTTATTATTATTATCTCTCTTTTCCATATTACGTTCTCTGGTGCTATTATAAATTTGATCCACTCTCTCTGCAATCATTTTATCTATAAGGTCTATTGGATAATCATTCTTAATGAATATCTCTTTAACTAATTTTAAATTATCTATTCTAATATCTGTGTGTCATAATTTGATTGTTCTGTATATGACTCCCTTTACAGTACCTATCTTGTTTCCGAATAGATGGCGTGAGTTAAAATATAACAACCTACCTGACCATGTAGGTTTTCTGTACCAATTTAATTTTACTCTGTTATTACTAACTCTAATAACATTAACGTCCAAAAAACTTAATTTATTGTCTAATTCTAATTCCTTTGTATATTTAATTCTATCATTGATGGAATTAAAAACATCTACCATTTCATCTACACATCTTTCTGGTACAATTGTAAAGATGTCATCAGTATATCTTTTATAGATAACTGGTTCCAAATTCAACTTATTTAATACAATATTTTCTAATTTTTCCATTACCAAATTAGCAATCACCGGTGATAAAGGTGATCCCATTAGACAGCTATATTTTTGTTTAAAAACATTATTTTGAAAAGAAAAAATTGTGTTATTGAAAACTAAATTTATTTCCTTTATAAATTCATTTTTTGTTAATTTTGTGTGTATGTTAATTTCTGACCATTTTTCTTCTATAATTTCTTTAAATAAATTTAAAGGCATATTTGTAAAGAAAGATACGACATCCAATGAAATCATCTTATAATTATTCGGAATATTAATATCTTTAACTGATTCATAAAAATTCCAACTATCTTTAACATAAGAGTTGATGTTTTCAACGATATTATCTAATATATTTGATAAAAATCTTACAAGATTATATGTTGAAAAATTAATTGATGATATTATTATTCTATAGGTCAATTGCTCTATGAATTTTGGGAACCCCATAACATTTGGCTATTGTTCCATCTTCGCATTTTAAGTGTTTAAAAGTAATTTCATTAATGTAAGATTTATTTTTCCATTCTTTTACTAATTCTTTCAATTTATTTTGTAACCTATTAATATGAGGATTCTCAATTTTCTTGTAAGTTGTGTTATCCTCTAACATCATTGTCATTGTATTAATATATTCTTTCTTGTCAGATGCTACTGTTACATTTCCTTTATCTGCATTGTGGAATATAATATTTGTGTTCTCTTTTAAAAAGTTCTTGGTTGTTTTGTATTCATGTATGATGTTACTATTTATATAATTTTGAAATCTATTTTCTTTTTTTAAATTATTAATAATCTTTACTAATGAGGTTCTACATTGTTTTTTCATATCGTTATTCAACTAGCAATACTATTTTCTACGTCAGCAATGATTTCTTTAACAGGGAATTGGTTATTTGAATAAGATATTCCAAATTTTGTACCTTTTGAAAGTATATTTATAACTTCTTTTGGAATGGTAATATTTGTTAATTTTTAAACCAATTTGTATTATTATTATAAGTATTATTTGTTTGAGAGTGTTTTATATTTTTCAAATGTTCAAATTTACTTTTCAGTTTATTTCTTTTTTCGTACTTCATTTTATTAAAGTGTCTGTTTTGAACTAGAAAGAATTCTTTTCAATCATCATTTTCTAAGTATCTATATTAATATTTTTCTATTTTTGATAAAAATTTTAATAATTGATAAATTTCATAATTTTTTATATCTGATTCCTAAATTTATTAATTTGTTTTTAAAATAGAAAATATTTCTTTCTAAATCATAAGAGACTCTTTTATCGTAATTCCGACAAAAATGTTTATTTTGAAAATTTTTATCTATACATGTCGAAAAAATGTTCGATTTTTTGCAACTAAATAAAAAAGTAAGTTGTTCTTTAATTGTTATAGCTTTTAAATTCATTTTTATCCATTTTGAGCAATGCTCTTTAACAACCCACCCATATTTCAAATAAATTTCTTTAAAATATAACATACGTTTATATATTATAAAGACTGTACGACCGATAAAAATATTTATTAATATAATGTAATTTTAATGAAACTTTTCTCATATATAATTTAATTATGTACAACATTTAAATGCGTAATAGTTGCGTTTATGTACAGGAAGTCGATGCTCCTTAGCGACTTGAGTACGTGTAAATGTTAGAAAAACCTGCACGACAATGGATTTCCCAAGAAAATTCAATTTCCAATATATGTCATTACGATATTATAATTATCAAATCTTTGAAGATGGAGAATTGGCGACTTTGCTTGGTGAAGATTCTTGTCAAACGCAAGAAGAACTTGCTGAAGCATTGGGAGTTGATCGAACAACCATTTCCAAGCGTTTGAAAGCCATGGGAATGATCCAAAAGCAAGGAAATTGGGTGCCGTACGAACTGAACCTGAGAGACGTCGAACGGCGTTTTTCGACTTGCGAACAGCTGCTTCAGAGACATAAAAGAAAGGGTTTTCTGCATCGTATCGTGACTGGCGATGAAAAGTGGATACGTTACGATAATCCGAAGCGAAGAAAATCATGGGAACTACCCGGCCATGCATCATCATCGACGGCCAAGCCAAATATTCATGGCGCCAAGCTCATGCTCTGTATATGGTGGGACCAGCTAGGTGTGGTTTACTATGAGCTTTTGAAACCGAATGAAAGGATCACAGGCGAGGTCTATCGACGACAATCGATGCGTTTGAGCCGCGCACTGCGAGAAAAACGGCCACAATACTCCGACAGGCACGACAAAGTTATTTTGCAACATGACAATGCTCGCCCACATGTTGCACCGCCGGTGAAAACATACTTAGAAACGCTCAAATGGGAAGTCCTACCCAACCCGCCGTATAATCCAGACGTTGCTCCGTCTGATTACCATCTCTTCAGATCGATGACGCATGGCCTGGCTGACCAGCACTTCCATTCCTACGAGGAAGCCAAAAAATGGGTGGATGACTGGATAGAGGCCAAACCGGTCGAATTTTTTCGCAACGGGATTCGTATGTTGCCAGAAAGATGGGAAAAAGTTGTAGCTAGCGATGGCTAATACTTTCAATAATTCATTTGTAACCATTTTTTCACAATAAAGGCTCAAAATTTGAAAAAAAACGGGAAAGACTTATTCACATACCTAATA
Source organism: Sycobia sp. Sy_11 (assembly GCA_018907035.1). Lineage (NCBI taxonomy): Eukaryota > Metazoa > Arthropoda > Insecta > Hymenoptera > Epichrysomallidae > Sycobia > Sycobia sp. Sy_11. The sequence continues at coordinate 774,013 of JACCIC010000102.1, forward strand.
ATAAATTATTATTAGCTTATACTTTTAGTTTTAGTTTTCCGTACATTTGAAACATCTCGAATTACGATTTATAGCAATTTTGAGCTAGTTCATCAATATCTTTAAACAAAAATTAGTTGAAACAAAAATTTAGTAAATTAAAGTCAATTCAAAAAACTAGGAAAAAAGAAAAAAAAATTAGTTAAAAACAATTTTTTTAATTGTTATTTTATAAATAAATTTGATATAAAACCGATGAAAAAAATATTGGTTAAAACAAATTTGAGAAAAAAATGCTTAAAAGAATGTTTGTCAAAAAAGTACGAAATAAAGTAAGACTACCACAATGGTGCTAAAAGAGGAAAAATAATTTTTTGACAAATAATATACCGTAGATATTATCGTATTTAAACGGCCTCATTGACAATATCCAAGATCCCTCACCTAAAGTCGATTCGACTTTTTGGAATCGGTTCTGTACCTCCCAATTTAACTATATGAATGAAGTTCTCTTCACGCGCTTATAAATGGTACTTACATCAATTGTTATAAGTTAATTAGAAATCATGTTATACATTTTGTAAATAATTTAATCTTTTTCGTAGCATTTTGAAAAGTTGTTCTAGACCCTCGAAAAAAACGCTATTTTTGTGAAAATTTTTCTGAGAATGCTCTTGAAGATATGGATGTAGGATTTGAAATGCTTAATAAATACACTCTTGAAGAACATAAAAAATTTTTTTTATTTATTTTATACGTTTTTTATACATGTAAAGTATGGTCAGAGCCAACACCTAAAAAGTAGGTAACGTTGTCGAGGTCGTAAAATCTTGCCAACGGATGGTCGAAAACAAAAAAAATCAAATAGTTGTATGTTCAGTATGACTCCAGAAACCGATCTAACTAGACTATTTTAAGTATGTGCAAAGTCAACAAAATGGTGGCTAAAATACGAAAGAAAAAAATTGCTTTTTTTTCGTCTTTTTTTGCAATAAAAATATAGTTAGAATTAAAATTTTAAGTCGATTGTAGTTAGGACGGTTGATACAAACATATAGAATATGTGTTCAAAATTTCATAAGAATCGGTTAATAGTTTTTTAGTTTTCACGACCACGGTACTTGAAAACGCTGTTTTGAGAAAAACGCGTTTAAAGTTTTTGTAAGTGAAAAATCGTAGAAAAAATTATCTAATGCTCAATCAGCGATACATGGGCCATACAATATGCCTTCAACTTGTTCCAGGCGAGTATGTTCAGCTAATTTAGCCTGCTTTTTTTGAGTTCTACTCTCCTTAGAAGCCTCAGTCGAGCGGCGTTCTCTTGAATGATGCGCTGTTGGTCGCGCATATTGGCGAACTGCATGGCGGTTTGGCCTAATTTCAGGCCCATAATTTCCATTATTTTCAAAAGTGGCTGAATCCTTCATTAAAAGTGCAGGCAGTAGTGAGGCATACAATTTTAACGATTTTTTTTTCATTATAGACATGCTTCGGTGCCATAGCCCAAACTGTTGAGTTAAAACACTCATTGTTATTTTGAGCGTTTCTGCCCAAACATCTCTCCAGCAAGTGCTTTCGAAAAAGCTCAGGTAAGTGCGTTCGAAAGGTGAAAAAGTATAGTTAGACTACCTGAATCTTTCTAAAATTTTTAGCTAACATTCTTGAATATATTAACTTTCGAAAAATGTAAAAAAAAAAACACTTTTTTCAAAGTTGTCAAGTAAAATACTGCTTTAAGAAATGAAGCGGCGCAATATCAAGCAATATTCGAGCAAATTTGAGACAGGATATTTGGAAACAAATTAAAATAAATGCACATATTCGTGCGTTTGAATTCATATATACTTGTGAATATATACACCGTGTCCCAAATATAACTGCTCATATTAGCGGCATGGTATCGGCAAGGAATAGCTATGTGTAAATAGTAATATTCATGTGGGTCCATTTTTTATAGTTTTTGCAGTACGGGCCCACACGTCTGTGGACCAATCAGGGCTCAGAGAAGCGGGTCATCGCCTGCGAACGAGAAAAAGAACGTCAAATAAAGGGAAACGAGGCGAAGTTGAACGAACACGGCAAAGACCAGTAGTTGTTATTTTTCATATCAGGGAAATCGGTGAGTGATTGACCATCAGAATGCCGATCGATTTTGATCAAAAAGCAGTCACCAATGCTGACCGATGGTACGGCACTACAGTTTCCACTTTCACAATTTTCTGTCAGAACACGACAAGTACGGGCAAGCAAACGATTGATAACACCAAGATAATACACAACATTAACCGTGTAGGACGATGGAACGAATTCCTGGTGAATTATGCCCTTGGAATCGTAGAAAACAATGAGCATTGTTTTGATTGTCGATTTTTCCAAGCACGATTTTTTCGGGTTTGGCTCATCGAGGGCTTTCCATTCGGCACTTTAACATTCGATTTATGGATCATATTGAAATCACTGTGTGTCATGATCAGTTACTATAAGATAAAAATAATTTTGATCGCTTTTGGCTTTTTTCATAATGTCTTTAGAATGTTAAATTTAAAGCGCTTTTTGGGCTCCAGATAATATGTGTGGCAGAAAGCGCGAACAAACCTTTCGAACACCCAAATTCTCGATCAAAATGTAAAATCGATGCTGCTGAAAAATGTAATTCTACTGACATATAAGACACCGATTATTTCCGCTCATTTTTAATGAATTGATGTCTTTGAAAAGCTGAAACCACTTATTTATTGTTGCACGAGGTAAATAATCACTGTCATAAACTTGTTGCATCATTTGATATGTTTCTGTAAAATTTGTGCCCAATTTAAAACAAAATTTGATGTTAGTTCATTGCCCAATACTCATTTCTGAACTAAACAAACAAAACACCTTTTTGATCCCACCATATGCAGAACGTGACCTTATTTACGTAAATATTTCCTATTGGCGTGAATTGGGCGTGGTCGCGGAGTTTTGTATAAAAGTATTTACATTTAGGGTTCTCCAAAATTTGAGAATTCATTATGAAAACATGGTCACATATTCTTTATTCAAAGTATCATCCATAGCAAGCTCTAAATGTTTCCCATATTTCTCGCAGTTCCTGAATTTCGGACAAAAAAATTGTTTGTCTTTTGAACTCAAGCACGCACCGAGCCAATTTTGGATTCTCTCTAGTGAATGGAAGCGTATTCCCGTAAGAGTCTTCTGCATTGATCGAAATAAGTGTTAGTCAGATGGTACCAAGTCTGGACTGTAAAGCAGGTGAAGCATAATTTTCATCCACTATTCTCCAAATAATTTTTGACCAAAGCTGCAACACATGGCCGAGCATTATCGTAATGAAAAATGCCGGACTTATGCCTAGTCTCATAATCTCGCCATTTTCCTGTAATGCTCGCTTCAAATGAATAAGTTGGATTCGATACGATGTCTCTTTTATGAATTCACCACTTCAAAGCAGTTCATAATATATGACACCCTTTTGATCCCACCATATACAGAGCATAATTTTATTTACGTGAATATTTGATTTCTACGTCGATTGGGCGGGTTCGCTGGGCTTTGTATACTATTTACTGCGTTCAGGGTTATCATAATAAATTCATTTTTTACACCAATGGCAATACATATGACTGTAGCTATATTTCGGACATGCGAAATGGCCATGCGACGTCTCTTAGCTTCAATTCGTACTGCACCCAGTTTCTAACCTTTTGAATGAATCCCAATGCTATTAGGCACAGAGAAACGGCTTGTTGACTCTAATTCTCATACAGCCAACCGTCTAATTACTTGTCTTCAAATCTTTTCGGTTTTCCGGAGCGATCCTTGTCTTCAACTTCAATATCATTACTTATGAACCATTTGTATCACTCGCGGTACGTTGATTAATCAATACATTTCAGCTCATAGGTTTCTGAAAGCAAACGATAGGCCTCAGTCGTACTTTTTCTCAATTTACAGCATAGAAGCAGTGCTTCTGGCAAAGGACGTTTATTTGGCTGGAAATTTGCCATCATTTTGCTCGATAAAATAAATGGCAGCGATAGAAATACTCAAATAAAATGGTGCAAAATTGTTAACAGATACAAAGCCCACAGAAATAACACATGAGATCTGAATTTTTTGCCCAAGAGCCAGTAGTGTTGCTATCATTTGACAAAGATATGAAACTTGTGCACCCAATAATTATTCATATTTGTAAATTTTATGTAGAATTATCGTGTATAATAATTTGCTTTGTTGTAAGTTTGCTTCTATTTTATTCCATTGACTCTGCAGATTTAGTAAAAAGCAACAGGAATCAATGAGAGAACTTAAACTTTAAGGGGACTGAGCATTGGAAGAGGTAAAAAGTCTGACCTGAAAAAGTAGTGTAAAGTCATTCTGCGTGGCAATGGCTGAGATATTAATAGAATAATTTGTTTTATTTATTTTTGCTTAATAATGAGTAAAGACGTAACACTCTAGATCGTTCAACATACCATAATATAATTATAGGTTTTTTGTAGCTTAATTTGATATGAAATTATTCTTGTTGCAAATTTTTACAGTAACATTTGTAATCAACATATGAAAGTACACACTTTTATTTTTGTTTTAAATAGATATTCTTTAAAGAATTTTATTAGCTTTGCGATATATTTATAGAAATAGGAAAATACAAGTACCATATCGTTCAAAATTTCAAAAATTGACACTAATTTCATGTTTAAATACAAAGGATATTACTCATTAATTTTAGAGTATGATGAAGGCCCATGTATATTTCATACTGTTAAAATAAATTATTGAATTCCTGCAAATATATTTCTTTTAATAGTTAATTATTTGTATATATATATATATATATAAATATATATATATATATATATATATATATATATATATAGTATTGAGAATAGCAAGTTTATCTGTTCATACTTACAATGAAAATATAATCTGTCAATCTATCATTCTTCATTTTTAAATTAATTAAGATGTGTTCTATGTAAATAAATTGGATGAGTCGGGTAATCTGATAGGTAACTGTTTGCTTATGTACCCGTACTCATACTACTGCTGAATTATTCAGAAATTCTACAAGCTTCTTGGAGTAGGGTAGATCATTTTCTTTACAAATTAAATAAAGAACTATTATTGTGACGTTCTAGACATTTCAGGCTTATATTATAGAATTTGTTATAATTCTCATATGTTGAAAATTCTGGTCAATTTAGTGAGCCTACCTTCAAAAAGTATTAAATTTTTTATATTTTTTGAAGTACTAATAGTTTTCCATTTTACTGTGTATATTGAAATCTACCTGGATTTTCATCGCCATTATCAAGGTTAAATAATTGTACATATTTATTGTCTGTATTATTGAATAAACTGTATTTTCGCATTCGGTTAATAAAACTGAGAAGATTAATTGTTTATATATATGTACGAGGTCAGACAATTGAGTAATGCGACCGATTTGATTTCTCGGCATGTGGTCAAACTGCCAACCTGTAACTCCCACTACCGTAATAGTAGATCATTACTCTCCTGATTGAGATCTTGACGACCCTTATACGATCATTTCTTCGCCAGCTGTTTAGTGTTTTGTAACTAGGCGCTAGTACTGCATGTCGCGAAAATGGAACAGAGAAATTTAGAGCAACGGTGTGCGATACCATTTTGTGCGAAACTCGGCAAAATCGCGACAGAAGCTTATAAAAAGTACTTTAAATGTATGGTAGCCCCGAGTCGTAGCCAAGTGCTTCGGTGGCATGCCGATTTTAAAAAAGGCCGTGAGCGTCAAAGACGAGGCGCGGAGCGGAAGGCCAATTCAAGTGCGAACCAACGCGAAAGCTGTGAGCGAAGATGGTACCGAAGAATCTTTCAGATGAGCAAAAAGTCCACTGAATAAACATCGCTCAAAATTGTCTCGAGCAGGTTGAAAGTGATCCTATTGATTGAATTATTATTGGTGTTGAAAGTTGATTCTTTCAATATGACCCCGAAACTAAATGACAAAGCGCACAGTGGCTATCCCCTGGGGCGCCAAGGCCAAAGAAGGCGAAAATGAACAAATCCAAAGTGAATACCATGTTCATTTGCTTTTTTAATGGCAAAGGGGTAGTTCAAAAAGAATTTATACCACCTGGCCAAACCGTAAATCAAGTATTTTACTGCAATGTGCTCGATAAACTACGAAAAAGGGTTCTCAAAGTGTGTCCAGAAATTACGTATACTTGGGTTCTGCATCAACACAATGCTCCTTGTCATAATGCCTTCAGTCTCTCAGTTTTTGGCGTTTAAAGGCATCGCAACGTTACGACAACCATCCTATTCATCGGACATGTCACCCTGAGACTTGTTCTCCCATTTGAAAAAATTCGTCCAAGGGCGACATTTTATTCATACACTCCAGAATTGTTACGAAAACTGAAAAACTTGCTGAAATAAATGTATAGATGCGGAAGGGACTACTTTGAAGGGGATCCTAGCAATGTATCTTAATTCTTAAATATAATCGATTTTTGAATTTTGTCGCATTACTTAATTGTCTGACCTGTTTTATATATATTTCTTAATCTATATATTAAGCATTTTATGTATTTTATTTCCATAATTATATTCACATTATAGCTGAACATGAAACTGACGCCTTAAAGTTGCAGTATACCAAACTCATGGAAGCATATGGATGTCTTGGTGTACTACAATTTAATTGTGGTGAAACTACCTATTTATATTTAGTGATGATTACAGGGTGCACTTCTATTGGGAAGATTTATGATTCTGAAATATTTAGAATAACGCAAACAAATTTTATTCCCTTACATTACACCAAAAATATTAATGAAGAACGTATAGCGGAAGTTAAGAAAGTGTTGAATTCAGGAACGTTTTATTTTTCTTGGACAGCTGCATCTAAACAATCTTTAGATATAACATTAAGTGTCCAAAGAAGATATACATTGAACTCAACTGATAATCGTTTTTTTTGGTAAGTCAAAATTTGTGTAATATATTATATTTTTCTTATATTTTAATTTTCATTGATAATAAAAAGAGACATTATATTAGAAATCTTTTATAATTATTCTTAAATACAAAAGAATAAATCTGTCCTACATACTTCATGTATGATGTATTCGTATTTTTGCTCGTTATGAAGATTGCTCCAAATATTGCTATCACATCATAAAATGATGCGATAGAAATAAACAATTTTTTTGTTATGAATTGTCTACAATTAACTGTAATTATATCTTTCGAGTAGCCAAAATATAAATATATTCGATTATTGACCAGTTTTGCTATATCCCAACAGTTTCTTTTAGCGACATAAGTTCTATCTATTGGTGCTCTATTAGTAAAAGCATAGTCTTCATTTATGCTGGGTGACAGAAGCTAGTGAAAAACTCGATAACAATCGTTACTTACTACTACCTAACTAAAGAATTAAGAACGTCTGTAAAAATTGCTAGTCTCTGAAATATAAAAGCTAATACTAAGAAATGATAATAAAAGAACATTCAATACTTTATTCCAAGTAAAAAATAATTTGCTGTGACTTGTAAGAAGTATTTAAACCATTATTCTGATTTTACACAACAGCTTTTTTCAAACAATATTTTAGTTCGTCAAATTATATGTAATCGATCATATCGAATCCTAATCTAGATTTTGGATAACTATCACTTCAGTTTGTTTCTATTATCAAAGCTATGCTCATAAAAATTTACATAAAACTATGCTGAAAAAGATCATAAAATTTAATAAAAAGCCAATTTTGCTCATCTGAAATGTCCTTCGGTACCATCTTCACGCACAACTTTCGCGTTGGTTCGCACTTGAATTGTCTTTGAGGCTCTTACGGCCTTTCTTAAAATCGACATGCCACTGAAGCACCTGACTACGACTCAGGGCATCACTACCGTACAGTTTAAGCACTTTTTCACAAATTTCTGTCGCGATTTTGCCGGAGTTTGTACGGTTTATGCTTGTGGTATGGCTCGGAGTTAGCGGTGTTCCTATCCATCTAGTTGTATAGAATCTAAACATATGATCTATGAATTTAGTCTGAGATAATTTCATGATCTGATTATTTCTGTTGCGTCAATGTTATATAAAATATACTTAGAAATTCCATTTGTTTATCGAAGACTTTAACCTTAAATTCGTTGCCTAGATTCTTTATAGTTTTTGATATTTCATTCTCGTTATTGCCCATTATAAAATTTCTATTATCGTTCGGTCGCTCAATTTTACAAACTAACACGGATCTAAATCGCTGTTTAAAAAGCCTCGCTTATTTGCAACTTCTGTGAATTTAATGTTCCATCTTTTAAGACTTATTTTTAGACCGTACAACGATAGATTTAGTTTAAGTATGTTATATTGCGTACCTTTCAGACATTCGGTTAAACCTTTTGGAAATTCTGAATAGATATCGTCTTCGATGTCTCCGTAGAGGAAAGCCGTTTCAACGTCGAACTGCTTAAGGGGGGGGGGGTAAGGTATTTAACCTTTTTTTAGCCAGTTTTTTTATTTTTTTAAATGAATACTTTATATCTCAAAAATATTATATCGAAATTTCAAGTTAATCGGAACCAAATTGACAAAGTTGTGAGTATTTGAACATTCGTTGCTCCAAGTAGGATTTTTACATATTCGTAATTCTGCTTGGCAATTGTGTGGCGCGCTTACTTGGAGAGCGATTGTTTTGATTTATAATCCTACATTCATTTCTTATTGAAAGCATCTTTTTGGACATTTCTTCTATATTTGAGCCATACAGCCAGTACAGACGTACATCAGCTAGTCTAAAAGATTGGCTTTGTTTACTTTCATATTCGCTCGGTTTCTGGAAATTTTCAACGGTAAATTAATTCTTGCTGTTACTATATATATCTAGTAGAATTAAAAATGCCCCGAAAATTGACTAGAGAAGATCGAAAAAAAAGTTATAAGATCTTTTCTCGTCCGAAAAAATAGAGCCTCCTTATAAGCGTAGAAATGACGAAGTAGAAGCTAGTGCGTCGTCAAAAAAAGTAAAAATAGTCTCCCGGTAGAGATAGAAGAAAATGTCGAAAAAAATTATAGAATAATAGATTTTGTTTTTGTCTTTTCTACTATTTCAACTTTCGAGCATGTACAAAAGAGAATAGGGGCATTTCTGTGGGAATTAGTAAAAAAAAGCGTAGTTGATACAAGAACCAAGACAGGAAAAGTCATAAAAAGAAAAAGCCTTTTTGGCAAAGGAAAGGTTAGTGCTCAAGTGGTAGATACATTGACGGTTTACAATGGACTGGCTATTCTATGTAATTATGATTCAATTGATAAGATGAAAAATGTAATTTGGGTTACTTATTATCACTACAGCTCCACCGACGAAAATCGACAGCACAACAAATGTTCAAGTTTTTTTTTATGTTATTTAACGACGCTCTATTTGTGCTTCCATATATCGGTACTAATCAGCGACGGAGGTCTACGATGTGTTTGCAAACAAATCACATGTAAATTATTACAGCGGTGCTTGTGTCAATCGGTCGAGACTGGGATTGGAAGTCGGATCACCAAATTACTAGTCCTTCGCTCTAGCAATCGAGCCATCGTAGGCCTCAATAAATAGGCCTCAGCACAACAAATGTTCAAGTGGCGTAGACTCTTGGTGCGAACGGCAGAAGGCTGCAGCTTCAGATGCTCTAAACTATTTTAAACACAGCTATACAACACTTCCTATTAAAGTTCTTAGAGCTATTAGACCCATTTATGAGGACTTGAGTAAAGATGAACTCTTGCAGCGATGTCTTGAAGGTTTCACGCAAAATAATAATGAGAGTCTTAATCAGCTAATCTGTAAAATCTCTCCAAAGTCAGTGAGTGGCACCTCTACAATTGTTGAAATTGCAGCTAATGTAGCTGCATGTACTTGCAATGAAGGTTCCTTTGCTCTATTGGGCATTGTCAAAAAGATGTAAATCAGTACAGGGTCAAGTTCCCACGAATGGGCGCGACAAGTTGACGAGTTGCAAATAAATAGAGCAGAGGAACAAGCGTCACACGACAGTAAAGAAGGAAGAGTTTTACACAGACAAATACAAAAAGATGCTTTAGACCATGTAGATGAAAGCATTTTTTGTTATATGGACCTGGTATTGACAATCTATACGAACCTGAAAGAATTATAAAGTAGTATTGTGAATTTTTTAGTTTACAAAACTTTTAAGCCGTTTCCTGAAAACTGCCATTTTTGAAGTTGGTATACATCCACACAAAATCTACTGAACCGATCGGTTTGAAATTTTGCACAGTATATCTTTATAGCCAATATTTTTTATAGCAAAAATCGGATTTTTGGCTTCTTAGGGCTACCAAAAATTCTAAAATTGAAAAAAAGAACTTGACAGAGTTACCTGAGAAACATTTTCTTTGAAGAATGCACATTGGTTTTTACAATTCCGATGATTCTGTGGTGCGTAATCCTATACACCGCAAAACAACTTTTTCTCGAGAAGACTTCAGAGATTCACTGTCATTCGCTTATTCAATATTTTCATTGAAAATTTAGGAAAATATTTTTCAAATGATACATTATTATATGCAAATTGACTGGGTAATCCGGCTGTATCTGTGTCGCGAGAAAAAATTCTTAAAAACATGCATGTTTTATACCAAATTAACCCCCCCCCCCTTAATACGTAAATTAAATTTGTTTTCTATGTTTAAAAACACTCTAATGAGTAATAGTCTCGATATCAGTGCATATGTTTCGCGGATGTCATAGTTATTTCTATCTCTAAATCCTCTGATAATTAGCCTAACTTTAAATATGTTTTTTCCATCGCGTGCTGTTTTTCGTTTGAACACCCGACGCAATTCTAATATGTTTGGTTTCGAATTTTCTGTGTACAGTCTATTTTTTCTTATTTCAATAAAAAAATCTTTATCTATCAGTGAATTTATTTCTTGTTAAATCGCGTATTACTACGATCTGTTTCAGGTGTTCTGCTTGCTTCCCTGTATGTTTGAGGTCTTTATGAATTTTGGCTAGAAATGCGTGGTATTTAATATCTGTGTCACAATAGCTGTTTTATGTGTCTAACGAATATGTAATTCGACTATTTATTCTTCTAACCATGCTGCGCGTAATTCTAGATTTAGTTTCGTTATTTGAATTGTTTCATGTAATTTGTTCTTTGTCTACATTATTTGTTACTAGCTCGACTGTATTTTTATGTTTAAAGTGATTTTGATATACTTGAAATAAATAGTTAATAATTTATTTTTTATTATATAGGCAGCTTTAAACATTTCATAAATAAATAATTGTTTTATTACTTAAAAGTTTGAAAACACACAGTTAAACAAAAATTGAACTGAGCTATTTATTACGATACGCATATAATTAAACAATGGTAAATAAGCATTATTAATTGCCGTTATCATTACATATTAGTACTACATAATTATGTGCACGTTTAAGGACGCGCGCATCTTCAATCTATTTTTCTCTTTCTAGAGTACAGTGGCACATGTTTTTCCTGTTATTCTGCCGCGCGAGTAAAGTCATACTCTCTCTCTCTCTCTCTCTCTCTCTCTCTCTCTCTCTCACTCTTACGCTCAAATAGTATCATAGGTTTCCTTTCTGAATTGCGTATATAGTCTTATGCGCTCTCTCTCTCTCTCTCTCTCTCTCTCTCACTCTTACGCTCAAATAGTATCATAGGCTTCCTTTCTGACTCGCGTATATAGTCTTATGCGCTATCTCTCTCTCTTTTACTCTTAATATAGTATCATACGCTCCCTCTCTGACTCGTGCATATATAGTCTCATGCGTTCTCTCTCATTCCCTCGCGGATATACAATCAAGAATGCACTTTTGTTTTTGCACGCGCATGGCAGCATATTACATGTATATATAAATATTTTCTCATTCGGGCGCGCATGTATATCCTCACACCCACTCGTTTTCTCTTTGTATGCCGATAGTGCAGTCGACAGCTTTCTCTTTCTGTTCTCCATAGTGTGCAAACATACACTCACTCACAAATCCTTGCTAACTACCTAATGCGTTTAGTGGACTGTATGCTCTTAGCATTTTTGAATCTCAATTTCATTATATTAAATTACATGAGCTTACCTTTTCTTTGATAATATGAAATTCATTTATTTATATTTAATTATCATTTCACTTGAACAAGTATATGCATATGGTTTACACACGCGCGCGTGCGCCAGTGCTTTTCAAAAATAAATCAGAATTTTTAAAAGTTCTATGGAGTATCGTTACATTCACATATATGCACATTTTTCAGCACATATGCACTTTTCGTTTTTCATTAAGTATCATTTACGTTTTCACACACTTGTGTCCAGGTATGTGTTGTAATGCGGCCAAAATTTAAAAAAATTTGAATTTATTCACTTAATTAAATTTATCCTAAATTTCTCGCATACTAACTATTTAAATACTTACGTACATCACGCGTGATCTCACTGAGGAAACTCTGCCGGCCTGTAAAGGAAAAAACCACGAACAAAAAATAGAAAGAAACAGACACTGACTTATTTATTCTAACTCGTTATCAGTTATGTCGGTTGATCCTTCCATAACTGACTTACGGAAACAATTAATTACGCTCGTTTACCGCCCGAAAGGAAATTTATGCAATTACTGTCATTATTGCGAATTTTTCGACAATATCTCGGCTTGGGCGACCCTCGCATTTAATTTTAGATGTGAATAATTGTGTATCTTATACTAATATCGTTATCTGTGTACGAGTGAACTCGCACGCGGCTCGACTCGAACACCGTCGCCGGCGGCCCGTCATACCCGCCCGAAAACAAAAAAAAGGAACACCGAGCATAAAGAAAAACAATTCCGTTCACTGTGCGACACGCACTCACCTCGCTCCTCTCTCTTACTCTCCACACTTTAGTGGGAAGGGTTGTATTTTACCGTGTTATTTTCCCTGCATCGACGAGAAGAGTCGCGGGACAACTCGCACCATATCTCCCAAGCAGTGACCCTACATACAGACGTTACTGGTGGGCCATTGCACTAACCCTTGAAGGTGTGTAGCAGAGAGTGACGGAGTGAGAGAGAGAGAGAAAGAGAGAGGAGCAGACTTCCATTCAACTTCGGGTGTCGGCCTCCCCTGGCAGCGAGGTTAGTGTGCCGCGTTCGGTGTGCGCGTACGCGATCGGGCCGAAATGTTTTCTGTTGGTTTTGAAAAATAGGCGATAGCAACCGTTTAGTGTTCGGACGGGTTTCCCAAGTGAGATGGCACAGCGGTGACGTTCGCATTTTGCGTAACATAATGTAATTGATCTCGGTTGAGTGTATTGTCAGTTAAATAAAATTCTTAAGCTTAAATAAATCAGAGGGATTTATCTCCGCATGCAGGGGACGGAATCCCCTGTGCAATTTTTACAAACTGGCGGAACATTTTCCTGAGGCCGAAGCAGAACTGTCATCCATAAAATATTGTTTATGTTTACGCGCATAAAGCGATTAAAATTTTGCTTTATTCTAAAGTTCTGTACGAATATTTTCTGTTATATTTGTCTGTTTCATTCTTTTTAGAGTAACATCCTTGCTAATAAATATTATCCCCTATGATAACAGTGAAATATATCGGACACACAAGGCAGTTGAGCATGAACTATTCACATGCGGCCGATTATCATGAACATGCACACATATATACGCACACTATTCTATCAGTGTATTCAAACTTATAAGTTTTGTATTTATTTAAATAATTTTCTTTATGCTTTGCTCTCAACCGTCGTAGCTCGCACACTGTTGAATGTTCCTAACTCGATGCAGCAAGGTTGGCGGATGATCTCGTTGGAATTCTTCTATAACTCGTTTCTGAGTTGCCCTCTCGGGTAATCATTCTAATTCCCTTCGAAAATTATATTTTAATTTTACGCTATGCATCCAGACTTGAGATCTTGACATTTCGTTTTTTTTATATTTTTCTTTTTCTTATGCGCTATTTTACTATATTAAAATATATGTATATAATGTAAGCTTATAAATTTTAATATTAAATATTTAAATATTAAAAACTGATTATAATTGTCTGGAAAAAGCATATTTCTTTAAATGATTATATAAAATACAAACGCTTAATTGAAGTATCTCAGAACTTTGGTATATTTTATTATTACAAAGGTTCTTTAAATCTCTGTATCTGTAACTTTATAATTTTATTGGGATTGAATTATAATTTTCTTACTCTTACAGGAATCGAATGCTTTATTCATATTTGAAAAAGTTTGATGTAAATGTTGATAACTGGTTACTTAAAGCAACGTGTGGTAGTATAGAAATAAGGACTGTATATGTAGGGCATCGTCAAGCACGTGCCGTTTTAATATCAAGGTTAAGTTGTGAAAGAGCAGGAACAAGGTAATATAAATAATTTATCAATGAAGTGATATCTCAATATATTATAAATATTAATTGAATAATTTACAAAAAGTTCAATAATCAATTCCTTACTACTTGATAAAAATAATGTAGAAATAAATCATTGAAATTTGAGCTTGTGGATTAATATTATAAAAGAATTATCGTATAGCTTTTTATCTATCAGTATACTTTATCAGTATGTACTTCTTTGAGGATGAAAACAAGTAATTTAGGATTCATGAATTTGATGTATGCTCAACTTACTGAGCTAGTTTACAAAATTTTATACTAAACTATTATACAAATATAAATAATTTAATATACAGTATTATATAAATATAAATGAGAAAAAATACTGATTAATATTGATTACCATATTCAGCTGATACGTATTGTAATTTATGAATATTGTTCACTTGTATTGTTTACTTTGATGAGGATAAAACAACTGAAACAAACGTTCTCTTCTATTGCCCATATTATCTGACTTCCGTTCCAATACTATATAAGAAAGTGTATAGAATTTTTTTGAAACATTTTTAATGAGCGCGTGAACTAGCTAACTTAAATTATAATGTAAACTCACATACAGTGCATAAGAAAAAATAATAATTAATATTCCTACTACGCCGTTATGCTGAAGATTGGCCAAATTAAAGATAAAGATGATCTAATAAAATAGAAAAAATTGCGAGCGATTCGAACGCTGTGAAATATTGTGTACAAGGCAAATAACTAAAGGCAGCACATTCAGCAACTCCAAGCGTAAAAATTAACTGTTTTGATACAATTCAATAATATGTTTCCATGCTACTATTCGATGTATTTTGGTTGAGACATCTGTCTTATCAGGGGCACTCGACAGCATAATCGACAGGCGTGAACTAAGAAATTCCGTTGATTATTGATTTTATTAACTAGATATTAATGTTAAAATTCACTCAGAAAATTTATTAATACTTTTTAAAAGTTTTTTCTTTTTTTATTTTTTTTGGTTCGCAGAGGATTCTGTTGATTTGACTAGTTGATCGAGATAATAGGGTGACGAATTATTGTAATAGTATCAGGTATGTGAATAAGTCTTTCCCGTTTTTTTTTTTCAAATTTTGAGCCTTTATTGTGAAAAAATGGTTACAAATGAATTATTGAAAGTATTGGCCATCGCTAGCTACAACTTTTTCCCATCTTTCTGGCAACATACGAATCCCGTTACGAAAAAATTCGACCGGTTTGGCCTCTATCCAGTCATCCACCCATTTTTTGGCTTCCTCGTAGGAATGGAAGTGCTGGTCAGCCAGGCCATGCGTCATCGATCTGAAGAGATGGTAATCAGACGGAGCAACGTCTGGACTATACGGCGGGTGGGGTAGGACTTCCCATTTGAGCGTTTCTAAGTATGTTTCCACCGGCGGTGCAACATGTGGGCGAGCATTGTCATTTTGCAAAATAACTTTGTCGTGCCTGTCGGAGTATTGTGGCCGCAGTGCGCGACTCAAACGCATCAATTGTCGTCGATAGACCTCGCCTGTGATCCTTTTATTCGGTTTCAGAAGCTCATAGTAAACCACACCTAGCTGGTCCCACCATATGCAGAGCATGAGCTTGGCGCCATGAATATTTGGCTTGGCCGTCGATGATGATGCATGGCCGGGTAGTCCCCATGATTTTCTTCGCTTCGGATTATCGTAACGTATCCACTTTTCATCGCCAGTCACGATACGATGCAGAAAACCCTTTCTTTTATGTCGCTGAAGCAGCTGTTCGCAAGTGAAAAAACGCCGTTCGACGTCTCTCAGCTTCAGTTCGTATGGCACCCAATTTCCTTGCTTTTGGATCATTCCCATGGCTTTCAAACGCTTGGAAATGGTTGTTCCGTCAACTCTCAATGCTTCAGCAAGTTCTTCTTGCGTTTGACAAGAATCTTCATCAAGCAAAGTCGCCAATTCTCGATCTTCAAAGATTTGCGGCCGCCCGGAACGCTCCTTGTCTTCCACGTCGAAATCACCGCTTTTGAAGCGTCGAAACCATCCGCGAACACTTGAATCATCGACGCAACCTTCTCCATAAGCCTCCTGAAGCAATCGATGCGTTTCGGCAGCAGATTTCTTCAAATTGAACCAATAAAGTGAAACTTCCCGCAAATGACGTCGACTCGGCTCAAATTTCGACATTTTCACGATATCAAAAATTTATGATGCGAAAAAATTTTAACTAATGTGTTAGTATGGAATTGTTGACATATGAATAAGCTTTGATTATGACATATGTAACCATTGAATACTCGCACAGTATTGGTGGCGCCATCTCTTACAAAAAACGGGAAAGACTTATTCACACTCCTAATATATTAAAAGATCCATTTTTATTTTCTAAGTAATGTTTAATTTTTCTTGTTTTGATTATATCACGATGTTTTAAATCAATAAATAAGTAAATATTTGAGTATAAATAAATTTTTATATTTAGTCCTGAATCCATGTATTGACATTTTCTGTTAGCATGAGAACATCTAATTTATAGCAATAGATGTGTACTCTAACAATTGTAATCTTTGCCAAAGTATTAGCCTCATAAATATCCTCCGTGATATTCGCACACATGGATTTCATAAAGCATTTTAATATTTGTTTTAATCCGTATTAGAATGTAAAACGGCGGCGTGGCTGTGAATTCGAAAACGAAACATGATGGAAGCCATACTGAGAGCTACAAATAGAGAACTATGCAATAGTAGAATAGCAATACTAAAATCTATAAATTCTAGGGATAGATGAGTTTCCACGTGAAATTTCAAATATATGTTAGTTTCGTTGTAATCGGGTTACAAGGCGGGACCCGCTCTGCAGTAAAGGAGGTAAGTGAGTGGAGAAAAAGAAATTACATTTTTTTGTGTGTGCGCGACCCCATCGGGACCGGGATAAAAATTCATTTCGGAGAGTGGATCGTCGTCGCATCACAATATATATTGTGATGCGACGAAAAGAAAAAAAAAGAATTATTAAGTTACCTCAGATAATTATTGATCTATTTATTCGCGCACACAACTTTATAAGGTCTACACTACTCACCTGTGTCTCTCACTGGGGAGGTCCCGCCAGCCTGAAAAGGGGAATTCGGGAGAAAGAAGTTTTATGCGTGATACGATGGATTTTTTTTGTACAGAATTTATTCCAGCCGCTCCAGTTTCCGCGTTATACACACTACCCCGACTGCGTACCTACTCTATTCCCGGTCCGCGTACCCGGCGTGTCCCGACCACGATCGCGACCTGGCGTACTCGCCAGACCTGGGAAATTATATACGGGAAAAGGAGGGGAAGGGAGTGGGCTCTGGCCGTTGCGTACGCGCGGAGACCCGCTGAAGGCCGTGGGCTCACTCTCTCCGTGGTGATTACTCACGCCCTCGATGGTCGAAGATCCTCGGCGAGTCACGTGGCCCCTTCTCGATTTTTCTTTCCTTTTTTTTCTTGCAACGCCTCCTGTCTCCACTTCTCAACTCTTCACCCTTCTTTCCTCCTGGATCTCCCTGCTGTCTACCTCTCTCTCCCTCCAGCTCATTCTTCCAACACCCACTCCGCTCGGACTGCTCCACGGCCTCTCTCTCCTCCGACTCTACCTTCTTCTTACTCCAACCCGACTGCTACAATGGACTCACTCACTCTCTCTCTCTCTCTCTCTCTCTCTTCTCCTTTCTAAATTTCCTCCGCTGCCCTTTACTCCGTACTGCTCCTCTTTCAGACGTCCACACCCGACTCGCTATCTCTCGTCCTGTCTCGACTTCTTTCTCGACAACCTACCTACTCGGTGGCCGACAGCGGAGTCTCTCGCACCTCACGTTCGCCGGGAAAGAAAGATAGGATAAGGGAGGGGAAGAAAGATACGGCAGCGGCCGATGACGGCTGACCGCGGTCGTGACGCACCCGATACGGATTTCCAAAAAGAATTCAAGTAACTTTAAGTATAGAATCGATATTTGATTATCCATATTACATATTGATTCGAAATCAGCTGTTCTGTGCAAATTTACAGTTTATCATTCATTTTTCACGCTCTTTCCCAAATACATTTAAGATGCTGCTTGCATAGACCATAATTATTCTATTAATTTAAATTATTTTATAGATTTTATAATTAAATTTTAATCCTATAATTTTTAACTACGAAGAAAATACTTAAAATTACAAACAAATGACGATTACAATTCTCTTAATATACGATAGCATTTTATACGAGTGAACCGTATTATTAATCTAAGAAATTATTTAATCTAAATTACATATTAAACTAATTTATTTTTGATTCAATTATTATGTTGAACTCCTTTAACCGTAGTATTAATATTTTTTTTTGTTTTATTTATAACTTTTTTTTTAATTTTTTTACTACCAGAGTTGAATGCAACTATAAACCATTCATAAGAAAAAAAGATTGGTTGAATCGACCAAATACCTAATTTGATTGTTTTTTTTTTGAAGAAATTCCTACGCATGAGTATGTTTAATGGGTGACATATATCAAGACTTAAAGTCAAGAAGACCTTTCTTTTTTTGTTAGTTAGCTAGTATTTTATAACTTAGAAACGTTCGATATGTAAACGCTTGCGTCCATTAATTTTTTTCTTGTACAAAATTTTTTTTGTCTACATATACTTTAACGTTTAATACACGCTCTTCATTAGTATAACACAAAAAAAATGATTTTGAAGGTATTTTGACATTATGTGTAGTTGGTTGATAATTATTTATTGACCAAAATAAAAACTTTCAGCAATATTAAATGCACGTGACTAATCCAACTATTTATTTAAATTGTTTTATTTCTTATTTTAAAATATATGCCTTTAGCGTTAAAATATAGCCCTTAGAATAAAAATATTGTACTTAAAGTATATACAGCTTATTCAAATTCTTGTTATATAAATGTTCCATCATCTACGTATTCACTATTACCGTATAAATTTACTTAATTAGTTATTAAATGAAAAGATAATTATACATATACAAAACACAAATTCAATTTGATTATATAGAAGTACTAAATATATTATCATAATATAAATTACTTATACACCCTAACTTGACTAGAACTATATAATTTATTCAGTAATTTTGTTCCAAGGTTAGTGCATGTATTCATTTTATTCAATTCTATTAATTTATAATATTAAGCTAACTGAATTTTTCTCATCCAAAAATTCGTGAAAATAAAAAGAAATCCTGTATTGAATTTATAAAAATGTAATCCAATTATAGGTAAAAATTTTATATAGACGCATTTTTTATACATTTGATAGTCTTAGTGGCTGATAAAATATTTGAAGTTTGTTTCAAACTTTTTCAAATCGTTTAATATTTTCGAACGATTTTTCTTAATTCAAATACGTTAATTACATATCTTTGTAATTTCTGGTCATATAAAAACTTTTTCTTTTTTTTTTTTAATGATATATTACTATATATCATCTTAGAGCATGTATAGCAAACTGCTCGGTCTCTTGTTTTCAGTGACATTCTAAACGCATATGTAATTGTACGTTTTGTGTTACATGTAAAGGCGTCTACATTTATTTAATGTATACACGAAAGTCTACATAATAAGCTATATATTTTTTCAAATTTTAAGATCTTTTGGCACTCCTTATCATTAAATTAGGCAGACAGAAATAATTTTTTTCTTTTACTATAACTAACGCACAGTATTTGATAAAGTACGCTTTCCTTTGACTGCTCTCTCTCTCTCTCTCTCTCTCTCTCTCTGTCTCTCTCTCTCTCTCTTCCTTTGATCTGCAACTTTATTTTTTTTTACCAATACTTATTCTCCTTAATTCAGGATTACCCTTTTTGTCTTTGATCAAGTGATATATTGTTCTCTGGAATCTTTTGTATAGCACTTCATCTTTACTTCACTTTGTATCATTTTCCTTATTATTCATTTTTCTATCCTTATTTTATCCCTGTCCATTCTATCATTATCCGTTTGTCCATCTGTATTATTTATTATGTTATTCTCTTTGTTTTCACTAATTGATCATTCATATTTTATCTATACTATCAATATTCATATTATCACTACTCACCGCTGTGTGTCCTTTATTATTTATTATTTCATGAATTGTTAAATTTCTTATTTATTATTTCAGCTTTACTTTCACTTTATTCCCTTCATCTATTATTTTTATTCTTACCTTATCCTTAGTCATTA
This sequence comes from Sycobia sp. Sy_11, assembly GCA_018907035.1. Classification (NCBI taxonomy): domain Eukaryota; kingdom Metazoa; phylum Arthropoda; class Insecta; order Hymenoptera; family Epichrysomallidae; genus Sycobia; species Sycobia sp. Sy_11. The sequence goes on from JACCIC010000102.1 coordinate 794,593, forward strand.
TTATTATTCTCCTTTTTAATTTATAACTATACCCTTTTATTGTCCATCACTGTATTTATTTTATCTATGATTTCTTCTTTTTTTCCCCTTTTTTTTCTTTGTGAATACATCTCGATACTCGTACGTGCCGTGGTCTAAGTTAGGCCTCCTCGCCGTTCCATCAGCCAATGGTTATGCGCGGCTCGTGGCGAAGGGAGCTAAGGGGAAGGGACCGTACCGAGCACAAGGCGCGACGGCGAGCGCGAGCGCCTTAAGGTTTCCTTCTCCGCGGGATGGCGCGCGCGTCGTAGTTTTCTGGACAAGTCGACGCGGCGCCTTGTGACTCTCATCACAATATATATATAAATATATATATATATATATATATATATATATATATATATATATTATAACTTCAGTTTTGAGGTTTTTGCACATACCGTGTAGCTACAGGTGTGTAAGTTTACGTCGTACACAGCTACATACGCACGCTGGTTCTGATGACAGCTAGAATGGAGAATGGGGAACGAAATCGGGAGAATACACAATAGTAAACAAAATACAAGAATATCACGAACCATGAGACTGATTTATTAATCACTAATTTGCACAGATAGATAATGTGCTAAAGCTCACGGGCTATCCACTCATTGCAGGTTCCGCTACACGAACGGAGAAGTACACGGAATAATTACGCTCAACCTATCCGGCTGCACGCGCGAACACTCGAGATTTTTCACCATCGTAAATGCACGACTGCCTAATCGGCGATCACAATATATACATTAGGTGTACAACTTTGGTTCTGCCGTTTTGCAATAGATGGCTGTAGTGGATTAAACATGTCAACTTACGAGCCAAATTCTCGTCATTTGCGGGAAGTTTTATTTTCTGCTTTAATCTGAAGAAATTGCGGCTGAGATTCATTTAATGATCTAAAATACCTATGGTGAGGCCGATATTAGTGAATGAACGTACCAAGAGTGGTTTCAACGCTTTAAGAATGGTGATTTTTATGTTGAAGAGGAGCATGACGGTGGAAAAAAGACGGTTATCGAAGATTCAGAATTGGACGTATTACTTGATCAAGACTGATGTCAAACGCAACAAGAATTGTCATGATCATGAGGAACGATGCAACAAGCTATTTGAAAATGCCTGAAATTCATGGGAATGATTTAGAAACAAAGAAATTGGGTGCCGTACGAGTTGAAGTTAAGAGATGTTAAACGATGTTTGTTTGCTTGTGTACAATTGCTTGCAAGGCAAAGACGTAAGGGATTTTTGCATCGAAATGTGACTGGGTACGATAAATGGATTCAGTATGATAATTCCAAGGGCACAAACCAAATTTTCATGGTTCCGAAGTCATACTAAATATTTAGTGAGATCAGCTCGGTGTATTGTATTATGAGTTGTTAAAATCGACTGAAACAATCACACGTCGTGATCATTATCGATCGCAATTAATGCATTTCAGCCGATCATTAAAAGACAAACGGCCGCAATGCAACGATCGAAATGAAAAATTGATTTTGCAGCATGACAATGCTCGACCTCAGGTGACAAAAGTGGTCAAGACATATTTGGAATCGTTGAAATCGGAAGTTCTATCGCACCCGCCGTATTTTCCAAACGCTGCTCCCTCAAACTATCACTTGTTTCGACTAGTGGCACACGGTCTGGCTGACTAGCACTTCCGGCCTTATGAAGAAGTAAAAAATTGGATCGACTCGTGAATCGCTTCAAAAGATGACCTCTTCAACGCGGGATTCATATGTTGCAGAAAGTATTGACCAGCGATGAACAATACTTACAATTATAAATTTACTACTGTATACAAATATGAGTAAGATTTTTCAATTGAAACTTCCCGGGATTATCAATTCGGACAAATGTTTCTCTTTTTAAGTTGGCAGTACTGTCAGAGTTATCTGTGCGAAAGTTTACGCAATTATTTTCATATAGTTATGCTTGTGTTTTATGAATAAAGAAAAGTTCTTTTTTCGGTTTTTATAATGTCTCAAAATCATTCAACAAAGAAGTAGCATTAAATTTTGTGCGCACAATGAAATATCGGCCGTCGAAACGTCCAGAATGTTGCAGAAGGCCTTTAGTGAGAAGTCGATGTCAACATCAAGTATTTTTGATTGGCACAAATTGTTCAAAGAAGGTCGATAACGCGTTGAAGACAAAGCACATCAAAGACGACCAAGAACATCTACTGCTAGGCTACACGTCGACAAAATCAAAAAATTGGTTCTGCAAAATTATCGATTGCCTATTAAAGCGCTTGCTGATATTGTTAGAATTTTAAATGGGTCAGCCAACAACATTTTGAAAGACATTTTGTGCCTGAAGAGAGTAAAATCTCGATTGGTGCCAAAAATACTGAATTTTTTGGAAAAACAGCGTCACATGGAGGTGTATGAAACGATGCTTTCGGACTATCAGGACAAAATGGCAAACAAACGCAGAATAACTGGAGATGAGACTCGGGTCTACGCTTTCGATCCAGAAACAATCGATCCATTGAGCGAATATTGTACCAAAGAAGAGCAGAGACCGAAAAAATTACGCAAATTTCGCTCAAAAATCAAGGTTATGCTCACTTTTTTCTTCGGTTATCGTAGTATTGTGCATTATAAATTCCATCCAACAGACCAAATGGTTAACAACGAAATTAAAAAAGGCTAAATTTACGGAAAGACAACTCTTGGTTTTTGCATCGGGATAGTGCACCAACACACACTGCATTGATTTTACGTGAACATTTCGCCAAAAGTTCAACCAATATCGTTCCGCTACTACCGTATTCTCCAGATTTAGCACCGCGTGACTTTTGGCTGTTTAGCAAACTCCAAAAACCACTTCGAGGACACGGTTTCTATTCGATTGAAGAAATAAAATCCGAATCGAAGAAGGAACTGTTGGTCATTGCGTAATACGAGTATAAAAAATGTTTTTAAAATTGGAAAAAGTGTTCACATAGTTGCATTGAGATGAATTAGAGTTAGAAGAATAAATAAAGATTTCAAAATTTATAAATAAAGTCTTATTCATATTTGCACGCAGTAGTATAACCAGTTTTTGACAATAAAGTATAATATTATATAAATAAATATATTATAAATAACTATATTATAAATAACTATTATAATTAAATTAATAAATATTTTTATCGGTCTTATAGTCTTTATAATATCATATATTAGCTAAATATATATCAGCTGACGATCAGACTGTCCTTGTTTATGTTCACCTCCGTAGAATCTGAAATAAAACTTATCACTACAATAAATTATATCAGAAAATTAAAAATAAAAATATAAAATAAAAATAAAAGAAAAGTAATTATAAAATAAAAATAAAAATACAATAGTAAGTAAAATAAAAATAATACAAGTACTATTCTATGTTAGTAAAGGACAACCTGACTGCCTCCATCACCTTAAATTTAGAATTATCTTCTTGTCCGACGTTTCGAACCGCTACAGTTCATACTATGGAACTAAACTAAAGTGTAGCATGCTGGGTTTTTCAATTTAGTTTAGTTCCTGAGGATGAATCTAATCTAAGCATCAAGTATCAGTACGACTTCCCATGACGCAGTAATCCGTTCACGTCTATATAGATTAAACTTGTGAAGGTCTTAATGTGTATCGGGGTGATCGTATGCCAGATGCTCTCTAATCAATGTTGTTTGTGTAGTATTGGCCTAATTTCTTTGGCCTCAGAAAGACAGCCGATCAGTAAGGCTTCAGTCAACCTCTGGTTGGCTGTATTATATTGTCCTTCTTATTGAAGATAGATTTAACTAACACAGTTAGTTTCAGAATGTAAATAAAGCTCTTTATAATGAACTCTTCTTAAGATAATTCGATGAAATTCTGATAGAAATGATTCGCTTGTAGAATCCTCTAGCATTTAAAGATAAACTGCGTGGATAACCATGCAAGTAAACATAAAAGCATAACTTATTAAGATACCCTACTCACGCGGTTTTGTTAATCATATACTTAAAGGTCTCGCGTAGTCTACATATGCCTTTACGGATCGAGGAGAAGAATACACGAGAAACGCCGAGAAATTGTGATAAGCTGACCATGCTATATAAATAATACAAGAAAAACACTGTCTTATAGTGCGTGTAATTTGCATACGATATCGAACAGTCAAATATTGTTTCTGAATAATGACCATAGTAAGTTGTGTTCCTCCAATGATGCAAGCATGAAAGTATTTCGAAAAAAATATGAATGTGGTATAGTGACAGCATGATGCTGATATATTGTATGACCTACGCAACAGACTAATTTAGGAAATTTATCTTGAATACATGGGTTGAGATTTTTTTGTAAACTATTAAGTGGACCTTGATACTTACCTTGATATTTACCTTGATACTTCATGAGTAGGATTTTCTTCCCAAAACTCGATCTCTGTACGCCAAAAGACAACAAAAGTTTTACATTTTATGAATCTTCTAGGTTCAAATATAATTACAATTCTAAAAAATTAAAATAAATAACTCTTGAAGTTTTTTTAAAGATCACCCCTCAGCACATTCCGCAACAAGTGCATAATGCGAGTCGTTCCTGAAGTAGTGCGGCCATGATTGTCTGTTATGATTTCGCACATAGTTTGTTTCGCAAATCAATAATATAATGTCTCTGACGTACCTCTTTTATGACTGTAGCATGATTTGTGTTACAAGACTTGCGGTAGTAATTTGTTATAAACATTTTTGTCGCAAACTGTTTCGCACTGAGAATAGTTGGTGAATTCTCGAATTGTAACATTGACCCCTTTGAAACTCGAGCATCAGCTCTCAGCAAACCAAGACTATCGATGAAATAGTTCAAACTTGCTACCTTGCTTTCTTTTGAGTCTTGATCTTCTTTGATTGGCACAATGCTTTTACCTGTGTATTGAATCAAAGATTCGGTTTACGCGGTACCAAAACTCTTTTGACTCCCGAAGTGTGTTAATGGGTTTTGCACTTGTTAGCCTTTTCTTCCACCGTTTGATAACTGCCCGAATACGCCTTGCTACAGTTAACAGCTCATTCCACCCCAAGAGTCTACCAAGAGTGCAAGTTTATCTGCAGCATTAATAATAAACATCCATCCCACCCAATACTACTATCCCATATTTCTCACACAATGAGTTTAGCACACAGCATAAATGGTGACAAGAAGTCTAATGAATCGTAAACCAATATTATTATCGATATTTGTTGCTTTGTCGGTCTGCTTTTTATAAATATGATATCCTCTGATCTTTTTGACCATTGCATGTTGAAGTCGAGGTAGTTTCTCTCTGTGTGTCAATAAAGCCAGCTGTTTGCAATTGCTAGTCCATCTGTACATTTGGAAATGTATGGCTGTAAATGTATATTTCCAGTTTCTTTCCCGTCACAAACCAGTGTAATATTTTCCTTCCATAGAAGACCGGTTTCCCTTACATCTCTTGTCAGTCGCGTGGTCTTGAGGAGTATATCCTTTGTCAAGAGATGTATAGATTTTTCCGCACTTTGGTTAAATCTCAATCCTTCTAAAGAAAAATATGCTCGTATGGTCTCATCCAAAGACCTCGACTGATTTCGACTGATTTATGCAATCTTTGCAAGCGATTTTGTTAACGATAGCCCACATTTTTCTTTATCTGCATAGGAATTCAATGTACCATGAGCCATCTAACCTAGCAAGGAACGCGATATGGCCAGGTTATCATTCATCATTTCGTTTAGTTCTCGAGTAAATATCAGTCGCCCGTTATCTTGTCCCAGTAGGGTTTTAGGTTGTACAAAGTAGTACGGGACTAGTGACACTATTTTATCATTGAAAACACGTACTGTGGCAACGTAGTGATTGGTATGACAACCTACAACTATACATACGACTTTTCCTGTGCGACAATTTGTAGAGCTGTCAAGATTAGTTTAAATATTCTCGAAGGCTTGGCATGTTTTGCTTCAGCGTATAAAAAGTTAGCAAATCGGCCATTTCTGTTTCGTTTGAGTCATTTTCCGTGCGCTGTGCACTAAAAGAATATTTTAATGTTCACAGTAATTTGCTAGCTACACTTTTTCTCAAATCAGGGTTATGTAAATATCCTAAAAGTTTGAGCGATTTATGCTCCTTTAGATGCCAGTAATGTGATTTTTATTTTTTCCGATTTCAGCATAAGTATTGCCTACAAATCTTCAATAATTTTCTCAGTTATCACACCTTTTCTGCCGAATTTCAGTCGGAAGCCTCTACTAACAATTTAGTTCCTGAGGATGAACCGTAGCAGTTCGAAACGTCGGATCCCAACGGTGATTCTAAATTTAAGGTGGTGGGAGCAGTCAGGTTGTCCTTTATTAACATAGAATATTATTTTTATTATTTTTAGCAGAGGAAGAGAGGTGAAGAAAGCAAAATATTTTTTTATAATTCGAGAACAATGTAATTTATTATCAGACATATTACAGTCTTTTAAGTAAGACCGTGGTCGTGTGAATTTATAAAAAAATTTATTTGATGAAACTTTCATATTTATATATACATTGTACACATTACAAACGATGATGCAATTCGGTCAATAACTTCTCTAGTCACCACCGGCATCGATCCTTGGCGCATAGTCACACACACACACACACACACACACACGCGCGCGCGCGCGCGCGCACAGAGAGAGAGAGAGAGAGAGAGTGAAAGAGAAACTCTAGAAGACGGATTCTCTGTCGCTGATAATGCGTTCTACATTAATGATATCTTGAAGTTTTTCTGCTTGGTACTCTTCTGTTGGTAGATTCCGAACGCTCTGTATATTAATCAGGAGCCTTTTCATTTTCTGATGGTCAATCACAATGAGCATGACAGTACAGGGGAGCTACGTGACCAAGGAAGGCACATGACTGGTCTAAAGTTCCGTTATGTATCGCATATCCAAGTCCTCGTAGTACTGTTATCATCACTGTCCTTAATCTACAGTCTGTTAACTAAGAGCGTGGTCGTGTTATTTTATAAAAAAATTTATTTGACGAAACTTTCATATTTATATATGCTTTGTACACATTACAAACGATGATGCAATTCAGTCAATAATGTGGCCAATCAGTACCGGCGTCGATAATGGTCTAACATCTCCGAGGCATGCTTTCTACTAATTTGACTGTGTATTCTAGTGGCAACGATCTCCAGATCTCACGAATTTGATAAGAGAACTGCTTCAAAGTATTTGTGCGTCTTCCACGAAGCTTCTGTTTAATATATGCCCATACATTTTTAATAGAGTTTGCATCAAGCGACTGCGACGGCCAATCCAATCTAACAATGCCAAATTGAGTCTTCCACTCAGTACAGAGCTTGCTGCGGTGTTTAGGATCATTGACCTCCTGCAGAATTCAAGCTTTGTTTTTTCTGATGAACCATCATTAGGCAGATGGCAGTAAAGCCTTTTTATAGATTTTTATCATTTTTTCGACATTCAGGTTGTCAGTAAAGAAGTGCAAAGTGCCGAATCCATACTTTGAGAAGCAGCCTCAAAGATTCACCTTTATTCCGTATTTTCCGGTCCACTGAACAATTCTATTGGTAGCTTCTTGGTTCACCTGGCTCGCGTGGTCCTGAACCAGAACTCAACGAGCCCATATAGAACATTCATCGGTAAAAATGACATTTTCAAAATCTCTATTCATATTTTCATGCGTCTAAGCGAGTCGCATTGTCACATGTTTTTCAGTCAACAGAGGCTTCTTCATTGTGTTGCGTCATTTCAGACCATGAGTACGAAAATGGGTTCAAAGAGTTTCGTAGGATATATCTAAACCTTTTGCCATTAATTTTGCTTGTCCTTGTCGCAGTGTTAAAGTAGAATCCAACGAAAACAGATTCAGAATTCTTTCTGCATCTTTTTTGTTCTCTTTTTGTATCGATCCACTTTATATTGCTATACCCACTTCTATAAAAATGCCTTCAAATTTCTCATATATTTAGCTGCAAATTTTTGAACCTTTCAGATGGATGCAAGGGAACACAGCCCCTCGTAGCGCGACGCGCACTTAGCATTCATGGCGTTTAACGTGATTCTCTTTCAAAAGATCAACGAGAACTGAATCTTTGTTGACAATGCATCAAGTCAGCTAAGTCGACCATACTCTTACTTGTCTGACAGTACATATTTATGTAAACACTGCGTGGGAGAGTTATTTTATTTTTGTGGGCATCAATGTTTCATCACTAAGAGGAATTCACGTTCTAGAGAGGCGCACGAGGTATCCGTTGCTGAAAATGTATATATAAGTCTTGAGCCTCCTTCATGCAGTTTCATTTTTTTATAACATAGCGGTTGCACTAATGATCTTTCTCGACTCTTGGACCATAGTGAACGCCGGTCGTTTACAGATCGATTCCAAAGTTGGTATTTTTTATTGTGTTGTGAGATTTTTTTGCGGCGTGATTCTTTGACCAACTTCGCCCATAATCAGTGATGAATATTCAAATACAGAATAAAATATAAGCAAAAGTAGCAGATGGAAATGAGAACGAGTGGGAAGGAATTAAAGACGGAAGTCGATTAAAGATAACAGAGAGATATAGAGAGAGAGGGGGGGGGGAGACCGAAAGTAAAATAGAGAAATTGTCTAATTACATTCTTGAGGAGGAATAAGAAATAAGAAATAAGAAATTGAGTTTCTAAAGTATGTCTAAATTAATAATTGAAAACGGGTTATTCGCGTTTCTTTATGTGCATAGAATTATTATTTATTCCCATTTTTTAATAAACGTTTTATGTTAAATTGTTAATCGTACGATTGACCTTTCAATGGCACTTTTCTTACATTGTTTTGTTTTGATATATCAGCAGGTATATTCATATTACTTTATATATACCAGTGCTCGCGATTTTTCGGGAGCATTCCGGCTACAGGAACGAGAATACTTAAATAAAGAGGCGCACGATCGGACACATTAAAATCTAAGTTCAATGGTCCATCCCCACGTTACAATCCGTAATGAGTGATAAAATGTTTAATTAGATTAAGCATATCAGAATCCGTTTTAAAAATTTTAATAAAAATAATTTGAAAAAAATATTAGTGAAGAATAAAGAAGAAACAGACATTTTCTGTAAAAGCAACGTTTCTGAAATGTCTGTTTCAGATTATGATGCCATATATATATATATATATATATATATATATATATATATATATATATATATATATATATTTGTCAAACTGGTAAATTGAGATTATTAAAAACTAAAATCAACAAACATTTATAATCAATAATTCATAATAAAAAAATCTATTGGAATTTCTGAACATTGCCTTGACAAACAGCATAATGTAGATATACTTAATGTTTAATTGTTACATAATTTGAATCAAAGCATAAGTTTAGATAGTCTGTAATTTTTGAAAATTTAAAAATCTGTAAGTTGTAATAAAAACACCATCAATGAAACGACTAATTTTGATATTTCTTCTCTATTACAGTTAGATTCAGAATTATAATGAGTTGAAACATATAAGATATAATTTATAAATGAACTGTAATTATATATTTGTTAATCTTCCCCCATAAATTGCCTGCTATAATCATTCTATTTTATATCTTGAAAATGACCTAGCCATCGAAAGAGCTATCGATATTCATAAAATTTTATTGAAAATCACTTAAAATTATTCTTTAAGAATTAAATTCAAACACGTTACACTAAGTGTATAGCGAAAATTCTGTTAACCTTATCTTGCAGGTTTAGTTATTGCGTAAGTCATATCGAGAAGTGATAAATTTAGAAAGAATATACCTTGCATATGGTTCACAATTATTTTGCTAATTTGTAAAACCAACGGCAGACAATAGGCAGTGCCTTTTAAGAGTTTCTTTAACTAAAAGTACTTATGTATTAAATCCCATAGCTGCTTAGACGAATGCATTGCGTTCGTTCCTTAGAACTAGGTAGTTGAATTATACTAATATAAATTGATATGATTTTAGAAGGCTGTACGGATCGTATTATGAAGACGTTTCAACGAGACGAGGTAGCATACAGCCAAATATCACATCTGCACAATCTGCCCAAAGATGCAACTAGCGAAGCTATAATTAGTTTTATTATACAAATGACTAGCATTGCAGCGCAGAGCTCAGGGTATTGGTTAGTGCTATATGAGCGTTTGCTACCTATAATAAATTTACTGCAAATCCTTCAATTACGCATAAGTATATTACCGCTCCGTAAATCTGTTTGTATGCATCTTTAAAGCCATGAAATTACATATTTTTTATATGTGACGTAAAACCTGATCAACTGATATTTTTAATACTAACAACGAACAGAAGTTCTTTTAACGATTAACCATACCTGAAAGCTGTACCCAAAGGCAATGTTTCATCGTCATTAGTTTTCAGCAGCCATAAGGACTCTATAAAAATTATTTTTAGAGTAACCAAACTTAGTAGATCGAAGATTCATTAGTAAAAACTTAGTAAAAATTTTTATTTTAGTAAAGCTAAGTAAAAACTTTCTCAAAGAAAAGTTTACTACATGAAACTGAAAATAATCTCTTTTAGAATCCGATGCAATTACTATAAAATAAATAGAGGTATTGGCTGAAAATAAAGTAGCTATATTCACTATTTATATTTGCTTTTTTAATGAAGAACGAGCTTCAGAAACGCTCGACGGCAATTTCTCAGGTAAAATTAACGATTCCTCAACATAAAAATAAGAATATTCTAATAACTGCAGAATACTTCATTTGATAGTCACATGCTGATAGTTTAAGCGATCGTAAATCAAGATAAATATAACAAGTCAAACCGTATGACAATGTATTGACTATATGCTTTCATTTCGCCCTATGGATTACAACGCCATATAATATGCTGATACATTCTATGCCTTTCATCGACCTATACCTTGTAAAATATTTTTTCGACATCTGCTATTAATTTAATAAATATCGTCATGAGATAATGCGATTGATCAGGTTGCGAAGCAGATTAGACAAATGTGTCATAGATGATTTAACTTCTTAATTTTATTGTTGAACTTGTATCTGACCAGCTGCCATGATTAGCTACAATAAGGCAATCAAAAATCACGAATGTGATTGCTGATGATTGATAATTTAGAAAAATTACCTATAATTGATGTATTTTTCCACGGTAACCTGACCTTATATCTTGTGCTGTTGGTGTTGATACTATGAAATATCTCATACTCCAGTTTCTCAAGAAACTTTGCCTTGTATCTATTACGTTCAGCAAAATTTCTCTTATAATTCAGAAGAAAGAACACTTATGTTATAAAACAATTGAATTGTACTTTTGTCGACTGCCCATATACAAATTAATAAATATTTTTTTATTGGTCTTACAGTCAAATCAATTCAATCTAAAAATAAAATAAAAATAAAAATAAAAAATAAAATAAAAATTAAAAATAAAAAATTAAATTAAATTAAAAATAAAAATTAAATTAAAAATTAAATTAAAATTATAATGACAGTCAGACTGTTCTTGTTTACATTCACCCCTGTAGACTAATCTGAAAATAAAATATTAGCTGAAAAAATTCTTTGTTAGTAAAGTGCAGTCTGACTGTCCCCAACACCCTTACCTAATTGAAGACTTGTCCAACGTTTCGAGCTCGCTACGGCTCCTCATCAGGGACCGTATTTATTTATTTTTAATTTTTATTTTATTTTTGACCTTCGCATTTAGATGGCGATATAAGTAGTAAGAAAAGTCAGATGTGTTAAATCTAGTACTTATTTTTTAGTTTTGGCATTTGCGACGATCAGGCTGTATTCTCCATACAGCCTAATACGCGCAAAATTTTAATTTCGAATTTAATAAAGTTTCTGAAATTGAAATAATCGAGCAATGCTCCCGATTAACGGTCAAACGCGTAATAATCAAAACAAGACTTTTGCGCGTATGAAATATACCTGCCTCGCGAACGCAGGATAGGAGAGAGTGGAGGGGAACTCGCGCACGTCGCGCGAGAGAGCCGCAGCCGTGCGGTAGACAGCGTCGAAAAGATGTCCCGCGCCCCCGCACTCCCCGCGCCAACGAACTCAGGAGACAGCAAATACACTTGTTGCCGCATTTAAAAATACTTTATTTTTAAATCTAGTATTAGAATACGAAAATAATCGAATATATAGAACGTCCTAAAGGACAAAAAATATAATTAACTATATTTTGTGTAAAATAATTATAATGCGTAATTATTAAATTTAATTATTTTAAGCTTTATATTTGAATGTTCATAATCGACGAATAATGAATTAATTATTGCCTAGTATTAAAAGAATTATTATTGATTATTACTAGGATGATTATTGGTATAATAATAATTATTGTCGTTAATTAATATTAAATGGATTAATTTATTGTAATAATATAATCACCATAGGTATTATTATACCTAGATATTATTATAACACGAGATAATTCAATTAAGGAAAACATAGCCAGAACTAATATAATATAATTTATATTCAACACGAGGGTCGCTAAGGACGCAAATGTCACTTTAAATATTATTTTAACAATTATTATTATTATTATAATTTGTTATAATAATAATTATTCTTATTATTGTTAGAATAAACAATAACCCGAGAGAACTAAACTACGCTGAGAAGAATATAACAGTACAAGCTCTCTCAAGGGCAAATTGGCAAATTATCTGTATAAATAAAATAATTTTAATTATTTATTATTATTATATTGTAAAATTATTGTTATTATTATTTTTCGGCGGCTCGGTACGAAATTAGTCGAAAGGTGGCGTAAACACCCGATCGACTAACTTTTCGTGTATAAAAGGGCGAGTTTTCCGCCCCAAAAGTAGTTCTCTTGGCGATACGGCCGAAAGAAGCTCCCTAAAGCTATCCTGCCTCCAGAGCTCTAGTAAATCCTGCCTGTCTGAAAATCCTGAATAGTAGAGTCGCGATCCTGGTTGCGTGGCGCTCCGTTAAAGACCAGCAGGCTCTACTATTCCGTCCGAATCCTAGTGAAGCTTGATCCTGGTTGCGTGGCGCTCCATTAAAGACCAGCGGCTTCACTAAAAACTCCTCTCTTTTTCCCGGTGAGACTTGATCCTGGTTGCGCGGCGCTCCGTTAAAGACCAGCGGCCGCACCAAAAATCCCTCCTGCATCTTAGTAAGGCTTGATCCTAGTTGCGTGGCGCTCCATTAAAGACTAGCGGCCTTACTATCCTTCAAAGAGACTTGATCCTGGATGCGCGGCGCTCCGTTAAAGCTCAGCGGTCTCACTCCTATACACGAACAAAGCCCTGATCCTGGGTGTAATAGAACAGTAGGCTACGTTCTTTCCCCAAACTCCCCCCAGCCCCAGTAATAGTATGTATAAATATAGTGATAAACATTATAATTTCTTGATCAGTGAAAAATAAATCGTGATAAATCGTTTTTTCGACATGTCGTTTTGCATTCTTTTGATTTGAAAAAAACTGCAGCAAAAACTTTGAAAAAAGTGTAGCCGAAACATATCGATTGCGACAAGAATGTTATGGCAAATAAGCTCTATCGCTTACAACATGAAAAGTATGGTTTCAGCAGTTGAGAAGTGGAGATACTGATGTTAATGGCAAAGAACGTTCTGGATAATTGAAAAAGTTTGAAGATAATGAATTACAAGCATTATTGGACGAAAACTCAGCAAATGAAATCAAATCAAATCAAACGCAGAAAGAACTCACTAATAAGTTAGAAGTCAGTGACAGGGATTTGGCAAACGTTTACATGCGATGGGAAAGATTCATAAAGAAGGAAAATGGATGCCACACGATTTGACCGAAATTGCCATTATGAATCAATACAACATCGCACTGTCTTTTCTTGCCTGGCAAAAAAAGAAAAATTTTCTTTGGCTATTGTAACTGGTTATAAAAAGTGGATCCACTATGATAATCATAAATGCAAAAAGTCATGGGTGGACCCAGGCAAACCGTCCTCATCGACACCAAAACGGGACATCCACGATTAAAAGGTATGCTGAGCATTTGGTGGGATGCTGTATGCTGCACTACAAGCTGCTAAAACTGAATGGAACCGTCACTGCCGAGGTATACCAACGCCAACTTAATAGTTTGCAACACAATTTCATAGAACATTAATTAGTCATTGCGAGAAAGTCATTCTCTTGCATGGCAAGGCTCGGCTACATATTGCGAAAGCCCTCAAAAACACCATGTTGGAGCTCGAATTAGAAGAGTTATCGCACAGAGTCTACTCGCCAGACATAGCGCCTTACGATTACCATCTATTCAGATCGATGCAGCACGACTTTGTTGATACGCACTTTGGACATATTCAAGAAGTACAAGTATTTGTTGATTTGATTGGATCGATTGATATGATTTGATTTAATTGGATGGCCTCGAAACCGGCATCGTTCTTTGGCCACGATATCGCTAGAAAGATGGGAAAAAGTAGTAAAATATAACGGAAAATATTTTGATTAAGCTAACGTGTATCCATTTTCCATCATAAATGTTCTTTTTTCGTTTAAAAAGGTCGGAAACTAAGTTCGCTTAAAAATAATTGTCTATTATTGAAACAGTTATATTTGTTCAATGAGTTAGAAAGTTGACCTTTACCTTAAATCAATTGAGGTGTGTGATGCTTGCTTTTATACGTGGAACGAGAAGGACGAGATTTGCATTGATTTCTGAAATGACCAACTGCTAAGTAATTAAAACAAAATCTTTGTGGAAGAGAGAAATCAGGCTTTTCATAACTAAGTTGGTGTGAGTAATCCTCTAAATACAAACAGCATTTACTTGTTTCAGCATTTTCAATTAATATACAACTAAATGAATATCTACATTTGAATCCTAATGGCAAGTTATTGTTAAGTTTTTTAGTAAGAATGTTCGCTGAATACTGTTCTATTAAGCTTTCCGATTTGATTACTTTTAACTTCCACAATATTATAAGTGTGAATAACTACGACATGATATTTATTTTCATAATAATGTATTAAAGATTTCTACGGTCTATCATCGTTATCATGAGAAATATGGGCAAATTCTATACGTTCAATAGCTTTGTGTGTGTGTGTCTGTGTGTGTGTGTATTGTAATGCGGAAGGTTTTAGATTTTATATTCACCAATTTATTTTAAATTTTAGTTTTCGCGCAGACAAATCAATTTCATTTCTATATTTTTACCTGACTCACCTTTAGTCTCATGGACAAAAGTAAGTAAAGAAAAGTAACAGTGATGATCAGAAATGAAAAAAACGATCGGTCCAGTTTATTCTTTTTATTAATCCCACACTTGGCATTTATATTGTCCTTAAATTTAAGTTACTAATGAACCTTTTCTTACTAGTATACACGCGTGAAATCCGCTCGCGTCGCGACCCAAATACCATCGTCGCTGGCCCGTCGCACTAGCCCGACACAAGAAAAAAATATCACACCGATCAGCAGAATGCGACTCACTCTATGCCTTGCGACGAGCACCTCCCTCTCTCTCTTTCTTTCCCGATGGACGCTCGGCGGTGGACGACGGTGATCGGGACGCGGCGGATGTGGTTCTCAGCAACATCGAACATAATAATATAATGTATAAATATAATAATCAAAATAAAGCAATATTTTCTTATACATAAATATATTTTATTTGGATTTTAAGATTTTTAATCCATAATTAATAGTGAAGATATTTTGAATTTGAACGTTATGATCATAATTTTCTCCTTCATTATTTTCAATGCAGATTTTTCAAATATCTGTCTGTTGCACATTATTACAGATGTAATTATACATAAACTATAGTCATTACAAAATGAATAATTTAATTTATCAAAGTTATTATTAAACTACTGTTATTACTATTAAACTATTATTATTATTATTATTATTCAACTACTAATATTATTAGAAAAGGTAACTGGATTTCGTATACTAAAGCATTATCTTAAAATTAAATTGTTGTGCAATAGGTATACGCACTTCTTAACTTAAATCTAATTTAGTTATCTGAAACAAGTAAAAAAAAAAATATTTGACTTGTCAGCTTCTTGCAAACAGCCGAGACGAGTGTGGATACGGGTGGTGGAGTAAGGAGCTGAAGACGGGGACGAATATAAACGCGTTCAGATTATTCGCATGGAGGATGGCGCGTACGTGGACAGCTTACATGAGACCTAAGCGCAAGCCATTTACCTTACAATCCTCATTTGAGGACATATCACGACGACGACGAGCTCCTGCTCATCACGGGCATACGTGGTGGGCCTGGGGCAAATTGGTGGCGGGGGTGGGGACATGCCGCTGTAACGTCCGGGAAAGCAGATCGGGTATTTGAAAGAGATCTCTGCACCCGGGAGTAAACTTCGACAAGCTTACAGTCCCACTCAAGAATATGCGCACCTTTACAACCTGATATTACATTGTAGATATTCTTTCCTCGTTCTCCTCTGTCGGACGTTGTATCGGGGATTTCTGGTGCGAAACTCGCTCTCTATCCATCACAATTTCACTCCTCCCTGAATTTTGCTCCGGGCTGGTTTCATTGTATACAGTTTAGGGGGTGTACCGTTTGGCCACCGCGGCGGTAGATAGTTCGTCTCATTTATGTAATCATCCAGCCTTTGTAGAGTAATTTCTGATTTTTCACCCGGCTTGGCTGCTTGTGTCGACACAAGTACAGATTTGTAAAAATAAAATCTGAACTTTGAAGGGTAATAATATAATAAGAAAATCGCAACTTCTTAAATTTAATATAAAAGAAATTTTTATCATCTAACATTTTCTGTAAGAAAATTTTAATAATTAATTTGATCTTTAATTATGTCAATTTTTCGTTTCTTTGGCTCATTTGCTGATCGTCAGCCGTCGCGTCGGACGAGCGAAATGAGTATGGACGCGGGTAGTGAGGTAAGGGGACGGGAGACGGAGCCGAAGACAAAGCGCGACGGCACGCGCGAGCGCCTAAAGGTTTCCCTGACTGGAGGATGGCGCGTGCGTCGTCTTCGTTCAATTCGGACGAGTCGGCGCAGGTGCTTTGTGACTCGTCACTATATATATACATATATTAATGTAGATTTTACATAATGCATCTCAACTTAGTTTTAAATAACGCTATTCTGCTTGAGGACTTCATGCAATACAAACGTTAAAAAGTCCTATTATAGTAATCGAACGATTATCGCGTCGTATGCAAGTTTTGATAAATATTATTTATAAACCTGGCGATACATTTTTTAAACAAATTTATATAAGTAAATCAAATTACGTAGAAAAACGTTCAAATTTTTTAATTTTGAAAAAATGGAGATCTTTCTCTATTCGTTTTGCAAGCATGACTAATATATGCGCTATCTATAATGAAGATTCGTCATGCATCCATCAGTTGTTGAAATTCTTCGAAATACAAACACATAGAACATCTCTTTCAAAAGTTCCCAGGCGTTGTTTTAAAGAAAGATAAGAATAAATTATTTTTGACAAATTGATTTATTTGTTTCAAAACCGTCTCTTCCAAGTTAATATAAAGTTTTGAGCGTTCGAACAGCATGTCCAATTACTTTTAATGTCCTTTACCTGTATGATCTTGCAAGTGGCGTTCATTGCCTTTCAGATCTTCTTGACGTCGCTATAACGATTTGCTTTGATCGCCAAATGAAATTAACCCAATAAATTGAAGTCACAAAGTGCCATATCAGGTGAATATGGTATATGATTGACCGTCTAAATGCCATTTTGGATTAAAAAATCAGTCACCAATATCAGTCGATCGAAGGGCGCATAATCATGCAACAAACTTTCAAGATTTTCTGGTCGAACACAATGAATACGGGTAAAAAACGCTTTATAACACCAGGATAATACACAGCATTAACCGTTTTATCAAATGAGAGGAATTCCTGGTGGAATATGCCCTTGGAATAGTTGCAAACGATCAGTATTGTTTTGATTTTTGATTTTTCCAAGTTTGATTTCCATTCACTCCTTTGACATTCACTGTGTCTCATGACCAGTTACTATAGAATAAAGATAATTTTGGTCGCTTTTGGCTTCTTAATAATGTTTTTAGAATGTTAAATTCGAAGCACTTTTTGGGCCTCAGACAATATGTGTGGAAGAAAGCGTGAACAAACCTTTCGGACGCCCAAATTCTCGGACAAAATCCAAAATCGATGCTGCTGACCAATTTAATTCTACTGTCATGTAAGGCACCAATGACTTCCGCTCATTTTTATGAATTGATGTCTTTGAACACTTATTAATTGTTACACGAGGTAAACAATCATTGTCATAAACTTGTTCAACGCGCATTATCACAAACGTCTGGCGCCACTAGTTGAAGGCCTGTTTAAAAAATCTGGGAGCTTTCAATATATATACTGCAATGCGGTAAAATATTACATAAAAAGATAAAAAGAATTTTCTCATAAATTTTCTCTTAGTCTCTTTAATTTACACGCACACACAAAGAAATTATATGTGGACGACGCCTCTGCTTCGTTCGCAAAGGAAGTTCCGCGAACCTAAAAGAAAAATAACACAAGCGAAAGAAATTCCATGGGGAAGTAGACGATGCCGGCAAAAATAAACATATTAATAAATGTTTTTTATCGGTCTTACAGTCCAATCAATTCAATCTAAAAATAAAAATAAAAAAAAATAAAAATTAAATTAAAAATTAAATTAAAATTATAATGACAATCAGACTGTCCTTGTTTACATTCACCCCCGTAGACGAATCTGAAAATAAAATATTAGCTGAAAAATTCTTTGTTAGTAAAGTGCATTCTGACTGTCCCTAACAACCTTGCCTAATTGAAGACTTATCCAACGTTTCGAGCTCGCTACGGCTCCTCATCAGGGACTGATGAGGAATAAAATAAACATAAGCGCGACTCACTCATTGCACAGGAAGTCCCCCTTTAATGTATTCAAGACCTACTATTACAGTCGCAGTTAATTTATGAAAAATTTACGCAAGTGAATATACAAAAAAAATCAATTACCCAATTAATAACCTTTCAATATGGTATCGAATTTAACAATATTCATACAATGTCGTGACACTACCCGGTTGTCGTCCCCTAGCTCACACAATCAAAACAAAATGCGTAGGCCTGATCACGTACGCTCACACTGAACGCGGCACATTCAGCTTGTTTCTACGGAAAAGCGGTACCCGAAGTTGAGTACTATATTATAGTATATAGAGAATAGTATTATTTTGATATTTTTCGTATATGTAAGTATTAAGTAGTATTGATGTACTTATTTTTAATCGTACAAGTTTCCTAACAAACAATATTTTAGTATAACAATTGTGACGGGGTCACAGGGAAGGCTGCAAACGCATTCGCGAGCGCAGTAAGCAGTCTATGTTAGCGTGCGTGCGTACTCGTGTGAATGTGTATGTGTATTGTAGTGTGCATGCGTACATGTGTGCGTATGCGTATGTTAGCGTGCGTGTGTACTCGTGTGAGTGTGTATGTATATTGTAGTGTGCGTGGGTACATGTGTGCGTATGCGCATGTTAGCGTGCGTGTGTACTCGTGTGAGTATGTATTTGTATTGTAGCGTGCGTGCGTACACGTGGGCGTATGTGTATGTAAGCGTGCGTGCGTGTGTATGTACGTTTAGAGAAGAGTGTAGTACTATGAAAGGGTGAACGTTGGTGTGGCGTGTGTATGTGTGAGTGTAATCCAATGTAGTGTGATCATGTGATGAGAAAGTGCGAGCGGTACGTGAATTGGCGTGTTCGCGCCGTCTACAGCGCCTCGATTACTAAGCATGGAAAAAGCGGGGAAAAAGGTTTTGCGACAGCGCTGTGTGGAGTGTGATGCCGAATAGTTGGTGGGTGAGTGAGTGGGTCGTGTAGAGAGAGTTGAGGGCTTTTGTAGTTGGTGGGTACAAATAAACGGGTGCTTTGTTGTGCGCACCGGGCGGGTGTTAGCGTGTATGCTCGGCGTGCGTCAACGAGTGGGAATTATAGTGACAGATAGCGGGTAAGCGCAATCCCGTGGCTGCGTCATCGAGGTCTGTTCTTGGTATCGTCGGAGATCGATACCCCCTAACAGCCAGCTGGATTCCCGGATCCAGGAGGGATCACGTGGACGTCGAGGCCATCGATCCGCGGCATCCCGTCGTCCAGGACGAGAGCCGCCTGGGAGGACTTCATCGGCGCCGGCGAGAGCGGTGACAGTAAGGCCCGGTTTTCTTTCCATTTGTATAGCGTGCAGCGTATAATAGCGAATTCGCGTCATTATTGCGAGTCAGACTGTATATCGGGATCGGTTGAGCCGGTGTCCCGAAATTTTAGTAGTCGAGGCGAGGAAGCGGATAAGAGTGATAGCGTGAATGATAAGGTGTAATCGCGGTAAATATCGTGCCAATTCCCGGGGTCGATCGCTAGGCGGATCCCCTTTTGTCGAGAAGAATATCCGATTACGAAAAGCATAAGAGAATGTAAGAATGTATAATTATATTGATTGAAAGTATGATTACGTAATAAAGTGTGCCTGTGGTACGGGATTCTGCTTTCCAACATATGTGTTTTTATTTTATAGCAAATACCACGTCACAAAATGGCATCCCTGGTCGGGAATTTTGCCTAAGCACCGCGATCTGTGATTCGGAGAATTAGAAATCCGTTGGGAAACGTGGAAGTGTTTTGCGCCTTTGTGAGTTCCGAGAGAGGGGAGTTCTTTTTTTTTTTCTTGGTGCCTGGTAGAGAGAGAGAGGGAATAGTCACGTGTATGTATGCGCGCAGGCAGCTAACGCGCTCACGCTCGTTGTGCGCTGTTACACGTCGGATCCAATTCTAGGAACTGCCGACGGTTACAACTGCAGTCAGGAGAAAGCTAACCCTTTTTTATGTTCTTTTTGTGTGTGCCGAAACTTATTTTAGTTTTCAGAGCAAGAGAATAAGGAAAAAGATACCAGGTTTGTGATGCAGTATTATATTATTATATAGTAATTATATATATATATATATATATATATATATATATATATATATATAGGGACATTTGATTTTGTTTTTTTTTCTCCTTTTGGTGTCGTGTAGTTATCTTCTAAGCTGTGGCGTCGATTAGAAAGGAAAAAGAATGGATAGCGCGAAAAGGGCCGTGTTTTGCCAATAGATTTAGCTAGGTACAATATAGCAGATATAATTATTTTAGAATAGTTAGGTTGGGTGGGGGATTTAATTTTGTCGGAAGAACAGTCGTACTCGTTCGTGTGAAATAAAACGGGTACAGCTCTAGGGCGCGCATACGGGCAAACAGCACGTGTGCGTTTAGGCAGGTATCTTTTATACGTAAGATCTCCTATTTTATGCTAGCTGAGCACCAATAGAAAGGAACGGTAGAGCCACGTGGGGTAGTGAGTGCAGGTGAAAACTGAGGGTCAGCTAAGTTTTGGTGGTGTCGCAGGAGAGTTTTTGTGAAAATCGGGGAAATGAGCGATCACGCGTTACGAATGCAGGCATTGATGGAGATGAGGGAAAGGCGCGCCGTGAAGCTTGCGATAGCGCAATTAAGTCTGCAAGAGGTGCGGAACGATCTGTGCGTACGGGGGTTAAACATGGATGGATCGGAATCGATGTTGCGTGACCGCCTGCTACGCGCGAATCTTATTGAATTGGAACCAGAGAATACGTTGATTCCGTGGTATGAATGGAACGTATTAGAAGGCGCAGCGGAAGGGGGGCAGAAGTCGCCGCCGGCGGGTAGGAGGGGAATCTCGGTGATCAGCGATGAAACCATAGAAGTAGAACAGCGGTGCATACAAAGCAAAGGGAGAATGGATATATCGAGCGATGAAGAAATGTGCATCGCGGGTCAAGATTGCGACGGGGATGGGAAATATTTACAGCACCAGTCTGTTCGTGCCGAGTTATATCCGCCATCTGTGGTGGCACCTACGTCGTCGCCGACCTGTATGGTTACGACTTGTACGGTTACGCAAGCCGGGGTGGCGAGTCCGACCGTGTCGCATGCGAATGTGGCACCACTGATAGATGCATACTCGTTTTCCGCGACGCCGAGAATAATGTTAAATCAAAACGCTCGAACGAATTGGCAGGAAAACCCTGCAGCCTGGGAGTATTATTCTGCCCGAGTTATGCGAGGAGTCGGCACGCCACCATTAAGAAGAAGCGAGAGCTCGCCGCGGATGACGGCGCCTTTAGCGAGTAGAGGTGGATCTCACGAACCGGGCTCGCAAAAATGCCATTGGTTCACGCCGGCCCAGGAGTTCGGGGTAACAAGAGATAGTGCTAGCGAGGGAAAATGCCGGTTTCTCGAGAGTTATATTAGCGACGATAGCGTTAAGAGTACGGTGATAAGAGGGGTAGGCCAGAGAGAACAAGAGTGTAAAAGGAAGAGCGCCGTGTCGGTTGGGAACTCCATGTTACGGTCTAGGAGGGGATTAGAGATAGAATTGGACTCGGGATCGGATTGGAAGAAGGGAGATGGGAAAAATCGTACGCGAAGAGGTCCCTCAGAAAGATCGGAAACGATGCGTTCCCGCAGGGCGAAGAGCGATCATATGTTGCCCAAATATCGCGAGGCGGAGCCCCCAAGTGGAATACATCCTGGAGAGTCAAGGTTGAAATGCGGAGATAGGGAAAGTGAGAAATTACGAAACTACGGGCGCCGAAGTAGGAGAGCAAGCGAGAGTTCGGGGAGCGGAGCGAGCGCGGGGAGCGCAGTGACGAGTGCTTCGAATCAAGCCGGCTCGATGGCCGATCTCAGCCGATCAGCGAAACATGCGATGCGCTTCCTGAAAGGTGCAGGCTTACGATTCTCAGGAGAGGATAGGAGGGCGGACGCGGAGGAATTTCTCGAGATGTTGGACGATTTTCGCGGGTGCGCAGGTATTTCGGACGCGGATATTTTTCAATCTCTACCATTTATAACGAGCAAAAGGGCACGGAGATGGTACAGGACGGTGAAACAGAAAATAGCGTCGTGGAATGATTTTTCTCGACTTTTTCGATTCCAATTCATTGGAGAATATGATAGGGAGGATCTATTAGACGATTTGAGAAAGCGTTCACTAGGAAAGGGCGAGAAAATAGCGGTATATATCGCGAGCTTGCATTATATTGTATCGCGGTTCTTAAGGCCGTCGAAGCAAGAACAGATTGATTTAGCATATAGGGGGTTGTTACCAGAATATCGTAACGCCATGTCTGACAAGCTAGTCGATAGCTTGGATGATATTGAACGCTATGGACGTCGTTGGGAGAGGTAGAAAGACCTAGATAGTAGGTACGTGCCACCGCCACCGGCGGAGAAGATGCGGGTTCCCGGAGCCGCTTTTGTGGGATCGGCTGTAAAAGTAAAAATAGCGTCGGCAGAGGGGAAGGACGTGGCATCGGCTATGACCGCGGGAGGGCCGCGAACGTATAGTGCCGTAGTGGCTAAAAAGAAGGGCCAGGAAGGGAAAAAGTCGGAACTTCGACATCGCGACGAAAGAAGGAGGGAGAATCGTTGAATCGCAAGATAGCGGTTTATCTGCCGCGGTGAGTCCCGAATTTGTGTCGAACCGGCCGAATTACCGGCTGACGCGCGTAGACGGCGCGAACGACCGACGGCGCGGGGGATATAGTGGAAACCGCAGAAATAATGGGTGGGAAAATCGCGGAGGTAATTACACCGCCATTGGCCCGATCAACAGCCAGGACGCGCGATTTTCGCAAAAATATGGTGCGCGCGACGGTGCGTATCGTCCTGCGGGAGGGAATAATAAATTCCCGGGTGTGTGTTTCACGTGTCAAAAGGTAGGACACCGAGCGTCAGAATGTCCGCAAATGGTTTGCTTCTTGTGCGGCGGCAGGGGGCACGCGGCAAGTAATTGCGCCGAACGCGAGCGCGCGTATCGTACGAGCTGTCAGGTATGTGACACGCCCGACGTCACGTTTAAAACGTGCAGAAATTGTGCTACGCTGCGTGAGAAGTGGGGAAACGGGCCAGCTGGGGCGCAGAAAAATTAAATACTGCACCCCAGCGATCCGTTAATAGTGGGGGAGGGGAGTCGGGGGCGAAAACTAAAATTTCAGAGGAATGTGAAGAGGGAAATAGCGCGCCATCTCATGAAACGATGACGAAGTCACGCAGTACCGGCGCGGGTGAAAAATACACGCGGGCACTGCCGAGTGGGGAAAAGTGTGCGCAAAGTGAAAAGCGCGAAGGCCCGACTTCGCCAATTGATTTCACGGCGAAGTGGTGGTATTGGAAACCAAACACATCTGTTAGTGATTTCGTACCGAGATCTCCGGCATG
Organism: Sycobia sp. Sy_11; assembly: GCA_018907035.1. NCBI lineage: Eukaryota > Metazoa > Arthropoda > Insecta > Hymenoptera > Epichrysomallidae > Sycobia > Sycobia sp. Sy_11. The sequence continues at coordinate 818,874 of JACCIC010000102.1, forward strand.
TGAGCCGAAACAAAAGAGCGCCGGCTCGGCGCAACCAAAGAATGAAGTTAAGGACAACGATAGCGACGCGAGGGGAGAGGCAGGCGATCCGTCGGCGAAGGGGGGAGAAAGTGAAGTAGAGTGTGGCGCGAAGAGGAAATGTATAGCGGGTACAAGTGGGGAGAATCGAAACTTTTTAGCGGTAAAGTTAGGGGGAACAGTGTTTTACGCGTTATTTGATCCAGGCGCGAGTCTGTCATTAATAGGGCCAAGAATCACAGAACATTTTAAATCGCGATTGAGAGCGAGCGACTCGTGCATTAAAAATGTGAATGGGGGAGTCACGCGGACGTTAGGCATACTTAGCGTCGTTTTAGAAGTGGATGGGGCATCCGAATCCATCGATTTTATAGCAGTGCATAATCTCGATCAAGATATCATTCTCGGGATGGATTTTTGTAGGAAGTTCGATTTCGACAGTCGATTAGAACGAGGGTTGTGGAGAGTGCGCGAGGGAGAGTGGAAATCATTTTCGCGCGAAAGCGATGAGGATCAAAACGAAATTTATGCGGAGTGTGCGGGGATTTCACTGCTAAATGAGACCGAGCGGGTAGAGGTGGAGTGCCTGATCAAAACGATGCTGAGTTCGCGGCCCGCGGAGTTAGGTGTGACGAATTTAACTGAGCATCACATCGATCTGCAGGGCGCGGCGCCTATCAAGCATCGCTTACGGCGGATGTCGCCGCGAATGCTCGAGATAGCGTCGGAGGAAGTCGAGCGACTGCGGAGAGAAGGGGTGATCGAGCGTTCCGCGAGTGACTGGAGTAGCGCGCCGGTACTGGTAAAAAGTCGGACGGCAGCTATCGATTTTGCGTTGATTTCCGCGACCTTAATAAGGTAACGCGGAAAGATGCGTACCCGATACCGAATATGGACGCCATCCTGGACAAATTGCGAAGGGCGAAGAATATAACGAAAATCGACTTAAAGCAAGTGTATTTTCAGGTGCCAATGGAGGAGTCGAGTAAAAAGTATACGGCGTTTGCAATTCCGGGGTTGGAACTGTGGCAATTCGTTCGAATGCCGTTCGGGTTGACGAACGCGCCGATGACCTTTCAACGGCTGATCGATGTGCTGTTTGGGCCCGAATTTGAGCCGTATATATTTTGTTATCTAGATGATATTATTATCGTGACAGAAGATTTTGCGGAGCACGTGCGTTGGTTAAGAATAGTGCTGTAGAAGTTAATTAGTGCCGGATTAGCGATTAATGAGGAGAAGTGTGAGTTTTGCTGTAGTCGAGTAGCGTATCTAGGATTTTTGTTAGATGAAGAGGGCCTGCGCCCGGATCCAGAAAAAGTAGCGCCGGTAATTGAGTATCCGGAGCCGCAATATGTGAACCAATTGCGTCGTTTGTTAGGAATGGTAGGATGGTATGCGCGTTTCATAAAGGGGGATTCTGAGTTGAAGGTACCTTTAGTAAAGCTCCTGCGGAAAAGTCACGCGTGGGAATGGGGAGAAGAGCAACGGGAGGTATTTGAAGCACTGAAACGGGCACTCACAGAAGCCCCGTTGCTAGCGCGGCCAGATTTTGAAAAACCGTTTAGCGTACGGAGCGATGCGAGTAATTACGCGATCGGCGCCGTTTTGACGCAGGAGAGTACCGATGGCGAACACCCGATCGTGTATGTGAGCCGAGTACTTTCTCCGGCCGAGAGGAATTACTCAACAATGGAGAAGGAATGCCTAGCCGTGTTGTGGGCAATAAAAAAGCTGCGTCCATATTTAGAGGGATATAAATTCACCGTAATTACGGATCACAGTGCGTTACGGTGGCTCAAAAATTTAAAAGAGCCGGCGGGTCGATTAGCGAGATGGGCGCTCGAGCTCCAGCAATGCGATTATGAGATCGTTCATTGGAAAGGGGCGCTGAATCACATAGCTGACGCTTTGTCCCGCCTCTACGAGCGAGGAACACGACTTAGTCGCGCTGGGGGAGGTGAAAGATCCGTGGTATATACGGATGCTAGAAAGCGTGCCGAAAAACCCCATCAAATACCGTGATTGGAAGGTAGAAGGGACGCGATTATATAGGCGCCGAGAGGATCCGCTATTGGATCCAATAATAAGGAGAGAGAAGGGTTGGAGACTTGTAGTGCCGTTGGACGATAGAGAAAGAGTTTTACGGGACGCGCACGATACGCCTTCGTCGGGGCACCTTGGGGTCGAAAAGACGTAAGATCGAATCGCGTGCGAATACTATTGGAAGGGCGTTTACTACGACGTACACACTTATGTGCGAGAATGCATACAATGCCAAAAATATAAAGTATCGCAGTCTGCGGCACCCGGACTAATGGGGAGCCGAATTGTAGAGAGACCGTGGGTCCTCGTTGCTGCGGATATGATGGAATTTCCGCCGAGCAGATCGCAACATAAATACTTATTAGTATTTCGGGATCTCTTTACGCGGTGGATTGAAGTAAAGGCGCTGCGTAGAGCCGACGGTAAAGCCGTTAGTAGAGCGATGGAGGAATTAATTTTATTCAGATGGGAGACTCCTGAATATATCTTAACCGATAACGGGAGGGAGTTCGAAAATAAGATCGTCAATGATATGCTAGCCGAATACGGGATTAAACACGTAACAACGCCGCCATATCATCCACAGGCGAACCCGGTAAAGCGAAGTAATAGGACACTGAAGACAATGATCGCAGCCTTCTTACAAGCAGACCATCGCGACTGGGACATGCACGTGCATGAGTTTAGGCATGCTGTTAACACGGCGATGCAAGCCTCGACAAAGGTTTCTCCCGTGTTTCTGAACTTTGGGCGTCATGCGAAGCCCGTAAGAAGTTTGCGCCGAGAAGTCGAGGGTCAGCGTCTAGTTTCCCATATAGCGTCAGAAATCTGGATAGATAGGATGAAACGATTGGACGCACTACGAGACCTGGTTGCGAGGCATATAGATCGAGCGAGAGAGAAGCAGGAGCGTTATTTTCATAAGGGGAGGAGGGATCTACGATTTTTCATAGGAGACAAAGTATTACGCCGAATTCGGGTACTTTCTGACGCGGCAAGAAAATTTTCTGCGAAGTTAGCGCCGAAATTCGAGGGGCCGTACGAAATAGTAGAGGTAAAATCGCCAAGTGTGTATATACTGGGGCAGGGAAATGGTTCGAATAGACGCCTATCGAAGGAGCACGTGAGTGAATTGAAGCGTTTCGTGCCGCCGCGGCACGCGCGCAGACAGGAAGAAAACTGAGGTTCTTATATTTCTTTTAGATGGAAGACATAGACATCGTCGAGATAGTGGAGGGAGGGAGAGAGGGGAGCCCAATACTCGCGGCGAGCTTAAGGGAGACGATCGCCCCACGGATAGCCGGACAGCCGCAGCTCAAGGGTATACCATGGTACGAGTTTAGCGTCGAAGAATAGCTGGGAGAAGAGGCTGCCGCGAGCCAAAGCGAAGAGATATTGCAGGTAACACCCGAAATTAGCACTGCGGCGAAGCGGTCGATCGTGTGTACTGTAGCCGAGTCACGCCATCTTACAATCGATCAACAGCCAGATGGAGCTGGCATGGAGGGAACGGAAGAAAAGAAGGAGAGGGAGCGAGAAAATACAGAGGAAAAAGAGAGCCGAGAGGCACAAGAGGAGTTGGAGAGATATGTCAGTGCCGAGCATCCGACAACATCCATCTCTCCGGCTGTGAGGGAGGCACTGGAGGTGATTGTAGGGAAAAGGCCTCGGCAGGTTTTGCGGGTTCGTCCCACAAAACTGTCGTTACCGGTGATCGTGCCGCTAAAGAGTCGTGCCGTCAAGGAGTGGCCGGCTCGCCAAGAGTGGGACGAGCCGGAGGCTACAGGGCCGCCCCAGGCGAATGCGGTCGAAGTTCCCGGAGACGGCCCGCGGACTGAAGATCCCAGCAGGCGTTCCCAGACCAGACCAAATCGGCGGCGCAGGAAGAAGACGTACAACCCGGGGCGGCACCTGGAGATCGAGGATTATGTGTCGGCGCGCCCGTCGCCACCGAGGTCGGCGACACCACCAGGTCCACCGAGCACTTTTCACGGACGGGGAGATCAAGGTGCCAGAAAGCGACACCGATCGCTAACGAGGGAGGGGGAGCGGTTCCTGGTACATCCCGGGAAAGAGGAGGACGAACCTCGTACGCACACGCGGGGTAATGTTCGGCGACTTGGTGGCCATTCCGACGGATCCCACCATCGACCCCGCCCCGTACCACTGTTTCAACTGCTGGCAACGGGGCCATGGCACGCGCCTATGCCCACGACCAACGGTGGACCGCTACTGCCACAATTCCGGTCGACGGGGGGAGAGCCTTTCGTCATGTCCAACATGCAGTGTGCCGCACCGCAATTTTCTGGAGAGAGAGTTCGGGCCCCCAGCGAGGAAGAAAAGGAGCCCGCAAGCAATTCGAGCCAGAGAGAGGGGTGGAGAACGACAAGTCGCTGAGAGCCACCTGAACGCTAAGGGCACAACGCCCACCTCTGCCCGACGGGCAGATGCCGTAGCGGCCGTTCAGTTGGTGGACGCAGCGAGTGAAGGCGTGTCCGACGGTCACGCGGACACGCCTTCAATCGCGGTAAATATCGTGCCAATTCCCGGGGACGATCGCTAGGCGGATCCTCTTTTGTCGAGAAGAATATCCGCTTACGAAAAGCGTAAGAGAATGTAAGAGTGTATAATTATATTGATTGAAAGTATGATTACGTAATAAAGTGTGCCTGTGGTACGGGATTCTGCTTTCCAACCTATGTGTTTTTATTTTATAGCAAATACCATGTCACACAATACAAAAAACAATTACGTTTGCTAATAAACCATTTGATAAATAAATTTAGTTTTTTGCTTTTATTTAAATACTAATTTTTTTATATCATTATAATTTATTATATAATTATTACATTGATTGGCTTATACTAAATTAAGTATCCTATTTTATTCTACGAGTTCTTTTTAAACTAAAACGGAATATAAATTTTTATTTCATTTCAATCATCCCATTTAACGACTTATAAGTAATTTACATGTCGAAAAAAGACAATATATTAGTTATAGTCCGATATAAACCACATATTCGTGCTTTTTTCACCTTAATATAGTTCACATAAAGTAACTATCTTTCAAAAATTATTTCCCCTTTCGCTTAGTTATCAGCGACAACATATTTCCCAAATTTTCTCATTAGTTGAGCCTATGTATCGAAACGGGCGAGCCAACTTGGGCGCGTGTGGTGAAGTAAAGGGACGGAAGACAGACGAGTATAAGGCGTGACGATGCGCGCGTGAGCGCCTTATTGTAACATGAGTGCTAAAAGGCGCGTGCTTCGCGTTTGCTGGACAAGTCGACGCGGGCTCCTTATGACTCATCACAATATATATATATATATATATATGTATATTAGGAGTGTGAATAAGTCTTTCCCGTTTTTTGTAAGAGATGGCGCCACCAATACTGTGCGAGTATTCAATGGTTACATATGTCATAATCAAAGCTTATTCATATGTCAACAATTCCATACTAACACATTAGTTAAAATTTTTTCGCATCATAAATTTTTGATATCGTGAAAATGTCGAAGTTTGAGCCAAGTCGACGTCATTTGCGGGAAGTTTCACTTTATTGGTTCAATTTGAAGAAATCTGCTGCCGAGACGCATCGATTGCTTCAGGAGGCTTATGGAGAAGGTTGTGTCGATTATTCAAGTGTTCGCGGATGGTTTCGACGCTTCAAAAGCGGTGATTTCGACGTGGAAGACAAGGAGCGTTCCGGGCGGCTGCAAATCTTTGAAGATCGAGAATTGGCGACTTTGCTTGATGAAGATTCTTGTCATACGCAAGAAGAACTTGCTGAAGCATTGGGAGTTGACCGAACAACCATTTCCAAGCGTTTGAAAGCCATGGGAATGATCCAAAAGCAAGGAAATTGGGTGCCGTACGAACTGAAGCTGAGAGACGTCGAACGGCGTTTTTTCACTTGCGAACAGCTGCTTCAGCGACCTAAAAGAAAGGGTTTTCTGCATCGTATCGTGACTGGCGATGAAAAGTGGATACGTTACGATAATCCGAAGCGAAGAAAATCATGGGGACTACCCGGCCATGCATCATCATCGACGGCCAAGCCAAATATTCATGGCGCCAAGCTCATGCTCTGTATATGGTGGGACCAGCTAGGTGTGGTTTACTATAAGCTTCTGAAACCGAATGAAAGGATCACAGGCGAGGTCTATCGACGAAAATTGATGCGTTTGAGCCGCGCACTGCGAGAAAAACGGCCACAATACTCCGACAGGCACGACAAAGTTATTTTGCAACATGACAATGCTCGCCCACATGTTGCACCGCCGGTGAAAACATACTTAGAAACGCTCAAATGGGAAGTCCTACCCCACCCGCCGTATAGTCCAGACGTTGCTCCGTCTGATTACCATCTCTTCAGATCGATGACGCATGGCCTGGCTGACCAGCACTTCCATTCCTACGAGGAAGCCAAAAAATGGGTGGATGACTGGATAGAGGCCAAACCGGTCGAATTTTTTCGCAACGGGACTCGTATGTTGCCAGAAAGATGGGAAAAAGTTGTAGCTAGCGATGGCCAATACTTTCAATAATTCATTTGTAACCATTTTTTCACAATAAAGTCTCAAAATTTGAAAAAAAAACGGGAAAGACTTATTCACATACCTGATATTTATTTATTTATTTATTATCGACGTAAAAATGTGTGAGAATCGCCAAAAATGTGCATTAATTTATCAGAAAAGTGCCTGGCCTTTCGTATATGATATCGGTAATCTCTCCCTATTATCTGTGATGCAAGCCACCAGAGGTTTGCCAACTTAAAAGCATGGAACTAGCGCACTTGATTCCTAATATGTCTATGCCTCTAACAGGAGCTAATTTCAAGTGTAGGTTCGCTTAACAGTTTTCTTGTAAGAATCACACTCATGACACTATCCTACGTCCCCCATCCACTCAAGTGATCAGGGGTTCGGTGTTCGTCCTCTGCATCTTAAAATAGAATCAGTTAGCCTGGTTCATCTTGGGCCATTCGCCTAGTTCTATCGGCATTTCTAAGTTTGGTCATCACCTCTTTTGCGAAACTGGCTACTGCCTTCCAGTTTTCAGAAGATTCCAGCATTATTGATAGGATGCTCTCTGGTCTTATTGGCTTATTGATGATGTCCATCAAGTGCTCACGTTGTGTTCTAAAACGAGGGCAGCTCATTAATATATGCTCGACATCCTCGACCAAAGTCAGACAGATGGGCCAGAAATCATTATTATTCAGGTGAAAGCGGTGGAAATAAAACCTAAAACAATGTAGAAATCTAGTTCCCCGTGTTTCCTGTTCATCCATCTGTGTCTGTCTGGAAGGATACTCTAAGTCCATCGGCCTTTGCTAGAATCGGTCCATCGTTTTTGCCATATTTCTATGGAAAAGATGACGTTCCACGTTTTTAGCACCTTGTAGAGAATCCACTGCGGCCTTACATATGTTGTGCAGCCTAGCCAGTTCATCTGCAGCTAAATCGAAAGGAAGAAGGCGCGGCGACGGGTCGCAATGGCCAGCTCACAATACGATTTAATTCCACATGCAAGATGCCAGATTGGCGCTGCATACATGCTGACAGAATTAACAACATAAGCTAATAGCTTCCTCTGGGGTGGGCGTGGGCCACCAATGTTAGACATGAGCCGACACAAAGCAGCTGAAACTCGTTGTGCTTTTTCACCAGATATCTTTAGATGCTCTTTGAAGCTTAACCTGGCATCAAGCTGTACACCCAAGTATCGTAAAGATGGCGCAGAACTAATGCGGCAGTTACCAACTTTAAGAGTAATACTATCTACCTTCTTACGACTGCTGACAAGAACTACTTCTGTCTTGAGCTCCGCTAATTGTAGACCAGCCGTCTTAATCCATCTACTGATGTTGCTGATTGCCTCATTGGCATTTTCAGTGAGTTCATCAAGGGTCTTAGCCGTCACTACTAGAGCGATATCGTCGGCGTAGCCTACTGTTATTGAACCAGGCGGTTGTGGGATCCTCAACACGCCATCATACATAATATTCCACAATATAGGTCCCATAACCGAGCCCTGGGGGACTCCCGCAGTAACCTTATGCGATACAATGCCTTCATCCGTTCGGTATAATATTATCCTATTCTCAAAGTAGCTGGCCACGACATTCTGTAGATAACCAGGTACTCCGAACTCTTTAAGCGAATTCATAATAGAAGACCAGCGCGCTGAGTTGAAGACATTCTTCACATCTAAAGCGACAATGGCACAATACTGTTTAGTGCCACCTTTCCATCTCTTACCACTAATTGCATTTCTTGCGGTACACACTACCAGTTTAATGGCATCGACTGTTGATTTTGATTTCCGAAATCCAAATTGGCGCGAGGATAAGCCATGCAATCCTTCAGTGAATGCTTCCAGTCGGCTACATATTATTTTTTCAAATGTTTTACCTACCGTGTCGAGCATACACAATGGCCTGTATGATGAACGATCAACAAGTGGCTTATTGCCCTTAGGTAACAGGACTAACCTTTGAGTTTTCCAGCAATCAGGAAAAATACCCTCAAGAAGACAAGCATTATATACTTTTAGACATATAGATGGATTCTTCTGTATCGACAACTTAACTGCAGCATTAGGGATACCATCAGGACCAGGGGCAGCATTGTCTCTAGTCTTAGCGTAAGCATTATGTAGCTCTATTTCTGTTGGAGCTACTACCTCTGTTATTTGTTGAAGCGCTTCCCCAGGCTGTGCATCACGCGTAAAAATCGACAGCGATTAATAATGGTTTCTTGTCCATGGCTTCATCAACTAATTTAGCTACAAGGATTTCAAACTGCTTGTCCGTCAAGCTTGGAGGAGCATATACACTAAAAACGTATATTTCTTGTATTTTAGCCCAGGATATCAATTCGCTCCGATAACTCAACTGCTTTAGTACCTGCCTATTTCGACCAATCCAGAGAGCAGCTCTATTGCTTGTGTCACTTATCCAGCGCTGTGGTCTGACTCTGCCACAATATGGTTCGGAGATTACAGCAATGTCTATTCTTAGCTCCTTTATTGTCTGTTTCAGCAGGTCATGAGCCGCTACGCAATGGTTGGTATTCAGTTGAGTATTCTCATGTTTTATGTCTGTTTAAAAACTCCACAGTGATCGGGCACTTATAGCTGTATGCTGGATGGTTAATCTCCTTTTTTCCTTCACATTTACAGGGTAAACAGCAGGGCTCGTTTACACACAGCTTGGATAGATGGTCTTTTCCACCGCAGTGCCTGCAAAGTTTAGTTCTGTTAGGGCCCGAGCACATGGCCGCTAAATGGCCAGTCTGCCCAACACCTGAACCAGCGCTTTATTTCTGTTTTTTTTCGAACTCTGCAGCTAACCCATCCGATTCGAACATGCACGATTCTCCAGCTTTTCCATTTTTACGAAAAACACAGAGGCGTCTTGTTCAGCGTGCTCTGAAACCTAAATTAATATGGCGATCGGGCTGAAACTATACTTACAAGCTATCTAAGGATGGTACTATAGAACGCCACCTCAAGATAGGCTTAGTGGCGCCATCTCTTGGTCAGGCCGGAAACTAATCAATCCACCCTCGTGTGTGTATATATATATATATATATATTGTAATCGGGTGTAATTTTTTATTAGCTCCACTGAACGAAAGTGAATTCCTGTAAGAGCGTTCTGCGATGATTAAATGGTGCCAAGTCTGGGCTGTTAGGCGAGTAAGACAGAATTTTACACCGACTATTCTCCAAATAATTTTCGACCGAAGCTGCCACATGTGGCCGAGCGTTATCGTAATATAAAATGACGGACCTATGCCTGATCTTATATTTTGGCCATTTTTCCTGTAATATTCGCTTCAAATGACCAAGTTGAGCTAGATATAATGGTTCATTGGATCAAAGCAGTTTGTAGTATACAACACCCTTTTGATCCCACCATATGCACCGCGTGATCTTATTGACGTGAATATTTCGTTTCGGCGTCGATTGGGCGTGCTCGTCAGGCTTTGTATACTATTTACTACGTTTAAGATTACCATAATAAATCCATTTTTCACACCAGTCACAATATGATACAAAAATGATTTATTTTTATACCGCTGCAGCAATATTTTGAATGAATCGCAATGCTATATTCGCAGGAAAATGGTCCGTTGTGTGATGCCCAATGATGCAGCAAGTTCTTCTTGAATGAGAAATGGATCCTCCCCCAATAAACCATCGAATTCCTCGTCTTCAAACATTTTTGACTTTTGAGAGCGATCCTTGTTTTCAACTTCAAAATCACGCCTTTTGAACCGTTCGAATCACTCCCGACACGCCAATTCAGCAATACAGGCCGCCATTAGTTTCCGAAAGCAAATGATAGACCTCAGCCGTACTTTTTCTCATATTAAAGTGTAGAAGCAGCGCTTTCGACAAATGACGTTTATTTCGTTGGAAACTTCCCATGCTTTTGCTCGATAAAATAAATGATACAGAAAGTATTTTATAAAAATTGTAACTAACCTTATTAATGCATGAAAAAACTGTGTAAACATTCCTAGTAACAAACGTAAAAATCAGAAAATTAATTTGGGTATTATCAGAGAAGCTCGGAATTATTAGAATTATCACTGGATCGAAATTATTCTAGGCTTATGAACTGCTATCTTTTTCGTGAGAAATCTTTACGAAAAAAAAGCTGTGATTTATTAACCGACTTACCTCCACAGCATAATTAGTTTTCAATAAGCGCAAACTCCGATTCTTGTATAAAAAGAGCCAAGAAAAAGCATCGAGGCACCTATCAGGTAGATCCCTATCCACAAGCTACTCCCAACCCATCCTAGAGCTTGACGCTTGGCATTATCTAGGTTAAAGATGTAGTCATAATCTTTCCCGGAAATTGCAAAAAGAGGCCCACGTTTTTAAAACCTGGACTCTTTCCCATTCAGTAGAGTATCTCTATTTTTCTAAAACCTTTCCTATATATTACTACTAGTTTTGAATATAAGCAGTATCCTTTGAAAAATAAATACTGTTTTATTTTATTTCATTTACACTTATTGTTATTTGAATACGAAATGTCAGATAACGGAATCTTTTACATGTGGAGATTTTAACTATAACTATTCTTACTCTAATACAAATTATCAGGTAACAAAATGATATACCCGGATATGTCACCTATACTTTCATTTGAATCTATGGTATTAGGTAACATAATCTTTTAGCTTCTCTGAGCTACTTAAAATTGAAAATTTGATATTATTAATAAGTAGAATTAATAAATCATTTTATAGGTCTTACAATCTTTCTAATATAATATATTAGCTAAAATAATTACAGTCAGACTGTTCTTGTTTAGATTCCTGTTCTTGTTTTATCCCCCGATGAATCTGAAATAAAAATAAAAATCAAAATAAAATTAATAATAAAATAAAAATAAAAAAATAACAAATAAAATAAAAATAATAAAAACTGTTCGAGAACGCATCATTTATATAAGTACAAAAAACCACTAATAGATGGCGCGATTATATTTTCTGTCATATCACCTATAAAAGGCGGGCCCGAGCAGTATCAAGGCTCAGTCTCTCTTAAACCTCCAGCCGAAGCAGACATCAAGTGCGCGTACCTCTATCGAAAGTGTGTGATTTGTAATTAAACTATCGTTTTTAATCGGCGGGCTGTGCCCACTCTGAACCCAAATTCGGTGGCTGGCGGGCTGGGCCCACTCTTAAGCCGAGCTCGGTGACTGGCGGGCTGCGCCCACTCTTACACGAACTTGGGTGTCTTTTCAATTCGCCTGTTTTTTTTTCTAAATTATAAAATAATTTATTTCTTTTCTTTACATTGTTAGTTATACGCCACGCATAAATTATAAATGATTATAAACTACACTTTATTTGTTATTTAACTATATACAACGCGTTAATAGTAATATTTAATATTTAAATCTACGAAAAGTAAATGAATAATTTGTAAAATATCACTAACCAAAGCTCTTAATTTATTTCAGATCTTTCCCCTCTTGTTTCTACCAGCTCATCTCTTATTACCGTTCAAACCATTAGTCGCCCTAACAACACCTATATATATATATATATATATATATATATATTGTAACGGTGCGCGTGTCCGCCTCGAGCACGAGGACGGCGGGTACGGCCGTTGCAAAAGGTGTGCCCGGCTGGGCTTAGCCCCGAATGATTCCGGCGAGAGAGAGGGGCGGTTCGCGAAGAGCGAAATATCGCGTCCAGGATTGCGCGTGAGGTAGGGCGGCTAATGGAGCACACACGAAATAATAAAATCAGAATAATTAAAATTTAAATCGGCTTTAATAGCAAGGATTCGTACAGCGCCTATATGCGAGGCGTGCGGGACGCAGGCCGAGGGTCGCCGAGGCGACGGCGCGCGAGGAGTTCGGGAAGAGAGAGAGAGAGAGAGAGAGAGAAAAGGGGCTGCCACTTACAGCGAGTCGGGGCTCGATGATCCCGCAGCGCGTCCTCGTCCGGCAGCACACCTTCCTTCACCGGGAGCGGCGGTTACGTCGCCGTCCAGAAACCCCGGGATGGGGCGGTTATTCCGCGGAGGCGGGGTTTGACGACAAGTTCGTCCGCTCGGGCTCGTCCTCAGCGCGAGTGCGCTACACGCACACACAATGCCGTGGCACACACACGCGCGTCCGGTAGTGTACCCTCCCCGAAGAAGAGGTACGTATCGAGGGGGAATACGTGGAGCACGAGGGGTGTTCCCGTAGACGATGACCAAGATGACACCGTAACAGCAAAAAGGAAAACAAAGCGCGTGGAGCGACAAGCCGGCTAAAATGCGTGTTCAAAGCTCGCGGCCTTCTCTCTATCTAATCCTTCGCGCGCGTGGCTGTCTCCCCATTCCCCGCTCTCTCTCTCACTTACCTCTCCGCCGGTGTAGTTGTGCGTCGGCCTATAACAGATCAACATTTATACATGGAAATAAACAAATAAATATTTACAGGCTACGGCTAGAGAGAGAGCAACGGGACGTGGGAAAGCAAGCGCACGTAGTGCTTGCGTTCCCCGTCACAATATATATATATATATATATATATATATATATATATATATATATAATTTCCGTAACATTTTTTGGTCCTTCGAGCCGGATAAAAGGGGTTAGTGCTGGAAAGAGAGTCCCTGGATATTGAACGATTTGTACACTTTACAAATATTAAAGGGTTCCGGTCAATATAAATGCACGATGCATAAACAAGTTTAATAAATAAATTCAATTTAAAAAAAGAATAATAATAATAATAATAATTATCTACTAAAATATCAAGAAAGGAGGAAAATTCCTTATTGACATACGACGTGGACACAATGGCACACGCTACGCTAAACAGATTAATAAGGGAACAAACTGTTCGGTCGGATAGTATTAAGCGATTCATCTGCAAAGCTAGGGAAAATTTAGCTGAACGATTAAACAAAACTGTGCTTCGATTAACTCTTGATAAGTTACGAGCTTATTGGGCTGATTACAGAAGCTTACACATAGAAATTGCAAGCCGAGATGATGCAGCAACAAAACCGTATGTCATAGACAAGATATATGAACGCCTGGAAGAAGAAGTGGAAAACTGTGAGGCAGAAATTGAAGATCAACTATCCCTCACTCGACGTGTCATCAACGCACCCGCTTCCCCATTTGCACCCCATCTCGCTACTACCTTCATCTCAGGTACTGCTAAACTACTGAAACTTCAACTTCCCACCTTTAGCGGAAGATAAGTAGACTGGTCTGCATTTCGTGATCTATTTACGTGAATGGCACACAACGAACTTAATATATCCAACACGGTGAAACTTCAATATCTAAAGGGATGTTTGAAGGGTGAGGCCGCTAAATTTATTAAAAATGTTTCCGTAACTGAAGCCAATTACTCCTCTACTTGGGAGTCATTACAAGAGCAATACCAAAGTTTGTCCCGAATAGTCAATGCTCACATGAACAGGCTAGACTGCCTACCGCATTGCTCGAAGGTTTTAGCGAATTCAATGAACTTTGAACGATTACCAACATTTAAGGATATTGTGTAATTTCTAAGCGATCGAATCGACTCACTAGAGGTTGGCACATTGAATCCTGCAGCGCTGAGCAATACCGACAGTTCAATACGGCCAAGGTCAACATCTTTGAAAAGTTTTCATGTTATTTCTAATAAAGCTGTACCTTATCCCGTGCGGAAGTGTGCACTATGTTCTGCCGATCATTACATCAATCAATGCGCTCAATTTAAGAACAAGACAGTACCAGATCGTCGTAAAGATGTAAAGCGTCTCAAATTGTTCTATAACTGTCTCGGGGCTCACGCAGTGAGAAAGTGTAGATCACTTCGAAGATGTGCGATGTGCAACGCAAAACAGCACACCTTAATTCACGAGGCACCTGTCACTGACAAGACGGACGGGCCGTCTTCGAGATCTGTACCGAGATCATGACTAGATACTCCAATCGAGCTCACTTCGTTGGAGCGAGACGCACAAGCTCTGTCCGTTCAATCAACAAAGTAATAATTTTAGCCACTGTGAAGATCCGACTCCATGGTTCTCAGGGGACAAATGCAGAAGCAAGAGCCCTTTTGGACTTAGGCTCAGAAGCAACATTCATTACTATGTCGATGGTGCAACTGATTAAGCTGACTCAAAGGCGTGCATATGTTCAAGTTTTCGGCCTCGGACCTGCTCCATTGGGAAAGTGTGCATCCAATGCCACATTACGTATTCAGTCCTTAACTCAGCCAGATTTTGCGCTGACTTGTCAAGCCCTGGTTTTACCACGCCTGTCCAGGATCTTACCATTCAGAAAACCAGATATTCCACCTCTGGATAAAACAGTTCAGCTAACTTTAGCGGATCCAGAGTTTCATACGCCAGCAAAAATCGACATTATATTAGGCGTTGATGTGTATTCCCAGATCATACGCCCAGGTGTAATAAACCTGAAACCACACAGCATTATTTCACAAGACACTCAGTTCGGGTGGGTCCAGTCAGGAATTCTAAATAGTCCAGACCTATCTACGACTGTAAATTCACATCTCACCGTTACAACTACCATCGAGGAAGATATAATCGATGTTATAAAACGATTTTCGGAGATTGAGGAGGTACCTACCCAGCCAATTGGAATGAAGCCAGAAGATCAGCTGTGTAAAAACCATTACTGAGATACTCACAATCGAAAACAGGACGGCCGCTATGTAGTTCGACTCCCACTACGCTCAAACCTTCCATTGGTAGTGAACGAAATTCGGCGTGACGCTTACAAGTCTCTAATATCGATGGAGAAGTAATTTTCTATGATCAAGCAACTATACCAAGCTTACCGCGACACCTATGATGTCCGACATTTCGAATCGCTACGCTTCATCCTCAGCAACTAAATTCAAATTAAAATTCTTAAAATTATTATATTATATATATTATTATATTATAAAGACTGTAAGATCGATAAAAATATTTATTAATTTAATTGACAACAGTTGACATATGTACAATTTTTAATTCTAATTGGTAAGTAAAACTTCAAAATAATATAACATTAAACATAAATTCATGAAAAATAATTCCCAACACCGTGTGAATAGACAAACTAAGAGAATAAGCAAGCACGTAGAGAGAGGCTATTAAAGAACCAAGACGGGGCGGATGAGATAATCGAATGAAAGCCTTAATTTGTGATGAAATAGTCAAATAATTATGAAGTATAAGAAATTTATTTTATTTTTCAAATTGTTTGTGCACAATTTATTTCTTTGCCTTTCCATTATATTTTAATAGGTGATCTGTAAAAAAATCTCACCCAAGCAGTAATAAAGATTTTGTTATATGAATTACATTTACCCGTTCCGATACGAACCTTCATGTTCAACGAACCTTAAATTTCAGTATCAATATATATTTATTTTTTTGCCAGAAATAAAAGTTAAAAAGCTTAAAGAACTCAAATTTATTGTATTATTGTTCAAATCTATTGTACATTTTGTCAGTGGTGATGAAAAAACGATTTATTATGATAAGCCTAACCTCAGATAATCGTATACGAAGTCCGGCGAGCATTGCGACTGAATCCAAAATTGGCTCAATACGTTCTTCGACTCGAAAGACGAGAAATTTTTTTGGTCCGGAATTCAAAAATTGCCAGAAAGATGAACACTAGTTATAGCTTTCGATGGAGATACTTTCAATAAAGAATATCTAACCATGATAATAAGTACATAATTTTGTTTTCGTCCTCGTAATAATAATATTTGAATATTATTTTTATTAAAGCACCTGAAGAGGTTGACAATACCTGTCGTTGTGAGAAAAAAGACACTGAGATTTTTATTAACCTGAACCTGATCGAAATAATTATATTTATATACATATAAATATCTAACCATGTTTTCATAATAAAACGTCACTGAAAAAAGCACCGGAAACTTCTTTGTACACCTAATAAATATAATGTCATTTCAATACGATTTACTAAAATGTATGAAATTTCTTCTACATAAAATAAATTTCTTTAATTTCATAGAATTTTTACGAGACACGTTCTCATAGTAGATGTGCTATTAATAACTATGCATTTGAAAATTTGTAATAAATCCATTAAAAACTATATTTTAGTGGGTTACAGAAATGGTACTTCATTAATATTTTTTTCTATTTTGAATTTTAACAAGGGGGAAATTAATTCTTCAGTTAATTCTTCAGAACAGGGAAATTAATTCTTCAGTTTCATTAATTAAAGTGATTCATTAGTTTAAATTCTGTCAATCAGAAAACAATTTTGTATATTATTGCGATTACAAAAATGCTCAAATACACTGATCCTATATACATATCGATGTTACTTAGATTCATGACAAAAACAATATCTTATAAATTTCGAATAATATTTTTTTCTTGGAAAAAATTTAATTTTAATTTATAATATATTAGTAGGCGAACTTAGTTTCCAGCCTTCACGTTTCAATATAAGTAGTACGAAAAGGCAGGTGTGTCCGATCTAGTACTTATTTTTTAGTTTTGACATTTGCCAATACAATTCCGTGAACAGGCACCATCATCTGTGTAAAGATTATAATTTCTTGATCAGTGAAAAATAAATCGTGATAAATCGTTTTTTCGACATGACCTTTTACACTATTTTGATTTGAAAAAAACTGTAGCAGAAACTTATCGATTGCTTCAAGAATGTTATGGCAAGCAAGCCCCATCGCTTACAACATGAATAGAGTGGTTTCAGCGGTTTAGAAGTAGGGATACTGATGTTAATCATAAAGAACGTTCTGGACACCTGAAAAAGTTTGAAGATAGTGAATTGCAAGCATTATTGTATGAAAGCTCAGCTCAAACGCAGAAAGAACTCATTAATAGGTTAGGAGTCAGTGACAGAGCAGTTGGCAAACGTTTACATGCGATGAGAAAGATTCATAAAAAAGGAAAATGGATGCCACATGATTTGATTGAAAGTGACATTATGAATCGATACAACATCGCATTGTCTTTGCTTGCCAGGGCAATAAAGAAGAATTGTCTGTGGCGTATTGTGACTGGTTATGAAAAGTGGATCCACTATAACAATTATAAGTGCAAAAGGTCATAGTGGACTCAAGCGAACCGTCCTTATCGACACCAAAACGGAACATCCACGACTAAAAGGTATTGCTGATCATTTGATGGGATGAACAGAATGTGCTGTACTACGAGCTGCTAAAACCGAATGGAATCGTCACTGCCGAGGTATAGAAATGCTAACTGAATAATTAGCAACATGAATTGGTCGAACATTAATCAGTAATTGCGAGCAATAGGCGCAACGTCATTCTCTTGCATGACAACACTTGACCACATGTTACAAAAGCCGTGAAAAACAGCCTGTTGGAGCTGGAATAGGATATGTTGCCGAACCCAGCGTACTCACAAGATACAGCGCCTTCTGATTACCACCTATTGAGAGGGATACAGCACGATCTCGTTGATACGCACTTCCGACATGTCCAAGAAGTGCGAGAATCTGTGAATGATTGGATCGCCTCGAAACCGCCATCGTTCTTTCGCCACAGTATCGTTATCTTGCCAGAAAAACAGAAAAAAGTAGTAGAAGATCACGGAAAATGTTTTAATTAAATTAACGTATATCCATTTTCTATCATAAATGTTCTTTTTCCGTTAAGTGGTCATCTCTAGTCTTTTTGCATAAATTTTCAAGATTTTTTTCTTGCAATAAACTTTATCATTACACTACAATTTTTTTTATATTAAAAAAATACATATAGAAGTCTGCAAAAAATTTTTTTTTCATTTTTCATCCAATATGGCCCAGATATGGCTGCCACAACGAAGCTTGCTTTTTTTTGGCTGACATCATATCTTGACACAGAAAGCTCTGAAATGAAAAATTCAAAAAGCAAATTAAAGTATAAGGAAGTGTCTATAGCCCGTACTAGAATTATGAATATTCGATTACATTTGAGCACTTTTTTAAACAACATAACCTCAAAAAATAAGCCGAAAATTAGAAAAGCCCGCCATTTTGTTTTTATTTTACTTAAAATTCTTGATTTTAGTACGGGCTATAGCCACTTTAATATGCTTTTTGAATTTTTCATTTCAGAGCTTCCTGTGTCAAGATATGATGTCAGCCAAAAAAAAGCAAGCTTCATTGTGGCAGCCATATCTGGGCCATATTGGATGAAAAATGAAAAAAAAAATTCTTTTGCAGACTTCAATATGTATTTTTTTAATATAAAAAAAATTCTAGTGTGATAAGAAAGTTTACTGCAAGAAAAAAATCTTGAAAATTTATGCAATAAGACTAGAGATGCCCCCTTAATCCGGTCGGGAACTAAGTTCGCCTCCTAATATATTAATGACATCTCCGCTTCATAAATTTATTTATATAAAAAAGAATGTCCCATGTACTCGGTAACTTACTTACTCATGAACCGCAACCCAATCAATTCCCAAACTACACAAATTGTTTACAAATTTTTTTTAAATAGATTATTATTCATAATCGATATTATTAAATATTTTTAAATAAAGTAATTAGCTCTCAACATCTTTTGTGTAATAGAAAAATAATGTGCTGGAGGATTATTTTAAAAGGTTGAAAGTGATACAAATTAATTTTTTTATGCACAATATACTATAATTTAAGTTATTTGGAATTTTAGATAATTTATACACTATTAGTGGACATTATTTTTTCTTTATAAATATTTTTAATTTTAATTCACAGTTTGGATTTAAAACAATTTAATAACTGTTTTATAAGTTTGTTTTATAAGTCTTAAGTCTTTATAGCTTGTATCGTCGAGAATCCGCTCTTCTTCGTTCGGAATCCCGAATTTGACGTGTATGAGGTTATTAAATAAAACACCAAAATTTTTGGGTAGTGTGGGAAATTCCCTTTATTAGCCATAGGGAAAAGCCTTACGGCATAAAAACACTCGATGTAAATTAATTGTGTATTTATATGAAGTGTCTGTTGTGAATACGTATATAAAAATGTTTTATATATGGTTCATGTGAATTGGACCGGTGTGTAGCTACACGTCAGAGTAGTATGCGGCTCGACCTACACAAACGTGCGGGGAGCGCTCAACAGCTCGACCAACACAGAAATGTCGGAAGCTAGTCTTATCGACCGACGCCAATGTGACGGGAACACTAAGCTATCGACCGACACGTTATGTGGGGAATGCTTAGTGTGTATTGATAAATTAATTTAATAAAATATTAAATTATAATACTTATACTTGAAATAAACAAATTCAATCGAAAAGTGTGCGTTTCTGAAGGCTAATCGTTTAAAACTAACAAAAAAAACATGATGAAGGCAACTATAGCAACGCTTATTTTAATTTTTATTTTTCGCATCAAACAAAATGAATGACCAGCGCGCGCTTCAAGGCATACGGCGGATCTATATCAATTAAGCTCTCGAATTATTTTTGTTGCTTTGCATACAATAAACATTCTCCCCGGTTGCGAGAAAATACGAGCGAAATGTATGTGTAATATGTGATGCATGTGAAATATGCATATATTTATAAGGTGTGAATGCGATTACAATTAAGTATATACAGGTAAAGGACACATTTGCATAATATTTCTCTTGAACGATTCGTGCGCCGTCTTTACAGCGATCAAAACGTATACATAACTACGAAAACGCAATAGGTGTTGGAAAAGCGAATCTTGCAAATTACGGCCAACCCATAAAGTATCGTTCAGCGAAACTCCATTACTCGATTTAGCCGAAGCATCGAAAACGACGCGAACCTTAACTGTTCCCTTTGCAGCAGTGTACGTGCGATTGGCCGCGCTGATTGGTATGGCACACCGTATTATTGAAAGTTTCAAGCGGTTCACTAAATCAGAAATAACGAATTGTGTAGTGGCGCAAGTATCGAGCAGTGTGCGAGCCCTGATGAACGTGCCGTCATTTGCACGTACTAAAACGATAGCGCTCATCATGATATCCGATCGAAGTGCGCGTGAAACGGTGGTGAATGTGCTCGAAGATAGTCATTATGGGGCGACCGTATTGACGACCTCACTCTATACGTTGTTATGCGATGTTGATGCAGTGACGATTCGTTTCTCGTTGTGTAAAAGCATATGATGGAATTTACTGCATCTGTTACAATTCATAGACTTGCACGGAGGTTTATGTTCCGGTAAGCAATTAGAGCAGAGCTTCTTAGTCTTAACTACATCCCATCTCTGTTGGACATTCAATTTCGCGAAATTCGCACATTGATAAATGCGATGGCCCTGACTGCAATGTCCGCACGAGTCTATAGTGCTCGTGATGAACGCACGCGCGCCCGAGTCGGTTCGCCTGGTCTTCGAGGTGCGTGACAATATATCGCCGGATCGTTTATTGAGCGACTCCGCGCAAGTGCGTGCCGAATCTAAATTTAAATTATTGAGACGCACGACGTATTCGTGTACAATCGTATAAAACTGTCGGAAAGAAGACATTGAATCCGATTTAAGAGTTGGTTCCCATTCTAATCTCACCTCACGAGGAAGAGCTCTTTCGAGAAGACAAACCATCATACCCTCGTCCTGTATGACACCTAAATCCTCGAGCATAGCCTTATGCTGTTGTGCTTCGTCAACGAGTTTGGAAAGAGCCTCGGAAGATGTCCTTTGCAATGGCGTTGTTTTACAAAAAGCGTTATCGAAGAAAGCGAAATAATATTTAGTCGTAAGAAGTCGTTTCTTCTCATAGAGTTCAATTAGTAACTCCCAGGCCCTTTTATAATTACCCGGACTTGCCGGGAAGAGATCTAATTTTTTTTTTTGCACTTCCCGATAAGGCGTTTCGGAGATAAGTGAATTTAGCCAAATCATCAATATCCGAGCGTGAATCAATCATCGATTTAAAAGTATTATTAAATAATATCCAATTATCGTAATTACCGTCAAATTTCGGTAATTTAACAACTGGTAGCTTAACGGTCTTTTGTTTTTCGATTATCGTTGAATTCGTAAAATTCGGTAATAAATATGAATTTTCCAGATTTCCGTGCGCGAATCCTAGCGCGATTGTTTCTGATATCGATGATATCAAGGCGTAAAAAGAGTCTTAAATTTCTACTAGATAATCACCATTTTCTCCCGCTTCTTGAAGATTCGCGTGCAAGTCTTCATATTTATGAAATTGTTCCGTAAGTCTTTGAACGCGTAATTTGATATTCATAGCGCTCAATTCGCCGCGATCCACGGCTGCGCGTAAGTTAGTCATCTGTCCTTTCAAAATCGGCCGTTTTTTTCTGTAGCGACCGGAGCCATGATTGTGCGCGTGATTTTACTGCGTCTAGGCTAAGTCGCGTGAGAGAAAGGTTGAAAATTTTGTTTGCCAAGAATGACGCAGATGCAAACTAACACACAGCCTAGTCCTTCTATGAATCGGCCTAAGCGATATCTCGTTTTTTTTATAATGGAAAAATTTAATTTTAGTTTTGTAAATGATGAATTGCAAAAAAAATTATTGAATTATTATTATTGTTACATTATAAAAATGATTGAATATAGACTTATCTTTAATTATATGCGATGCAGGCTCGATCCTTGGCTCGCCGGGAAAGAGTTGCATCGGAGAACGTTGTCAGCGTAAAATAGCAATCGGGGCAGGTCATTGATGTCCATACCTCACAGGAGGCACCAATTTTGTATCGTCGAAAATCCGCCCTTCTTCATTCGGAATTCCGAATTTGACGTAGATGAGGTTATTAAATAAAACACCAAAATTTTTGGACAGTGTGGGAAATTCCCTTTATTAGCCCTAGCGAAAAACCTTACGGCATAAAAACCCTCGATGTAAATTAATTGTGTATTTTATGAAGTGTCTGTTGTGAATACGTATATAAAAATGTTTTATATATGGTCCATGTGAATTGGACCGGTGTGTAGCTACACGTCAGAGTAGTATGCGGCTCGACCTACACAAACGTGCGGGGAGCGCTCAACATAGCTCTTTTTATTGATAAAATTATGATTTATAAATTTAGTGAACAGTAGATATAAGTACATTTTATAATTAATTTAAATTTGAATCATCTCTTTTAAAAAAAAAATCTTAGAAGATCAAATGAAATGAATTTTTATAAAATATTCGCTTCAAATAGTATTTTGAATGTATTATTTGTAAATCTTTTTTATATAATATGTCGTACAAAATTCTGATTCGAATTTATATATAATTTTAGATTTAATGTTCGCGGAGTGAATGATGACGGTCATGTAGCTAATTTTGTGGAAACGGAACAAGTTATCTATCTGGATAATGAGGTCACATCTTTTGTTCAAACTCGAGGTTCTGTACCGCTGTTTTGGGAACAGCCTGGAATTCAAGTAGGCTCTCATAAAATAAAAATTTCTAAAGGCTATGAATCATCTGCTCCTGCATTTCAACGACATTTAAGTTTATTAAGAAATTATTATGGACAACAATTAATAGTAAATCTTTTATCGTCTAGTTTGGTAGGAAATAAAGAAGGTGAAGCAATGTTGAGTCAACTGTTTCAGTCTCACCATAATAATTCTTTACATGCAAATATACCACACATTATATTCGACTATCACCAAGAATGTCGTACAGGAAATTCAAAAAGTTTAATAAAATTAAAAGAGAAAACATCCAAATATCTTGAGCAATTCTCTATATTTTGTGCGATTTCTGAAAATATAATTCAGTTACAAATAGGAACAATACGCACTAATTGCTTAGATTGTCTTGATAGAACCAATTGCGTTCAAACTTTTTTTGCTTTACAAATATTAATAGAGCAACTAATTTTGTTAAGAATAAATGAAAAAAAACAAATTGTTTCAAGATTTGAAGAAGTTTTTCGGCAAATGTGGATAAATAATGGAAATGAAATAAGCAAAATTTATGCAGGCACTGGGGCAATACAAGGAAATTCGAAAATTATGGATGGAGCACGATCCGCCGCACGAACTATTCAGAATAACCTTTTAGATTCAAATAAGCAGGACGCTATTGATATTTTATTACTAGGATCTGCATTAAATACAGAACTTGCTGATCGATCACGGCTTCTTTTATCGCCGAGTATGTTACATGCACCTTCTAATATTTTACAAGAAATGTGTAGAAGAAAAGTAGATTATACTTATAAAAAGAAACTTAGAGTTAGTGTTGCTACCTACAATGTTAATGGAGGAAAACATTTTCGAAGTGTAGTTTACAAAGATGTTACATTATCTGATTGGTTACTGGACGCTCCAAAAAAGTCGTCATGTAAGTAAATCTTTTTATTTGAATACAACAGTCTAATTCTTTCTAAATAATTTGATCAATTCATATTTTAGTATTAAATAAAGAAGATTATGATTATCCTGTTGATATATTTGCTATTGGATTTCAAGAAATTGTAGATTTAAATGCAAGTAATATTATAGCTAATAGTAGTGAAAACGCGAAAGTTTGGGGTGAAGAACTACAGAAAACTTTATCTAGAGATCAGAAATATGTATTATTAACTTATCATCAACTTGTGGGTGTTTGTTTATATATTTTTATAAAGCCTGAGTATACCGAAATTTTGAGAGATATGGCTGTAGATTCTGTAAAAACAGGTCTTGGTGGAGCGGCTGGAAATAAAGGAGCGGTTGCTATACGATTTGTCCTATTCTCAACATCCTTTTGCTTTGTTTGTGCTCACTTTGCAGCTGGACAAACACAGATAAATGAAAGAAATGCAGATTATGTAGAAATAACAAAAAAAATTATTTTTCCAATGGGTCGGACTTTAGATAACCATGATTTTATATTTTGGTGTGGAGATTTTAACTACAGAGTTGATATGGAAAGAGATAGGATAAAGGATCTACTTAAACAAAACGAAATCTCTGAAATATTAAAATATGATCAATTAAAAGTAAGTACCAAAATATCTTCAAATTAATTTGAATATTCATTCAATATTAGTAAACAGTTGTCTGAAAAAATTTTTAATTCAAAATTGCCCTTACATGCCTACACACAGTCACACGCACGCTTGTGGATGGTTACATACCTACAGATGCACACTTATTACATAAACCATACTTATGTCAGTAATATAAAATTATTTCTTTGTTAAATACAATAATTTTATTCTACAACGATTGTTCAAAATGTTTCATTTACCGAACAGCTCATAATTAATATGATTTATAGGCTTATTTGGAATGACACTTTGTAATCTAGAAATTTTGTCTAATAATTTTTTGGAAATTACTCTTTACAAGAAATCCTGTTGTATATATCTCTATTTGATGGTACGCTAATTTTCAGGTTGATATATATTATATATGAGCAATATTTTTACTCGTGACTCACTTTTGTGGTAAATATTTAACTATTTTTCCAAATGCTACATCTAATTGTTCTTGAAAAAATTTGTTTTCCAACCTCTAAGAAGTTGTATGTATTCCTTAGATCTCCCGAATATCCTAACGAGAAGCTGCCCGAGTTCATTATTCTTGTGTTCAAGTTCAAAAGAATATTTCCATCACTATATGTCAATTTCTATTTTCTTTTCAATTTTATTATTATTACCTGTAAGTGTTATAAAAAAAATTATTAAACAATGAAAGTATTGAGGCTCATTTATAGGGTTGTTTTTCTATTACAATATTAGATAGAATTGGTGAGATTTTTGTACCCATAGGTGAGCCGTAATCTGATATTTTATTACTAAATTAAAAAAATTTACTATTCAAAATCAAGTATGAAGGCATGAAACAATTTCTTCAACTTAAGATTTGAATTTTTAATCATCTTTTATATATCTTGTTGGTTTATGCAAGAATTTTTTAGAACAGCCTTAAAATTTTCTCAGAATCATATAAGAGTGCCTGTATGCATTTATAAGAAATTCAGCAGTCTACAATTGTAAATGAGATAATATTCATCATTCCTTATTAATATGAAAAGGAAAAAACATAATAGTAGAGCTGAAAGTAAGGGAAAAGTAGCTATGTAAGGTTTCATAATACAATCTTAGACGCTCAAGAAGAGCTCGATCATGTCCGTAACTCCAGACGCAGATTATTGTGGTATGGGTATGACAGTTTTCGGAGTAAACCGTCAGATTCACTTTTGCTAAAAAATTTTCTTTTCACGTATTTACAGTCATAATAATTTTTTTTGCAGTTTTTTAAATTCTTTGGGATTGAAATAAAGCAAGAATAATCAAAGATCAATAATAGTCAAACATCAATCAAGAATAATCAATAGATCCTACAAGGATACATAATGAAGCTGCGTTAGAATAGAAAGTTAGAAAACTTTTTTAATCATTCTTGAATAATTTTTCTTCCAATGTTTCTCTTCTTTGCCCTCTGTGATTGTATCTTCTCCTTGCTGGTACTCTTCTGGAGCAACTCGCGCTGCGCTGGTTCTTGCTGCGATGTGGTTGGCTGAAAATGAGGTTGACATCTCTTTAGTGTAGCCTCTCAGTTGTCGGTGGGCAGCGTTAGGGACCAGGCAAGTAGCGTTCTGTTTGTAAGGAGCCATTGTTTGCTCTCTTTCTTTGGCGCTACTACACGTCCACCAACGCGTGTGCTCGTTTTCCGTATCATGACCTACTTCGTCGCGATTGTGATCATGATGATCGTGACCGATTGTGCGTTCTGGCCAAACACTCCTGCAACCTCCTGCAGGGTCTGTCCCACAGTCTCCTGCGCTTTGACTGGCGCGACTGTCGGCTGCTCTGGTGTGTGTTTCGGCTTGGTCTGTTCACGCGCTTTATCTTCCTCTGCCACAGTAATGGGCGTCTACCGCGTCGTCTTTTCACCTTCACGTGACGACGGTATCTCGGCCTGCTGTCTCGTTAGGGGCCTTGTTGGATAGGATGGATGTGGGTGCTTGGGGGGTGTGAAGTCCTCAGGGGGCGTGACTTTTAGTGCCATCAGCGATGGGATATCTTGAGATCCTGTGGCGGAATTTTGCGCAGGGACCTTCTTCATAGGGACCATGACTTTCTTTATATACTGTCGGGATTATTACTTTACCTTGCCCATCCATGTCTTCGTTTTCCGAGTATGCGTCGCGCTTGCTTTACCTGCCGGACTTCTGTGTTCCGACGGAGCGCATAAATGCGCATCGATCGCCACGGTACGATACTTCTGTTTTCTAGTTTTCTGTCTTTGCGGACTGTGGCCTTCAGTTTGTTCGTTATGATCCCCTTCTTTCGGTGTTGCTGTTGCTGTGTTTTCTAGTTGTTCTGGGTTTTCGCTTTTCTGTGCGTATTTCATTGGCTCACGTCAATGTGGACGTCTGAGCTCTTGTCTACGGGATGGTGTCGTAGTTTCGCGTCTTTGCGGACGATCCTCTTCTATCTCTTCTTCCGTAGTTTTACGTTGTTGCGGACGGTAACCATCGATGTTGTCGATGGTGTTGGTAGTTTTACGTCGTCCAGGACGGTCGCAGACGATGTTACTATCTGCGCCGTTGGTAGTTTTACGTCCTTCCGGACGCACGCCCTGCGCAGGAAGGGTTTCTCCTACCTCTTCTTCGATGGTGGCGGTAGGGGGTAGCTGGCGGGATTCTACTGGGTCAGCTGTCAGCCAGTCAGCTGTTGTTATTGGCTGACGCGGTCGGTTGTTTAAGCGGATGTTTTTATACGTTGGCATGTCTCTTGGGTTTCTGCCGAAGTTCAAGAAGGTTGGCGAAGCCTGTGTGCTTGCGTGCACCGATGTGTTCATGGCGAATGCCAACTCCGGTAGGTGTATGTCCCAGTCTTTATGGTCTTCTTTTACGAAGATGGAGATCGTACCCTTAAAGGTGCGGTTTACCCGCTCTACCGGATTCGCTTGCGGATGGTATGGCGCTATGACCTGTTGTACTATCCCGAGTTCGTCGAGCCGTTGTTTTACTAATTTATTGACGAACTCGGTGCCGTGATATGAAATTAGAAACTTGGGGCAACCCCATTTAAATACAACGAGCTCTTCTAGCGCTTTCACTATCGCTTGGCCCATTGCCTTCCGCAGTGGTCGAAAGTCCACGTATTTGGTGAAAAGGTCCTCGAAAATTAGTAGGTATCGATTTTGACCTTTACTGGCAGGGAATGGGCCCATTATGTTAGTAGCCACTGTTGTCCATGGCCCTTCTATATTTCTGTACGTCATTAGGCCGGCTGGTGCCCTCTGGGAAACTTTGTATAGTTGACATTCTGGGCAATCTTTTATGTAGCTGTAGATGTCTCGTCTCATTCTTGGCCAGTAATAATCTTGGGAGACCTTTCCTAACTTTTTTCGACACCAAAATGTCCGGATGTCGGGGTGTTATGATTCGTTCGCGGTTTTTTAAACAGATGGCGATTTTCTAGTTGTCTTCTTCGGGACATAGTACGTCCAAGTAGATATTCGGGTAGTGTTTTAAGAGGATGTCTTTTCTAATGCACCAGTCTGGATGTTTTTCTGGGCATTCTTGTATCTCCTTCATTTTTTTTTTTTTGCCCGTGGGGTTTTTCAACGTATGTAGTCAAGCTACTGTGATCTGTGATTACCGTGAACTCTTCTCCCAACAGATAGCCTCGAAACTTGTCTACTGTCTAGAGTACCGCGAGACATTCTTTCTCGGTAACGATGTAGTTGATCTCCGTCTTAGTCAATGCCCTGCTCGCATAAGCGATAGGGTGCTCTGCGTTATTCGTGTCTTGACTAAACACGGCACCGAGGGCGTAGTTGCTGACATCGGTTTGGAGTATGTAGGGCTTATTATGTGTGGGACGTGCTAACACGGGTGCTTGCGTTAGCAAGATACGCAGTTGTTTAAATACATCTTCCTGGGGTTTATCCCAGTGCCACCTCACGTTTTTTCGTAGTGGTGCTTTTACGTCCGCTAATGATTTTATAAAGCGGGCATATCACCCTACCATGCCGAGAAAAGTTCTCAGCTGCTTTATGTTCGTCGGAGTCGGATATTCCGTGACGAGCTTTAGCTTGTCGGGGTCCGTACGCAATCCGTCTTTGTCTACTACATAACCCAGATAACTTACTTCCGGGCAGCAAAACTTTTCTTTGTTAAATTGGAGCCCAGCCTAGTTCAGGCGGGCTAGTACCGCTTCTAGTTGCTATGTATGCTGCTCGAACGTATCAGTGGCGATAATAATATCGTCCATGCAAACAAGGACGCTCGGTTGCCATTGCGGTCCGAACACAACATCCATGCCGCGCTGGAAACTGGCAGGGGCGTTAATCAACCCATATGGAATTCGGTTGTACTGAAACAGATCTTTTTTTGGGACTGGAAAGACAGTTATTTCCTTGCTATCATCATCTAGAGAAATCTGGTGATACGCCTGGCTCATGTCTATCTTAGAAAGATAACGAGCGGCACACGGATTATCCAATAGGACGTCAATGTGAGGAAGAGGATACGCATCCTTCTTCGTCACCTAGTTAACTGCCCTGTAGTTTATCCGGTATCCTAGATTGGGTCTGCATTTCGGGACCCAGTAACATCTGTGGCTACTATTGTCGCGCATTTTGTGTTTGTTGTTTCATTGATTGTTCGGGGAGTCTTGTTGTATGAAGTAATGGGGTCGACTGCACTAACCCTTTCCCTTAGGCGTTTCCCTGGTTTTTCTTATTTGTTCCGCAACATGGACAGTTGACCGTTGTAGCGCCGTCTTCACCACACTTATAACAAAACATGCGTTTTCTTTCGGGGCATCTTTCCGTCAAATGACCTGGTCTATTGCACGTCCAGCACGGTCGATTATCTTCTGCTCAATGTCCTCGTTCATCGCGAGGTCGTGGTGACTCGCGACGCGTCCTGTCCTGGTTCGCATATCGTTCGTTGCGCTCTCTACTAAGCGATCGGGGATAACGTTTCTGTTCGTCGTTCTCTCGGGCTCAGCGGTAATCGCGAGAGGGGCTGGTGGTTGTATAGATCCTATTTCGTGGGGATGGGCTTCTAGGTCTGTACCGAGGTTCGTCTGCTGGTCTTGAGCGAGGCCGAGGGGGTGTTTCTGATCGATTTCTGGGTGAGGGGCTTCGATTTCGCGTGTATTCTACCTTATGTCGTTCGTCTTCCCGTGGGCGTCTCGATGTTGGACTGTGACTGCCGTCCCTACTTCGCTGTGTTGGCACGGGGCTCATGTCGACTACTTTTCTGGCCGTCAGTATTAATATAGGTGGTTCCGTTCTCGAGACTCGCTTTGGTTGATCCTCGTCTCGGGCTGCTACTTTTGATCGTCTGGTCGTTCTTCCAGACGAGGTGCACGCTACGCTGCTGACCAGGCAGTTCCCTGCGGCTGGTGTCTGTCTCGAAGAGCCTCGACGTTATCTTTAGTGTTGATATTGTATCGTTTTGCTTCTTGTGTTAGCCTGTCTGGCGGCATTTCTGTGAAGAGGCTATTTAGCCTTTTTTCTTCATTGGCCAGTGCCTGACTTGTTCATGGCTTTGCTTCCATCTTCCTTAAGTATATATGGCGATGATAAAAAAAAATTTCTTTTTTTTATATATTAATTAGCTATAGTTTATATAATTATATATATCTATTTTGTATATAATTTATTGTATAATTATAGATTAAAATCTTGTTTTTATGACTTATTGTTGCATTTACTAGTACACTCGTCTATTTTAAAATTTTATAGATTGGATAAAAATGTCTATCTACACTTTGACTTATTTTCAATTATAATTAACAGTCTTTTTTATATGTTAGTTAGTTTATTAAATTGAAGATAAAAAGCTTACTGTATTAAAATATTGTATTGTTAGTCTCTACTTTTTTATCAATATTACTTTATTGTATTTATTTTTGTATTTCTGTTTTGAAACAAATTCCAAAATTATTATTATGTCAGGTAAGTATTTACTTCGTCTTTCTCTCTCTTTTCTATCGATTATTGTTATAAAGTATTTGGTAGTATTTATTAATTAGCGATATTATTATATTTATTCTTTAGGTACTGTTATAGTGAGGAATTATAAAAGTCGTTAACTGTTTATTGCTGATGAAAGAAAATAATTATTTTTAGTAAGCTGAAACGAGAAAAGAAAATAGAAAAATTTTCAAAAACACGCTTGAGTTGAATTAATTTTAATTCAGCATCCTTTTTGCGTTTCTTCAAAGTGAGAGTAAAATTAAAAAAAAAATTTTTTTTTGATTATTTACGCAAAAAAAATTATTTATTTATTATTTATTAATTGTTTGTTATTAAATGAATGAGTTTTAGATCCTCGTTGGCCTTTTGACTGGTTATTTTAAATGTGAAATCTATTGTCGACTTCTTAGTTCAAGTTGCATGTTATTAATTAATTAATTTATTTATTTATAAATTTATTATTATTAATTATTTTCGTTGTTTGTATTTTCTCTAGTCCTTATTGCCTTACGCTATCTGATTTTGCTCCTGTTTTAATAATTTCCTTACCTTTATATCTTGGTGCTGATTATTTATTATTAATTATTAAATTATTTATTATCTGTTAACTATTTATTTAATAATTCTAGCTTAGCTACTACGCTGGACAATATGTAGTGTTCCTCGTTAGCAGAAAGAAAGAACTTGAAGTTTGATTGATTTTTCTTGATTATATATTGCCTAAAACTTTGTTTATTAGTAGCAAATTTATCCGAATTTTCAATTTTCTATATATCTCTTCTATGGCCTCATACTGTTAGAATTTTCCAATCTTGTGTAAACGTATCTAATTTTTATTCACCTCTACACATATGCAGACTTACCACATGAATTCTATATTTTCCAATATTGTTTATTTATTTAACTATTGTCTTATTTGCAGAAAAAAACTTTACAAATAGGTTACCGTCTATCTCTATTGTAGTCGTTTAAGTTTTGTACCAAAAAGAAATTCAATATCCAAGTTGTAATGGTTAAAAATTTGTTTATCCACTTATTTATTTATTATTATTATTACCAAATTTTGATCATCACTTTTATTTTAAGTTCTTACTTTATAATAAAATATATTTTAACACATACAAGTTCTGTCCATGAGAGCTATGCTGATCCCATGCTGTGCAATTGTTAATAATCTATCAACTATTTCTGGATGTTCAGTTTCTCTCTGCCTTTACTATAATACGTATTTTAAAAATACTTTTCAGTAACAGGATCAGTATGTAGAATCAGTTCTGTCTGGTAGCGCACTATAAGGCACTGAGACCCTCGTATGGTGAAAAATACTCTTAAAGTATTTTTGCTAAAATTGGTAATATTTTATAAATAATTCCCAATTTCATCACCATCATTGCTATGGTTTATACGAGTCTTTGACACTTTACTGGGCTAGAAAATTTCTTTTTCTTCCCACACTTTTTATGTTTTTAATTTCCCACCTATATGCACTACACTTGACATATAGGTTATACGTGTCCTGCCTAGCAGACAAGTATTAACCTTTTTATATATGTCACAGTCTCTGCACTTTCACTGATTTTTTTTCAATAAATATACTGATTATAAGGTCAAAAGGGCGTGTATTCGCTGGACTTATGCTGGGTATTTTTTTTTAATTGCACAGGGATAGCTGGCACTATTTATATACAAACAGGTACTTACAACACCTTTGTTACATATAAAACAAGTAAATATACCATTTATCGACTCTTTTTGTCTTGACGATTACTCTCTTGCTTCTCAAGCTGCCAATTAGCAAAGGGAAGTAGATTTCAAGCAAGAAGCTTGCTGGTTAAGCAATATACATATTGCTCGTCGACAGCCTGTTTTTACTAACAGGTTCCTTCTATCGACAACTATAAATTATTGTCAAAACCTTTTTGATTTGTACCTTCCTGATGCCAGTTGCTCTCCTGAACTACATACATGTCTCGAAAAATGTGTATTATTTTCTCTTTTTATAACATACTTATGAACCTGCAAGGTGCACTTATATAGCAGCTGTCAGTCGGTGCTGTTCAGCTGATCACTACTAGTGTGAGAGAGGCAGGATGCTTTTCTGACTGCTTTAGTACGGGGGATGGCTCGAGAAAATACAAAAGGGTGTTTGCCACTAGCTTCTAAAAGCTAGTGAGCTGGACGACAAGGGAAAGGGCCACAAGTACATCATTCAGACAAACATTTTTTTTGAAATTCAGATATATGAGATTCTATAAAAATTAATATGGTAAAAATATGTGATTAATAAAATGTTACTATTAGATATATAAATAAAATATAGAATATGAGTGAATTAATAAAGTTTTATAATAAAAGAAAATAATATATATGGTCATATACAAACTATCTATATGAAAAGAAATTCTATATATAACACTATATATAACATGTATAGCATAACGATACTGCATGGAGACAACGAAGCTGATCGATATTGAATTAATTATTACTTATGCTATTTTTTTACAATCAAATTATTGACAGGAGGAAGCATCAAGTTTGGGGGGGGGAGAATTTCCTAAATACATTTACTGTATGCTGTGCGCGGTGGTGCTATTGCGCATTCTCGTGCGCAGCTCCTTGACATGGCCGCACTTCGCACTTCGCCACGTGCGCATGCATTTAGTGATTTTCATTTTTGTTTCTACTTTCACTGTCCGATATTCCTAAACTCGCACGAGGGGAAAAAACTGCGTGGGACGGTGTTTTACCTTCATATACTTTCGCGTGCATTTGGTCGCGCGGAGCGATAATAGCCGTCCGTAAGTCGGTTTTGCCGCGACAAATCATTTATGCCCACGGACCACACTGCTTGGGCGCCATTTGTAACCGTGTACTGACGCGCTGGTTACCTATTACTTACGTGCTCTTCGCGAGCGGCGTGCCGGCTATGCTGGACCTGAAACGAGCGAATACGGGAACGGGAAAATGACACGAAGTGAAATTGTGGAATTAACAGTCATTTATTCAAATCGCTATTATTTATTAACAATAATGACGACGATACATATAAATAATTTCAGCGCATGGCGACGAGATATTATCTCGGGAGCGGATTCCGTGGGCACGAGGAAATATCAAACGGCAGGGAGTGGAACGGGGAACATATGCGGCGCGTACAGACTAACTCGCGGGGACGCGCACTCTTTTAAATATACTGCATATAAAACGGTTCCTGCCGGGACGGAGCTCCGCTGTCGCTTCCTCTCGTTCGGGATGCTTCTCTTTTTCTTCCTTCCTTCCTTCCTTTCTTGTCTCTCTTTCTCGATCTCTCCTTTTCAATCGCGATGGCTTCCTTCCTTCCTTCTCCGCTTTTTCTAGCAGTACCGGGCGATCATACAACGATCGGGCTGTTTCGAGATATCGCTAGGATATAGAGATGAATTTGCCGAGTCACCGTGAACCTGGTGGACACCGGTGCATCAACCTATTATATTAGATGTTATAACTTTTCACATTCCATTTCTACTTCGACTGTGCCTTCGTGTAGATAGTCGGCTAGTATAGTTTCAGGAAGAGAATCCGCTACCACGTTGTAGAATATGTCGCGTTTTTCATCGTTTGTTAATTTTTTCGATCTCGGTGCATTTTCCAAATCGCGAAGTCTATCTTCAAAACAACTCCAAAATCCAGCTTCTTTTGCTTTACCCGGTACGTATTTAAATTTATACAATTCTTTTCTACCTGTTTTCAATAATTTTCTTTGGCTATTTTATTTCTACTATGCGTTGGTAATAGGAATATCTATGTGATTTATTATTATTTTCCGGACTTTGTGTTTATCTTCTATTTTCTTTCCATAATAATTTGTTAAATCTATCATGTCCGTATTTATTACATACCTTAATCTTTAAGTTCTTAATTCTGTCATGAAATAATCTTTGAATATAGCCAATCCCGTTTTCGATGTCAACCTGTATTTTCTAATCGTACCGTTATCTTTGTTAACAATTTTATTTTATCATCTTTCAATTTTTCTTTAAGTTTTGTCCCAACTAAGTTGCCAGCAGTTTGTTCTACATTCCGTGATCTGTTTATCATCGCGTGTTACTATCTCGTTTTCTTTCGTTATCCGGAGGATTCGATTCTGGTCGCTATCACAATTCGATTTTTAGTTTCACATTGTTTCTCTGTATTCAGTGTTTCTGATCGATGGATGATCGCGTGATATTTTCTTAATCACGTCATCGCGTCGTGTCGCTTACTTAACAATAGAGTTTTTACTGCTACGCGAGCTTTATTTCTGCAGTCGGTAACTTTAGGCGCATTACTTGTCTGGTTACTGGTGCTTTATTTGTCCTCTCAGGTATTTCGAGTTTTAACGATCTCACGCCTCTTGGCCATTCTCTAATGAGTATCTCCTTTTTACTCGCAGTAAGCAAGCGTCCTCTTTCAATGACCCTTTCATCAGAAAAGTATATGTAAACACTTGATGTGTCTTCATTTGTCAATGTTATGTATACTTTTTTACTATTGGTAGAAACGTATAATGCCTCTTCCATCCAGATGCGAGAGAGCGCATCCACTATGGTTTCTCATGCAAAAACTCGCTGCACAAACAGCCAACGTACCACAGAAATACACGTCTGCTCCAACAAAGTCGTTTGAAACGCAAAGGAATATGGAAAGCAACTTAGTCGCTCCAAAGGCTAAAATCGCTAAAGCCACGATAAAGCCACCACAAAAAATTGTCTTTCTTAAGCCGAGGCACGTGGAGAAAATGATCTAAGGAAGTCCTTCAAATGACTTTCCACCCGAGGCAGGCCAAAGTTCAGATCAGGAACCTACGAGAGACCAGTAGGTGTCTACTCGTGGAAACAACAGAAACGAGGTTAGAGAAACCAAAAGCCTCAAAAAGCCGAACAAATCTTTTTGAAATAAAGCCACCAACGTGGGACAAGCAGAGACTCATCGTCTACGACGTGCCGAAGGACAAGTCATCAGACGGGTGACTTCGGCGATATATGAGCAGAATGAGGAGCTGGCCTCATCAACGGAAGAATTCTCCGAATTCTGCAAATTCCGCTTCAAAACGGGTAAAAGGAGTAGTACAACTACCAACTGCCTTGTGGAGGTAACCCCAGAAATCAAGAGCAAACAACTGTAACACAAGAGAGTCGACGTAGAGTGGCTCTGTTGTAAAGTGCGGGATTATCTCCGAGTCACAAGATGCTGCAAGTGCCAAAGATATGAGCACCTAACCAAACATTGCAAGGCAGAGTAATGCTGCTCTCACTCCAATCTGGGGGAGCATGGCAGCAAAGATTGACCGAAAAAGGAATCAGCGCTAAAGTGCCTAATTGTAAAAAAGGAAAAAGAGCAAGCAATCACAGTTCAATGAACACCAACTGCCTAGCATATAAAGCTGACATGGAGAGATTAGTGAAATCCACGGATTATGGACAGTAGAGTACGAAAGAATCAAAGTGGACCTGTTCTGCGCTTCGCTTAGCTCAATGCTAGAAGAGCGGGCAGGGTCATTTCAGAAATATAAAAGTGGATTGATAAGTTTCCAGCCTGACCAAAAAAAACAACGTTTTTAAGAATTTCTTTTATTTCTCAACATAATCACCTCCAAGGCTGATACATTTCTCACAGCGGTGTTCTAGTCTAGTAAGGCTATCTCTATAGACTGATTAATTCTTCATTGTCCGCAAATCTCTAACCGCCAAACCATTTTTTGAGGTTAGGAAACAGATAATAGTCACTCGGGGCTAGATCTGGAGAATAGGGAGAGTGCAGCATCAGTTCAAACTTCAGATTCTTCAATTTAGCCATCGCAACGATTTACGTGTGCGCTGGTGCGTTATTGTGATGAAACAAGATTTTTTTCTTCGCCAGATGAGGTCATTTAATTTTCACTTCATGGCTCAAACATTGCAATAAGTCTGTGTAGTATTGACCAGTGATAGTTTTACCCTTTTCAAGATAATCAATTTATTAATACCTCTTGCATCCCAAAAAACAGTAGCCAAAACCTGGTTCGCCGAAAAAATTGTTTTTGCCTTCTTTGGAGTTGCTTCCCCTGGTCCAATGCACTGTTTAGACTGTTGTTTGGTTTCAGGAGTGTAGTGGTGGACCCAAGATTCGTCAATGATTACGAATCGACGCATAAATTTGCTTGGATTACGCTTATACAACGCCAAATTTGCGGTAGAAATGTTGTTTCGAATCAATTTTTGGTCGACTGTTGGCAAACGCAGCATCCATCATACACAGAGCTTTTCCATATACAAATGTTGGTGCAAAATATTTTGTACACGTTCATATGACATCTTACAGGTATCAGCTATCTCACGCATTTTTAATCTGCGGTCTTTCAGCACTATTTAATGGATATTTTCAATCATATCTGGAGTTGTGACCTCAATGGGGCAAGTCCTGAGCGAGGCTCATCAGAGGTGCTCACACGACCCTTTTTAAACTCGGAAACCCAATGGTTAATGGTTGAATATGATGGAGAAGATGTCCCCAGTGTTGAGTCCATCTCCGTTTCCTTCGGCGTTAACCCCTTCAAATAAAAGTATTTGATGACAGCACGATTTTCCAGCTTTTCTATTTTTACAAAAAACAGAGAGGCGTCTTGTTCAGCGTTCTCTCAAACCTCAACTAACATGGCGATCGGACTGAAACTATAGCTACAAGCTATCGAAGGATGGTACTATAGAAAGCCATCTCAATGTAGGCGTAGTGGCGCCATCTCTTCGTCAGGACGGAAACTTATCAATTCACCCTCGTAAGATCAAATTGCATACGAAATGGAGTAAACATTCTGCTTTTCCAGGAGCCATACCAGCGCAGCGGCCGAATAGAGGTATTTGGCCTGCACACGAGAATGGTATATATTGGAAGGGTATATCCCCTGGGCAGCAATAACACTCCTCAATCCTGAAGTGACTGTGTTAAAATTGACGCACCTCAGTAACACACACTTTGCGGTGGTGGAGGTGAGGATGCGAACTTTATGGATGCATGTGGTCAGTGAATACTTCCAGCTGAACCATGAATTAGGGATGCACCTTTGCAGCTTAATAAGGTACTGCACGCACTTCGGGGGAGGATAGTGCTAATCAGTGTTGATTTCAATGCTAGGACCCTCCTGTGGGCATCTGATCGCACGGACAGCAAAGTGGAGTAATTGGAAATATTTCTAGCGCAGTAAAATCTCAGGATCACCAATGTGCCAGATACTATCCCTAACGACTCTAACAAAGTTGAAGAACGAAATGTGGACGTGAGTCTTGTTTCCATGAATCTCAAAACACTCGTCACAGGATTGACTGTTACAGAGGATTGGACCTTGAGTGGTCATAAAACCATCATGTACCACCTAAACGGAACAGGCACCTCTACATGCACATATGCTGCAAAAATTGGGCAGAAACTAAAGCGACACTCCGCATACAAGGTGGATTGGGATATCTTCTGCTCTGTATTACAGGAAGAATGGGACGAGGTACCTAAGGAAATGGCCGGCTCCCAAATCAAGACTGTTGAGAGAGTCCGCTGCTTAACAGCGACTTTGAGGAACGCGTGTAATGCTGCCATACCTATGAGTAGAGTAGCTACTAGGAGGGTTCCCTGATGGAACCCTGAATTAGATAAGTAAAAGAGTGCTGCAAATCGAGCCCATCGAATTTTCCAGAAAGAGCATTATCCCGTTATACGGGAGCATCTTAAAAAACAATACAAAGTGGCCAAGAAAGAATATGTCCGTAGATTTCAGCATACTAAAGATTCAAAATAGCAAGACTTTGTAACAGTAAAACGTAATGAAAACCCTTGGGCCATAGCTTACCGTTTACAAACGTGTAAGCTGTCCATCAAGGAAGTTGCCTGCAACGTCCATCTGTCTGATACCACCTACACGACGGACTTGGTGAGCACTGTAACGGCGGTGCTAAACACCTTATTTACTCCAGACAATATACAGGATAAAACGCAAGAGCAGAAAGAAATAAGACGCATGATCAACACCCTTCCGCCCAGGGAAGCCGAGTTTGAATTCAATCTCGCTGATTTGGATCAGGTCTTGGCCAAGGTGAAGCTGGGTAAAGCACCTGGCCCAGACAGTTTCGACTTGACCATCATTCGAACAGCACTGCTGACTATCAGGCAGAACCTAATTAATATTTACAACTCGTCCTTGAGATTTTCGATCTTCGCCAAGGTTGGCTAAGTGGTCACAATAAGAAATGTGGAAGACAAAGTGCCTGAGGACCCCGCATCCTTAAATAAGGCTCTTAAAGCTCTACTACTAAACAAACTAAATCAAACCATAGCAAAACAGTTATCTTCAAGACAATGCGGCTTTAGGAGAGAGCGATCCACAGAGGACGCCATAGTTCAGTTGCGTAAGTCTGTGATTGAATCGTACAGGAAATATGTTGTAGCAATTTTCCTAGACATAAAAAGCGCCTTCGACAACGTATGGTGTTCCACTGTGCTAACAGCATTGAAAAGCAAAGCGTGCCCCAGGCGTCTCTATAACTTAATAAGGCCCAACTCTGTGGAACCTTGTCCTTGATCCTCTTTTTTGGCTGCTGTCAAGACTAGGATGTTTTTCATCGCTTATGCCGATGGTATTGCACTCCTGGTGGAGGGATTTTCGCATAAAGAGATCGAAAGGATAGACCAGAGTTATATTAAAGAAGTGGAAACTTGGTCAATAAAATAAGACCGGCCTCTCAAAAGTGTGGAATGTTGTTATCGAGAGGCTACATTACTCGAAAGTCTCCCGTCCTATAAAGTTCGGCGATATAAGGGTGAAGAGAAAACACTTCGGCGAATATCTTAAAATCAGTTGCCATTTGAAAGCGGTGTAATCCAAATGTGTGGATTTGTTTAACAGGATCGGTCGCCTGACAAGACGGAAATAGGGCCTTAAATTCAAGGCGTTTAGTACTATCTATACCGGACTGTTCACACTTATCGCTGTGCAGGCGGCAGGCTGGCACGATTTGATGTGTCTTGAGCAACAAAGAAAGTTGTCAAGTATTCGAAGACAGGCGCTCATTAGTCACCGGTGTATACAGAACCACCTCGACAGACGATCTGGCAGTGATAGCGAGCAAACTTCCCATCGTGCTACAATACAGACAGAGCAGAACTGTCTGCAAACCGTAAAAATGCAGCGTCACTTGAGGACCAACGTCATCCCGCATGAGAGATATCGGAAAGATATCTCGATGACTGGCAAGAAATCTGGGATAACTCACCAAAAGGTAGGCTGACAGATTCTTACCTATCTAGTGTCAGAGATAGGATTGAAGCAGAGTGGATCTAATTCCTCAAGAGAGAAACGATACATGCTCATATGGAGAGACGCATACGCCAGAGCATATCCTGGTGGTTTGTCCCAATTATGAGAAAATTAGGATCAGGTTCCGAAGGGAAAATAATACCTCTATTGAAGTAAGAGCTCTAATGAGCCAAGCAAATGATGCAGCGCTTGAAACATTAGCAATAGAACTTATATAGACCAAGAAGTCGATAGAGATAGTGGAAAATCTGCTAGAAGCAGAAGTAATAGAGGAACCTGAATAGGTAGGCAGGGAACTAACAGTTTGGAATTGATGGATTTTTACAAAAAATAAAAATGATATAATATACATGGCTACCTATATAGTAACACATATATTGTTATTAAAATATTTATTCACTTCCTACACAAGTAGACCGGCACTATACATCGGTCTTGAAATCTAGAAATATACAACTGCAATAAGAAAGTAACCATCCTGTACACTGGTGAATGCTATAATAGTACTATAATATATAATATATATATATATATATAATATACTATAATGCTAAGCGCAAAAAGTCATGGGCGGATCCATGCTAACCGTCCTCATCGACACCAACATCCTAGGCCAGAAGCTATTGCTGTTCATTTGGTGGAACCAACAGGGTGTGCTGTACTCAGAGCTGCTAAAATCGAATGAAACTGGGACTGCCGAGGTATACAAATGCCAACTAAATAATTTGCAACAGAAGTTGATCGAACATAGAACAGCAATCACGAGCAATAGGCGCAGTCATTCTCTTGCACAACGCACGGCGACATGTTGTGAAAGCTGTCAAAAACACCCTGTTGGAGCTTGAATGGGAAGTCTTGCCGCACCCAGCATATTTGCCAGATATAGCGCCTTCTGATTACCACTTATTTAGATCGATGCAGCACGACGTCTTTCATACGAAATTCAGACATGTTCAAGAAGTGCGAGAATATGTGAATAATTGGATCGTCTCAAAACCGCTGTCATTCTTTCGCCACGGTATCGTCATATTGTCAGAAAGATGGGAAAAAATAGTAGAAAATGACGGAAAATATTCCGACTAAACTAACGTGTATCCAGTTTCCATCATAAATGTCCTTTTTACGCTAAAAAAAAGTCGGAAACTATGTTACTCTTCTAATACTTTCTGTATTTAAGTTTTAATGATATACACGTTTAATTATATACGTATCCGTATTATACATAACAGTCGTTATATTTTATTAAAAATACAATTCCTTTATTAGTTATCTACATTTATTATTTATTAATTATTTACTAATTAGCTGTATAAGTCTTTTTATAGGCTTGGGTAAGCTCAATAAAAAAAAAGTTATCTACATTTAATTATTCATGTTTATCTGAATCTCGATACTTTTATTGGGTATTACTCTAGAAACCGATTAACCTCCGACACAACTAGAAAATAATACAATAGAAAATAGACATCCCTACAATAGAAAATCTGACATTTAGAATAATAATATCTTCCATAGGTTTCCCAACTTATAATATTGCTAGATTTTTGTCTAATATATTGGTTAAGATTGTTGGAAGAACTAGTTCTTACATTAAGGATAGTTGGTGTTTTTACAATGAAATGAAAGATATTGTTATTCCGAAAAACTACAAGATGATTTCATTGGATGTAGTATCTTTGTTTACAAATGTACCTTTAGAGTTGTTAAATGATATTATACAGGAAAAGTGGAATGAAATTAATTTGCATACAAAATTGACAATGAATGAATTTATTAAAGCAATTAATTTGGTTTTTAATAACACAATTTTTTCATTTCATAATAAATTTTATGAACAAAAATACGGATGTCCAATGGGGTCGCCTTTGTCACCGGTTATAGCTAATTTAGTTATGGAAAAGTTGGAAAGTATAGCCTTGTGAAAATTGCTTTTTGAACCAATGATATTTAAGAGATATGTTGATGATATCTTTACAATTGTTCCAGAAGTTTTTGTGGATGAAATGGTGGATGTTTTCAATTCTGTACATGACAGAATTAAATTTACAAGGGAGGTTTAAGTTAATAGTCAGTTAAGTTTTCTGGATATTCATGTCATTAGATGTAGTAATAATAAGGTCAAACTTAATTGGTACAGAAAGCCTACTTGGTCAGGTAGGTTTTTAGATTTTAATTCACACCACCAATTCTGAAACAAAATTGGAGCATTGAAAGGTGTCATTGACAGAGCAATTAAATTGTCACATAAAGATTTTAGACAAAATAATTTACAGATAGTAAGAGAGACTTTTATTAATAATGGCCGTCCAATTCAATTTATTAATAGATTGATTGCTGAGAGATTGTTTGACATTTGTAATACCGAAAATAAACATAATGCACGAGTTGATGTTAACAGAGGCAAAATTATTGTCTTAAAATATGTTAAGGATTATCTGAAAGAATAAAAAGAAATTTTCGGAAATATAACATTCAAATTTTCTTTAAAAATCGCAATAATTTAAGTAGATTGTTTAATAATTGCAAAGATAAGGATGATTTATGCTTAAAGTCAGGAGTTGTTTACAAGATTAATTGCATGGATTGTGATAGATACTATATTGGACAAACAGGTAGATATTTAAAAAAGAGAATTTATGAGCATAAATATAGTTTACGTAGCTCACATATTACTTCTGGTTTAAAAGAGCATTGTTTAAAGTTTTTACATTCTTTTGATTTTGTGAATGTGGATATTTTGGAACATGGTATTAATAATAAGTATAAACGGGAGAATCTTGAAAGTATTCACATTTCCAAAAATCGAAATAATGTGAATTTAATGTTAGAGTCTGGTAGATTGGACAGTTTTTATCATTCCTTATTAATTTATATTTAATTTACGAAATTTGGTGGTGGGGATGGGTATATATAGATTAGAATATAAGGTTTAGATTAGTCCCTGATGAGGAGCCGTAGCGAGCTCGAAACGTTGGACAAGTCTTCAATTAGGTAAGGGTGTTGGGGACAGTCAGACTGCACTTTACTAACAAAGAATTTTTTCAGCTAATATTTTATTTTCAGATTAGTCTACGGGGGTGAATGTAAACAAGGACAGTCTGACTGTCATTATAATTTTAATTTAATTTTTAATTTAATTTTTATTTTTAATTTTTATTTTTTTATTTTTTATTTCTTATTTTATTTTTATTATTGGTTTTATTTTTTATTTTTATTTTATTTTTATTTTTATTTTATTTTATTTTTGGATGGAATTGATTGGACTGTAAGACCAATAAAAAAATATTTATTAATTTCCGATACAACTATCCAGAACATAGTACAGCTTTTGTAAAACTCTCTAAGCGTGTTTATTTTTCTTAATTGAAGGTGAGGCAGTTATTTAAATATTAAAATATGGTCTCCAGTGAATCGTAATCAAATGATCAAATACGCATTGTACATATTCATTTAATAAATACTTCATCATTTTTCTATTAAACTTAACTTAAAATTGTTCGTTTCAATATTCATTCTAGTTACAACAAGAACAAGGAAATGTTTTCGATCATTTTTTAGAGGGTTCCATATGTTTCCCACCTACTTATAAGTATGATCTTTTCTCAGATGATTATGATACGAGTGAGAAATGTCGACAACCAGCATGGACAGATCGAATTCTATGGAAACGCCAGCAATCAACATGTGACATAGGTTTTATTTATATATGTGTTTCATTAAGAATTATGTGTTTTGCTATTATGAAATGTTGTATTTTTCCAGATGATGATGTAGATAAGAATTTTGGAAAATTAATCTATTATGGCCGATGTGAATTGAAGCAAAGTGATCATAGACCAGTTATTGCAATGATTGATATAGATATTTACTGTGTTGATGAAGAAAAACGATATAATATTTTTGGCAATGTGATACGAGATTTAGGCCCTCCAGATGGTACAATTATCATTTATTCACAGAGCAGTCACTTCAATTCCGAAGGTACTGTTACGGATGATTTTATGAGTAATCTTATACAACGCCTTTCCGAATGGGGGGAAATAATACTCGTTCGATTTGTTAATGATACAATCTGGGTTACATTTCGAGAAGGTCAGAGTGCTCTAGCTGCAGTTCAAATAGGACAAATAAATATTTTTAACTACATATTAGTATTTTCATTAAGATCTCCAGACTGGGAAAAAATGGTAGGATTGGAATATGGTTTAAATAAATGTAACGAATACAAATTAGATTCTACTTTTTTAACCAAAGATATTAAGAAGTTTCAAGATTTAAGCATTACTGATCAACCTTCCGAAACATTTCACAATAACAAAACTGCGCCTATAAGATCAACACCTCCTCCTAGACCACCTCAACCAATAAGTGTAAAGGAAAAAGGAAAAGATATCTCCAAAGCTAGTAGTTCTAGTTATTCGACAATTTCTATCGAATCCACAGAAAATAATATGGATAAGTTAGCATCTGACAAATTATTACTTAATATACCATGTACGAATACAAGTATTGCAAATGCACCAACACTCCCATCTCGACAATTTTCTTTGCCACCTCCGCAAATTCCTCCACCAGTTTTACCAATTATTATGCCTCCACCGATACCAGCTAGATCTACGTCCGGACCACCAATACCTCCAAGAACTAATAAATAATGATTGCAAATTATATAATTTCATTAATATGACAAGTTATTTGCTTAATTATATAATATATCATTAAAGAAAAACTATGCAGCTGAAAATATTGAAGTATTCGAAACTAATGTGAAATATTTAAATTAATCTCTTCATCATCATATTACTAAATATATATGAATTTTAATTGATGTAATCTGTAAAATTATAATGTTGCTTAGTTCGTAATATAACTAGAATACCATATGTGAACAAAAGCGGCGCTAATATTTTTCATAATATATTAAAATTGGATTTGTATCTAATAATGTAGTAAAATTATGAAACGCTTCTTTCTATCTATATTAAAATAATATAATACATTATTTAAAAAACTTAATTTATAAATAAACTGAAGTAGAGAGTAGATGTTTTCCTCTTAATCGTAAAAAGCTTACTGTAGACGAATATGTAGATGTTTCTTTGTTAACATGAAATAAGAAGAATAAATTATATCCTTTAGCCAACTCGC
Source organism: Sycobia sp. Sy_11 (assembly GCA_018907035.1). Taxonomy (NCBI): domain Eukaryota; kingdom Metazoa; phylum Arthropoda; class Insecta; order Hymenoptera; family Epichrysomallidae; genus Sycobia; species Sycobia sp. Sy_11. The sequence goes on from JACCIC010000102.1 coordinate 863,777, forward strand.
TAATATACAAATGCTGAATTTGAAGTTTTCATTTACTTATTTTCACAATGTCATTGTTAATACTAGAACTAATTACTAGAAAATTAATAAATATTTTTAGTTTTACAGCCCTATTAAATAGAATAAAATAAACATATATAAAATATTATAATTATAATAAACATCAATCTGATATATATTCCCGTAGATTAATCTGAAATATAAAAGATTAGTTTAGCTGAAAGAAAAATTTTTAATTAATAAAGAACAATCGGATAGCCTCCCACATCAAATTCACTAGTTCTACTAAATTTAATATAACAGCTTCTACCTGTTCCAACATTTAGAGCTTGCTTCAGTTTCTCTTCAAAGACTTTCTCATATATATATATATATATATATATATATATATATATATATATATATAAAGATTTTTCTTTCAGGTATTTATTTTCATTTGATTCTATTTAACAAGATTGTAAGACGAATAAAAATATTTATTAATTTATTGAAAACGAGTCGACATCATTACAATATACATATTGTTAATACTAGGTTTGAATGCAATGTAAAAATACAGAATATACAGAAATAACAGAATATACGTTGGAGTAGTTCACATCTTTTTTTGAATAATTTATACTAATTCATAATATATAATTAAAATATTTAAAATAGTCCTCTTTATTGTTTACATTGAATTTATATGAGGTCTTTATTACCGTACTAGGTTCGATATAATGCTACATTGTTAAATTCTAACACCAGGGATGCGCTTATTATTAACAACACTTTAACATGAGCATGCGTACTCAGGTTGAATGTGATATGAAGTAAATTTTTTTCAGCTGAGAATTTTTTCCATCGTCATGACTGTTAACGACTGCTAATTGATAGAGATCGTGGAAAGTATGCACTTCCCATAATCCCGTGCTAGTCAAAAGAATCGGTAGATGAAATATGCTTATGATATCCTGCGTTCGCTTAAAGGCATCATTGATATTCAGATGATTTAAGTACATTCTAACATTAAAAGTACAAGCTCTTTTCAGGTCAAATTCTTCTCGGATAATCTCAACATTAAGTATCATCACAAGATTTCCCATCATGCAATGTAGGTCAGGATGCAAAGTTCCTTGGTGGTCGAGAAATAGGGTTCTTTTATTACTGTGAATCCTAAGCGACGGAGATTATAGAGCATGAAAAATAAACTAAGACATTTTGTTGTTTGATTCTGATATTATAGATACAACCTTACACTTGAAAAGTAGCATAGTTAGTTATGCAGCCATCCTAATATTAAGAAGTTGTATGTAGTCAAGACAGGAGTTGAGTATCGTTGCTCAGGCTTGTTATTTGTGGGCCGCCGAATCTGAATTCCGGAGACGAGCTTAACTAGCTTCTCATATAGGTCGGATCACTGCTTGTGGATATTAATGAAATGACGGTAACACGCTCCATTACAGATCATACGTTTCTCGTCTCTAGAAATCTGTAGGCGAACGTAGTTGTCTCACACACCGATTCCCCGTATGCCACACACGAGACTATAACGCCGATAGAGTGCCTCGAGACAACGGACAGATGGTATATCTAACCCTCCCTCATTAGTATAGGCGTGAAAATAGGTACATGTACAATAGGTATTGGTATGTCAATTAGAAATGTAAGCGACTGTCTGATAGTGTCCCTGATATTTGGTCCTCTCTATCTATTTTTTCCACATTAGTATTCTCTAGAGCCATCACGAAATACAGATATGGTACGGCAAACATACATAGAACAACTAGCTGTTGTTGGGGCATGAATCCAATTTTGGCCAGCAGCTGCAATTGCTCGGCTAGCAAAGGGAGATCAACGTGTCTTCGCAACTGATGGTTCGCTCGAATGGGCTATATATTATATAGTGCAGATGGAAGTGTTATAGTGTATCGCACTGAATTCTTCGGGTAGTTATTGAGGTAGGTGCTCTTTCATGATGTTGAAAAGGATTGGAGAAAGCGGGTCTATTTGCTCAACTCTTCTTGTAATACTTCTAGAATTATTAGACGATCTCAGGTAGTAGGCCAGCTACTTTGGATGCAGCTAGTAGTACAAAGTTTTTGACACTGTCAAAGACTTTCGTGATCTCATGGTGGCCACATATAGTGACTGATAAGTGACCAAACGGTTTTTTAGAATGATGTTCAGGATGATGTTGTTGTCTTTGATGCCGTCGAATCGTAAATTGTAAATTGTACTTATGTCAATTGTTATAAACTCAATCAGCAAATATTTGTATTGGTCTTTCAGCCGTTTACAATGAAATATTTATAATAAATTATGAGCGTCAGACTATCTCTATTTACAGTGAATTCCTTAGAATCTGCAGTAAACATAATTAGTCGATATATTTATGTTCGTAAGGAATGAAATGGTTGTCCCCACCACCATTAGTAAATCGATATATCAGTGTTACATTATCATGTAAACGTCCAGCTGTATTATTTAATTATAAACATTTTATTTTATACAACTGTAAGGCCAATAAAAATATTTTTTAGCTGGGGAGACGAAGATTGGTCAGATATCTTCCAGCTATCTGGCTTACCGCCATTTTGGAGATGAAGATATTAGTTTCAATACCTGCACTAATATAACCGTGTGTACAAATGGTAACTGACAGGCAGTAAGACCCTTTGCTTTTAGGGACGTGGTTGAAGGTGGGAAGAAGTTCTTGATGTCTTAAAGGGTGACTAGATCTCATCGATCAACAGTTGATTCTGGCTGCTATGTTGAATGCGGCAATTAAAATTTCACCAGTAGAGGGAGAGGACCTATATAGATTATTCATCACATATACAAAGTATTCAAACAAAAAACTGCTTCAAAAGTTCATCGACCATTATTATGTTTTTCATTGTTACGAAATAAGATGATTTCATTTGATAACGGACGTAATATTTATCTGGAATGAACCGAGAAATGCATTTCCTAATCCGATTTACATAGAAACAGTATATTACCTTAATTGTCATAATTATTGAATAATACTGTATTAAATTTGCACTTCATGTTTTTATACAACATTCAGTTCATTCAATGCTTAGAATGTTATTCCTTATATTTTAAATTAAATTTTTATTTTGTTAAAGCAAAATATGGAACATTAATCGGAATCATTCAAAGTCTTAATACATTATAAAAAATCATTATATAATCAGTTCTTATCGAGAACTGTAACTGCATGAGAACTATGAACTATTAATTTCAAATAAGGTGTTCATTTTACAAAAGCATGACATGAAAAACTGAAGTTAATATATAAAATACGGTAAGAATTGAAATTTAAAGTAGATGTTTGAACGGTCTTAAAATTACATGCAAGTAAATACAAAAATCAAGAATAGACAGAGAAACCGAAAAGATTATAAATCTTGAATAATATAAGGAAAATGTTAGTCCCAGTTTTCGTGTTCCATAAATCTCGACTCCAAGTTCAGACTTGATCTTGTTCGAAAAACTAATATCTCAGCATTCAATTGAACATACTAAAATGGAAGGTTTGTCGAATTAAGGTATCTCAAAAAGAAAGCTAATAAACATTGTAACACATACAAGATTTTTTCCCTATATGGGTTAGAGTGAAAATTGGAGGGAAAAATAATAGAAAAGAGAGAGATGGAGATAGACGTATATTGTAATAAGGAAGATAATATAGTAAAATTTCGAATTATTATAAAAGCAAACCTGTGCGCTGTAGTTCGGAAAATTTTCTTGCTAAGAAGTTATCTTTTAAAAAAAAGAAGTTATTTTGTGAATTGGTGACAAATAGATTATGATTCAGTCAAATTATTATTATCTTGGATTATAATTTCTAGTTTAGCAAAACTGTGCTATATTGCTTCAAATATCTTCTTTGACAAAAACCGTGCCACCATTGTCTTAAAGTACATTCTTTGACAATATTACTCAGGAGAGTTTGTATTATTTTTAACTCACTCCTGTCGACGTTGGGTTACAAGTTTTCAACGTCGATATCTAAGGTTGGTGCATTTTCCTAATATTAGCATTCATTTCAAATCCGATATAAAGTAGCTTACTCGATTTTATTTATTATATATACTTAATACTTAAATAATTATAACGCTTAGTATGTTTAGTATAGCGGATTATAAGTGCGAGAGAGAAAGAGAGAAAACATCATAGATTCGTATGTTATAAGAATAACAAAGGCGCACGTATAACTTGGTGGTCGTTATTCCTGTTCTCAGTAAGGCGGTGCCCTTGTTACTTTGTCTATCTAATAGACCTATATATATATATATATATATATATATATATATATATATATATATATATATATTGTGACGGGAAACGCAAGCACTACGTGCGCTTGCTTTCCCACGTCCCATTGCTCTCTCTCTCGAGCCGTAGCCTGTAAATATTTATTTGTATATTTCCATGTATAAATGTTGATCTGTTACAGGCCGACGCACAACTACACCGGCGGAGAGGTAAGTGAGAGAGAGAGAGAGAGAGAGAGAGCGGGGAATGGGGAGAGACGGCCACGCGCGCGAAGAATGAGATAGAGAGAAGGCCGCGAGCTTTGAACACGCGTTTTAGCCGGCTTTTCGCTCCACGCGCTTTGTTTTCTTTGCTGTTACGGTGTCGTCTTGGTCATCGTCTACGGGAACACGCCTCGTGCTCCACGTGTTCCCCCTCGCTACGTACCTCGTCTTCGGGGAGGGTACCTGATCGGACCCGCGAGTTGTGCCACGGTGTTGTGGGTGTGTGCAGTGCACATGCGCCGAGCACGAGTTCGAGCGGACGAACTGTCGTCCGACCCCGTCTCCGTGGAATAACCGCCCCATCCCGGGGCTTCTGGACGCCGACGTCACCGCCGTTCCCGGCGAAGGAAGGCGCTGCTGCCGGACGAGGACGCGCTGCGGGACCAACGAGCTCCGACGCGCTGTAAGTGGCAGCCCTTTTTCTCTCTCGCTCTCTCTCTTCCCGAACTCCTCGCGCGACGTCGCCTCGGCGACCCTCGGCCGGCGTCCCGCGCGCCTCGCACATAGGCGATGTAGGAATGCTTGCTATTAAAGCCGATTTAAATTTTAATTATTTTGATTTTATTATTTCGTGTGTGCTCCATTAGCCGCCCTACCTCACGCGCAATCCTGAACGCGATATTTCGCCCTTCGCGAACCACCCTTTCCCTCGCCGGAATCATTCGGGGCTAAGCCCAGCCGGGCACACCTTTTGCAACGGCCGTGCCCGTCGTCCTCGTGTTCGAGGCGGACACGCGCACCGTTACAATATATATATATATATATATATATATATATATATATATATATATATTCCCTCTCGCACCCTGTGTGAGTGGAAACTTGCGTTAGTAAGCGCGAGTGTATAATAGGTAAGGATAGGTAATAAAAATTATTATAATTTTATTTTTGAATAAAAAAAATGTTTTTTCTTTTTAATATAGAAATCTATATGTAAATTATTTACCTTTTTTCAATATAAATCCCGTTTTGTTAATCCGTCGGTTTCCCTCCTTTCCTTTTTAGGATTTTTCCTTAATAAAATATTTTATTTTAAAAAAATGATTATAGGGATAAAGGTTGTGGATAATTTCGAAGGTTCCTACTCTCCAAAAAGATTCTGTGTAAACGCGTATGGTATCTTGTACTTTCCTATTTAATGTAATGCATAATACTCTATTCGTTTAACTAATAATGTATAGTACAAACAGTGAAGTGAAAAACATCGATTGTGCTTATGTCGACTGTTTTAGATAAAATTAATAAATATTTTTATTGATCTTTCAGTCTAATTAAATTAAAAATAATATATATTTTGTTATTAATAATTGTTTAAATTAATATTAATGCATATAATATATAATTAATTAAAAATTATGCGTCTGATCCTCCTTGTTTAAAATCACCTCCGTAGATTGAAATATATTTGTGAAGTGAAATAAATTCTTAGTTAAAATCAGTTTCTTAATTAACATAAAGATATAAATATTATATGTATGCATGCTATCTTTTTTTATAAGACATTCTATCGTTATCTCAAAATTTAATTCATTCGCTCAAAATCGGTCAATAGATGAAATGGTCATTAAATTTTGGTCATTTAATTAGGTAAATTAATTTATATCAAATACCTTAAATTGCATAGTATTAAATGTGTATCAGCGAATCGTCCTGAGATGTTTGTCAAGTCATTTTTATACTTAACTACGTATGTCGATTGAAAAATGTAGAATAGGGCGTCGGGTGTCATCAGCATGACATCATTTCCAAAGTTGGCTTTAGTCGACATAATTACAAAACTACTGTAAACTCTTATGCAATAAAAGAATTTTGATGTAAATTTTCTATTTCTTACCAATGTGAATATATATTATAAATTTTTTACTTGTACTGCGTATAAGCATAATTTATAGAGTTACAAACACATCGTAGACCTCCATCGCTGATTAGCACCGATAATTGGAAGCATAAATAAAGCGACGCTAAATAACTTTTCCGCATACTGCTGTTGGTAGCTTTTCGCATTTGTCATTCTCTCTACTCCATTTTCTATGTTCAGATAGTTTTTATCAATTTTTCGAGGTCTCTTAGTATCTCTGCTTTACGAGCAGATTCGATATTTATGCCCACGAGCCTACATTTGTCCAAATCTTGTGTTACCGCGTAGTTATCGGTTTTACGTACCCCTTTTTAGCCTACACTCTCGTGTACTAGTAGGGATAAGGTTGAATAAGCGATACTCGCGACGCGGATTAACTTTATGATCGCAAAACGAATTTACCTTGCGAAATTTGTTACCAAGATCGGAGTGTAGGGGCAAAAAGGTTGGATTCCGTCAGGAGTGATATTGCTATCTTACCGCGTAAATGCTTAGATAACGGTCAGTACCTTACCCAGAATCCAATCATACCATGGACATCCCGAACACTGAGTAGAGAATTAGTTATAAATAATATAGACAATAATACTCACTTTTGAATTTATTTAACGTTTCCTTTTACAGCAAATATTCTATTAACATAAGGCGCGGACCGAACTGGCGGTAGTAGAAGTGCTCAGTACGCGGTGAGACGACTAAGTAAACGTTAGAAAGAGGAAAAACAGGGTTGAAAACGGCTCCTCGTATAGTGAGGGCGTATTAATAATAAAAAAAAACTCAAACGCGAAGGGTCACTACGTACCGCTGACCTAACGCCGATGAATAGGTCAGTTTTCGCTTCCTGTAATATATACGTCGGGTTACCGCTGAGAGCGCTCACCCCGACGTCTAGTATATTAAGGGAAGACGAATGGTCGCAGCGCCGAACTGACAGACCGCCCAGGGCGCCTTGTCAATTACTGGGGCCTTCCGCACAGCTGTATACCGGGGTACAGCCTAAAGCCTTTCCCAAATATACCACGGATGATACGGAACGGCACGCGGAGTCGCGATGTTTCAAATGTACTAGATGTCGGTATATCGCTATAATAGCGTTTTACTCAACATACCGAGTACGTTCCAGAATACCACTGTGTCAGATATACCGCTAATGCTTTCTCTGAGACAGTGCTTCTCCGGAGGGACCCCGAAACTGGGATGCTCGTTGCGTTTTTCCACCTCCTTATATACGAAAAATCTAACGTTGCGCTAATGGAAAAGTCGTTAAAATCAATTTTGGACCAATAAGCTCATGATATCTCGTCTACTCGCCCTCCCTTAAAAACGTAGTTGCATTAGCCCTATGCAAGCCTTGCAGCGGTGGGGGAGAAATTATGACTTTTCCGAAGCATATGGGGAATGAGTACAGCGCGAGCTCGTATCGTTAATTTTACCAGTTCGATTTTCCTTTATACGATAAAAAAACATATTCGCATGTTTACCATGCGTATGTTATATGGTTAATTTGGTTCACTAACAATTATGGTTCATTTTCGTTTTTGAATTGTAACTATATCTTAAAAATTAAGGAAGTTACGGCATTTATTTATAACATACTCATGTTTTACAATGTTTACATTACCTTAGTTTATAGACGCTTGCATATTTTTGTTTAAATATTTATTTCGAAAACTATTTTCAATTATAATTACGATTATTTTTATATAGTCATAAGTTAGTTAACATATATTATTTATGTATTTTAAATATATTACTGTTAATAATTCGTATAATAATTAATTTATTAATACAAATTTTAATGATTACAAGAGTCAAATTTGTAATTGTTTGAAAATAGTAATTATGTAATATAATTGTTAATAATAATAATGTAAAACTAAATAGGTTGTTTATTTATATAAGATTCTTAGATTTTCATTAAACAACTCTTTTGATTACTAGTTAACTCTAATAAGAATATTATTATAATATTATGATATCGTAATAATATTAATTATCGTTATAAGAAAAACGAGTAAAATAATAATTATTTTATTTTTATTAATATAATTATTCTACTGTAAGACCGATAAGAGTATTTATTAATTTAATATCATTCATTACGAATTATTATATTATTTCAATAATATTCCTTTTATTTTCCTTTTCGAATTTAATGTAACTTATATGAATATATACTCGTATGCCGATATATACACACATACGCATATATACCCGTACACACATATACGCGTATATATTAGATTATACACACACACACATATATATATATATATATATATATATATATATATATATATATATATATGCTTGTGCGGGCGTGCGTACGTATACGAGTGCTTGTACATTCTTCCCTTCATATTCGTATACGTTTAGAAGAAAGTAAGAAAAGGAAACGAGTCATGGGCTTCTAGCACGCACGTATATATATATATATATATATATATATATATATATATGTACGACTTGCACATGTGTCCTCGTTCGCCCTGCGTTCTCACTTTTCCTGTAAACGGAGTGCGCGTACTACGCAGTTTGACAGACTCTCCGGCTTAAACGATTGTTACGAATTGCAAAAATGAGATAAAATCGTCACGTTGAGTATTGGCCTGGTATCATCTTCTTCGCTCTGACTACTAACTCTGGACTTGCTTAGCGAATACTAGGATTTTAAGGGCTTAAACAGAAGAACCCTTTTTCTCGCGGTTGTGGCTGAGGGGCAATTGAAGAATCGTTGGTGCCCTCCTCTGGCTTCGTAGTGGTGTTTAGAATATCCATTTCTTGTATATTAGCTCCTTCTCCTTTTGGTGTTTTACTTAAGTTTATTAAGAAGTACGTGGCAGAATTCCATATCGATGCCAATAAATGAATTGACCAATGATAAGTGCTGTGGAGGGTATATCCGTTTATGATTATTTCGATTAGCATGTTTATCCCTTGAATTATAATTATGATTGCCAGTATACCTGCGCTAGCGGTTCCAAAGGTTATGAATTTACTCCATATTCTATTCCAGGCAGAATCTAATATTGAGTCGACAGTGTTGTCGTTCAATAATCACGATATCGTTCCTAGATTCTGTGTAATAGGCTGACTATGAATTTCTCTTGCCACTTCGTGGAGTAGTGCTACCTTTTCGACGGGGAACATGATTTTATTTCTTAATTGTTCCAGTTCCTTGGGAGAATATATCCCTCTAGTCGCTAAGTTTTCAGGGTTAACATATTTCCAGGTTGGATTTTTGAGTGGTTTTAATATCGTTGGTTCCTTGACTTCCTATAATTCGGGTGTCATTTTATACCAATCGGCTTCTATCTTGTAATAAGCTGGCAAAATTTTGTTACATGTTATCTTGGTTCCATGATCTTTCAAAATGTGCGTTTTTGGAGTTAAAAAGTACGTTTCGTTTTGCCGGGAAACTCTTAATTCCGTGTAACAGTTATGATCTTGATTTATTTTAACTTCGACTGGAATACATTTAAGTAGGTGTATAACTTCTCCCGCCAGTACGGCCATATAGCCAGGGCCCTTCATGAGATTATAAGCAAATTGATCCGGTATATGCATGGCAAGAGCTAGAGCGTTCTTCAGAGTCTGCTGCTCTAATTGACATCTCTGTATAACTGCATCCTTGTAGAGATCCTTCATTTGCGCTCTTATGTGTTTTTCTACGTATACGAATTTAGAATTTACATCTGTGAAAATATCCAAATTGGAGGTTGATATTTGTTTCGAGAAGCGAATGACTTCCCTTTTTCGGTTTCAAAAATTACTAACTTCGGATGTTCGGTTTTTATTATAGTATAGCCGCATACCTATTCCTCTTGTTTCTTTGTTAAGGCAAAAGCCAGTTGTTCGGTCGACAGGGAGAATACAACTTGGTTGAAATGGTTATCTTCAACCATTTTTCTCGCCCTTCCTTCGTATAAAATACTATATTTATTGAACTGGCATTTATTAGCGGAGATGGATTCCCAGAACGTGTGCCCGTTTTGTGAATTTATGCATTGTTTTTCAGATAAAACACAGGTCGTCCCCGACTCCAGGTGGATTTTATCGTCATTCAAACTGATTCGGCCGAAATGTTTGCGAAGGCTGATTCTAACGATCCCTTGTACAACGACGGATTCCCAAGACCTATAGGGATCGCTGTAAGCCGCTCCGTGACATTTGCCGTCGGAATTTAGATATCCAGCTAAAGTAATCGGATAGACCGATGTTTGATTTTTTTTTTGATTTCGTTAATAACATAATTATTACCCAGTTGTATTATCCCCGTTTGGTGCAATGTTAAACAAGATTCTCTGCTTATTTCATACAAGTATTCAATTACTCCATTCATTACGATTGAGATGTGCGAATACATTCCGCAATAATAAACGGTTCGATGAATTTCGATTTTACATTGGTATACTCGATTATCATGAAAGTCATCAATTTGCAGTAATTGCAGGTACGTGAAGACGATACGAGGATCGTTTTTCGGCAGTTCGCAGTCTGCTATATCTAACAGCGATAATGTAGTTACGTTCTTAACTCTGGATCCGCAATCATATCCTATGATTCCCAGAACGGCGGGTATGGCTAATATGAACGTTATCGTAGTTGACAACATCTTCATCTAAAAACAGTAACAGCTGTTTAATTCTTCGTTCTTTGGGAAATTTGTGGTTCCCGATCAATATACGAAATACGTAACCGGTTTAAATGAACGATTTTCGCGTTTTCTTTTATTTGAATCTGTTGACATTAAATAAAAGGTGAGTATTTTAAGAAAATGGATGCTTGAGGATGGGTATAATAAAGACGTAAGCAATGCTTATTCTTTATAACATTTATTTATTTACCGCGAGGCATAAAAAACCTCCACTCAGTAAGTGGAGGAAAAAGCCTTTGTGACAACGACTTACAATAAGTAATTTCAATACGATAGTACTTCGATAATTCACACATATCCATACACACGACAATTACATCTCACGCAACATGTACACCGAGCTCTTTTGTATACATACTAATTTACCGTGGAGTACTCCAGCGCACATTAATCGGGGAGGTCCAAAGGGGGAAGGATGTTCCGCGAAATACCTCCTGCTCTGCGCCGTGGTCCCAACGTTTTGGGAACGGGATCAGCCCTGACCACAAACGGCAGCCACTGGGCACGAGTGCCGCCGGGAACACCCTCGGAGCTGGATCTCCACAAGACCGTGTGTCTTGTCGCGCTGATGCGCCTAATTCCTTACACGCTAATTACACACAACACTTTCAAATTACAGTATTAGCGCAATTGATCACCAAACAAGAAAAGTCACAATTAATTAACATGAAACAATCATATGACAAGTCTCAAAACTCGAGACAACTTGCCCGGAACAGTGTCGAACGCAGAATGAATATATTTATATACGTAGGAGCTCCTTCGTTGTCGGGCGGCTAGTTTATAAGATAAACAAGGGACGGGGTGGGGCACTACCTGGACACATAGATCCGATTTACTAGAGGGATCTCGCTGGAACCCTAAGCAATAAAGTGCATGTGTTCATCGTCTTGCCCGTGTATATTCTTAGGGACGAGGCCTTCATTTTTATTTATATTACGGTCTCGGATGACCGACCGTGTCGTGCGAATACATCCACTCTCTCTCTCTCTCTCTCTCTCTCTCTCTCTCTCTCTCTCTCTCACTCTCACTCTCAATCTCTCTCTCTTTCTCTCATACTCTCCAAATCGAACATTCCGCCTGCCTTCGTCCATCGGACGAATCCTTTTTCGATTCGATCCAGATTTCGAGTTCTTGCATTATTTAATCGGCAATAGAGCTAGACAGGCGATGTGTCTTTTCAGTGTATTTGAGGCGGTACGCACTGTTACCACTCTGACGTGTCCGTCCGGTTCTGGATGTACCTGCGTTATACGCCCTAATGGCCATTTAACCGGAGGATATCGCTCGTCTCGAAGAAGTACTAGTTGCCCTGGGGCCAGATTTTCTACTGCACTTCTCCATTTCCCTCGTTCCTGCAAATGTTGCAAATATTCAGTCGCCCAGCGCTTCCAGAATACATTGGTAATTCTTTGCATAAGTTGGAAAGCTTATAGGAAAATAAGTTGGAAGCGGTTGAGGCGATTCTCAGGTAGCTCTGGTGGTTCAGTGTCGGGTACAAATCCTGAAGTTTGGCCAATGAGGAAATGGGAAGGTGTCAAAGCATTCAGATTATCTATATCACAGGTGAGAGGACAAAGAGGCCGCGAGTTTAGGTAGGCCTCAATTTCAGTTAACACCGTCGAAAATTCTTCAAACGTTAGGGGGTGTTCACCGAAGGCACGCTTTAGATGGTGTTTCGTTGATTTCACACCCGCTTCCCAGAGCCCACCATAATGGGGTGTGGTGGGCGGTATAAAAGTCCACGACTTCCCATCATTAGCAATAGTAGATGCAACGGAGGCATAAAATTCAGACGCAGCATTGAACATGTTACGAAGCTCAGTGTCGGTACCTCGAAAAGTTGTTGAATTGTCGCTGTAAAGTTTCTTGCAAATTCCTCTTCGGCTCACGAATCGACGATACGCTGCTAGAAAGGAAGCCATCGTGAGATCTCCGACCAGCTCTAGATGTATGGCGCGGGTGACGAAGCATATGAAAAGCGCAATATATCCTTTATGGTCCCTATGACCACGCCCCTTGGTCGTGCGAACCTGAAACGGGCCTGCGTAATCTACTCCTGTGGTTGTAAAGGGGCGAGCAGGGGTCACTCTGCTCTCAGGTAGACTACCCATCAGTTGGTGGGCTAGTCGAGGTTTAATGCGCTGACACCTAACGCAATTACGTAAAATTACGGAAAATCGCGTTACTATTTCCGGCTCGGTATTTTGTATTCGTGCGTGCATTACATTTAAGGCTGTTGATTGCCGCGGCCAGCTATCCGAATGTTGCGAGAGCCACACGGGTCCATGCCACCACAAGTTTGATTTTCTTATCTCCACCGGGCTCGCGCCGCGTATCGCCATATCCGCCGGATTCTCCTTTGTTGAAACATGAGCCCAACTAGCAGCGGGTAATTCCGTTTGAATTAACGAGACGCGGTTAGCTACAAATGTCTTCCAATGACATGGGTGTTTGCTTACCAATTTTAGCACGATCTCACTATCTGACCACATGAACATTGGAAGATTTTTAAGAAACTCTAAACCCTTTAAATGAAGTACGAGTTTTGTAAGTAATGTTGCCCCGCATAGCTCAAGATTAGGAATACTGATTGACTTTACCGGGACGACATTGGTTTTAGCGGCGAGTAAACAAACGCGAAAATCTCCGTTGCCTTCTTCAATGCGAAGGTAAACCGCAGCTGCATATGCCCTAGAGGAGGCATCAGAAAAACCGTGTAATTCACAAGCTCGATCTTTGCGTGTTCTTAGCCAACGATTTATAGAAAGGGTGGGGAGTGCTGACAGGGAATCACAGTACTCCGCCCACTGATCGCAAATACCCGCAGGTAAAGGAGCATCCCAGTCACATTTAAGGATCCATAAATCCTGCATTATAATCTTCGCTGTCACAGTGACCGGAGACAGCCAGCCTAGCGGATCGAAAAGACGCGCTATATTCGACAGGATGCTTCTTTTCGTAAGAATTTCTGACGAATTATTGAATTTTGACGCACTAAATTTAAATTCGTCTTTAAATGCATACCAGTGTACGCCTAGCGTCTTTATCGAATTATCCCGATCAATCGATTTGGGACGCGTGGTATCGATTCGTTGATAAACTGCAGGAAGAATTGACGTATCATTCGTCGCCCATTTATCGAGCTCAAATCCGGCCGTTTTAAGTAGGTCGATAAGCTCTTTTTTTCCGAATAGCTACGAACAAATTACGGCCCCGGCAAACGTGTCATCCACGTATGTATTTATCTGCAGGCAGCGAGCGCCCAAGGGAAATCGAGTTTGTTCATCGCGCGTGAACTGTGTCAGTGTGCGAATAGCTAAGAACGGCGCGCTAGTCGTCCCCTATGTGACCGTATTTAGCTGGTACTCCAGTGGAGGCTCGCGATTACTAGGAGCCCATACAATTCGTTGCAGATTTCTATCCGGTGGCGAAACGCGAATCTGCCGAAACATCTTGACGATGTCGGCAGTAAATACGTATTTATATCTACGCCAATTTAGTAAGATCAGAGAGAGATCGCCTTGCAAGGGGGGGGCGATAATAGAAAATCATTGAGACAATATCCCTCTCTAGTCTTTCGAGAGGCATCGAATACGACACGAATTTTTTCACCGTGAGAAACCGCATGATGCGGTAAGTACCACGCACGCGGATCGTTACACTCTGATGTTGGAACAGGTGTCATATGGCCGAGTTGCTCATAACAGTTCATAAAAGTACGGTAATCTTTAGCTAACGTAGCATCTTGTTCGAACCGACGGTGAATGCGATTTAAAGCTCCGAGTGCCATTCATCGGGTCTCGATTCCACTTTCCGGAATATCGCCCTTTACCGGCAAACGTACAATAAATCTGCCATCAGCTGTTCGCGTATGGGTATTTGCAAATTGTTTTTCGTATAATTCGTCATTCGGTTTTACAGCGACGTTTGCCCGCGGAAAGTCTTCAAGCTTCGAAAAACGTTCTAAAGAATCATTCAGATTCTCCGCGGAAGCACTGTGCAATATCTTAAGGGGATTCCTAATCCCTTGCTCCGCCCGCCGTAGCGAAATTTGTTCAATCGACCCGGAAATTATCCAGCCCAAAGCTGTATTCTGTGCGACGAGCTTCGATGGCGGAAAGCGCTTTAACCCTGGTCTCAATAATAAGCCATAAATATCGGCACCCAAAATTAAATCCACGGTGCCAGGAGTATCAAACTGTGGGTCCGCTAAACATATTTCCTCAAACTGTCGGAGGTCGAAATTGAAAATGTCGCGCGCCGGTGAATGAGAGGTAAGTCTTGGCAATATAATAGCTTCGGTCTCTAGTTTAAAGCTAGCATTAAAACGAGAAACAATATGAAATTTCGTTTTCGAACGTGCTATTCCAACAGATGTACCGCCAACTACAGATAAAGGAACATTTACCCGCCTTGTAGGAAGTTCAAGCAATTGAGCAAGGGCCTCCGTCATAAAGGTTCCTTCCGAGCCCTGGTCTAATAGGGCACGCGCACGTGTTTGGCAGCCGTTAGGGCCTAATATAATTATTTGCGCTGTGGCGAGAATTATTGGATATTTCGGTGTGGGAGTGCATACGGTGTGCACATTTATGCGTGTGGAACTATCGTCAGGCTTTTCTTCCGAAGATGAATGGTCGCCGCATGGGGGTTTAGCCTGCGATCGCGCCGCACCTTCAAAATGCAGCATCGAGTGATGCTTATCCCGACATTTCGAGCATCGACCTTTCGAAGTACAGTCTTTATAACCGTGACGACCAAAGCAATTAAAACATAAACGTAAATGCCGAATGTCCACGCGACGCTCATACGACGATTTTTTAAGGAATATTGGGCATTTCGCCAGAGTGTGTAATCCCGAGCATAAAAGGCATTTTGAGAACGTGTTTTTATATGTTCGCGATACGTTAGTATGGAAAATTCTACGCGCTCCTGGATATGGTTTATTAAGTATATTGCTGCCTTTTGCATTCTTGCTCTCAGTGCTAATCATACTCAAAGCATGAGCGCGTTTTTCTAAAAATGCGGCTAACTCAGTAAATTTTGGAAAATATGAAGTTGTTCGCGTATCAGCGACGTCAGAGCTAAGGCTCATGCTTATGGTTCCGTCTTTAGCACTAAGCTCCGATTCCCATAGCTTGCGCGATTCCGAATCGAGACGCCCGCCTACAATATACACAAGCCAAACATCCCAGTGTTCTACTGGGATGACGCGCACAATTCGTTGACTTTCGTCCGCGAATTTCCGTATCTCCATCGCAGATTCTCTTTTCATATATGGGAGATTCATCAATGCGTTCAGGTGATTCGTCACCGTTAACCGCGGGTTATAAAATCGCGCCTTTAGTGCGTTCCACATAGAAAGATAATTAGCACTCGTTGTAGTGACGTCTTTAACTAAGTCCGCAGCAGAACCCGTCAGGCACGACTTCAAGTATTGCAATTTGGTAGTATCATTCATGGAAGGAACGTTATGAACGAGGGATGAAAACAAGTCGCAAAAACTGTCCCAATCTTCATATTTACCTGAGAAGCTGGGAAGATCTAGTTTTGGAAGTTTAGCCGGCCGCGATATGAAACTATGGCCATTATCGTTTACTAGTCGACGAGTATCTACCTTATTCTCCTTTTCAAATTCGCTAGCTAGAAGCAAAAGATAGTCGAGCGTGTCCTCGTATGTCGTCTGCAGACGCGTAAAGATTCCATCCGTTACGTAAGTATCATTTGCCGCTAAGTCTTGACCTATGATTTCATTATTTGTTTTACGCGCCTCAGTCCAAATGTCATTAATTGCGTGAAGTCTAGATCGAACGATATTCGCGTTAAGCGTATCACGTGCCTTCTCCTTTATCCTGGAGCTTAATAATGAAAGTTCCGTCAAACGAGCGCCCTGAATAGCGGTTAATTTTTTAAAAACCGTAGGCTTCATTTTGAATTCACGCTTATATCGCGGACGAACTCTACCAGAACAATAAAATTGTACAATGCGACGCTGAACGATGCGACTCTAATATACCCGTATGTATCAATATGTATCTATTTTATGTGAAGATTTTATATAAGTAAGATCCCTATTTACTTTCCATCGAAAATGCTGGTTAGTGGTGGACCGACCGTACATTGACTTACACTGTTCATTATCATATACTTATTCTACATTGTACACTATCGATATTATAAAATAAACGTAATATAGACAAGTTTCACTAAAGAATACATTTCAAGACAATTATTAAATTTAACGTAAACGACAATATTACACCATACTCAATCACACCATCCTCACCCGGGGCACCAAAAATGTTGACATTTAATAAAAGGTGAGTATTTTAAGAAAATGGGTGCTTGAGGATGGGTATAATAAAGACGTAAGCAATGCTTATTCTTTATAACATTTATTTATTTATCGCGAGGCATAAAAAACCTCCACTCAGTAAGTGGAGGAAAAAGCCTTTGTGACAACGACTTACAATAAGTAATTTAAATACGATAGTACTTCGATAATTCACACATATTCATACATACGACAATTACATCTCACGCAACATGTACACCGAGCTCTTTTGTATACATACTAATTTACCGTGGAGTGCTCCAGCGCACATTAATCGGGGGAGGTCCAAAGGGGGAAGGATGTTCCGCGAAATACCTCCTGCTCTGCGCCGTGGTCCCAACGTCTTGAGCTAGTTTAGCTATCTAGAGCTAGTTTTTCAAATGTGGTTCCTGCAGTATCCGTAATTATCATGGGTTGTTTCGTTTTCAACCTTACTAACTTTTTTAATTAGCAATTTATGCATTATTGTATTCGTCTCTGGACATCTTGTTTTAAACCTTCCCAAAAGTAATTTTGCTTGATTCTATTATACGTTTTAGAGACTCCGCGGTGTCCTCCTATGGGAGAATCATGGTTTTTGTAAAAAATTACGTTACGTTCGTTTTCTGGAACGTATTTTAGAGTACCTTTACAAATGATAATCTTAATGTTACTACCTTCGAATACCATCTTAATCAGTGTTAGGACTTCAGTCCAAGATAAGTTCTCTATCTAATCACTCTTGGCTATACTTATTTCCTTAAGGTTTTTGTCGTATGCAAAATTCTTTAATTTCTCCAGGGTATTAGTTACGTTTTGCTTTATAGTGAGCTGCGATTCGGCCGTTTGTCTTGTTATACATAAGGCAATTAGATCTTTCTTGTTAGTTAATTTTACTTCGTATATATTATTTACTTCAAATGATTGTAACTCCGGTATCTTGTTGGCCTTAAGTAAGTTTTCAGCCCCGACATCGCAGGGCTTCCCATTTATGTCTACAAAATATGCTATATTAGTTTCGATAATATTACCGTACTTGGGATAATTTGATGCTGTACTTTTCCTATCAAAAATAGGATTTGGAAGGCCAGCTTCTTCGATTTCTGAGTCCACTTCGGAAAAACTTGGAGTACTGTCGCATACAGATGAGCTTTCTTCATCAGAACCGGTAGTAGTGATGCATTATTCTTTCGACATCGTTTTTTCTTACTAGATAATAATTGTTTCTTTGGTTTGCTTTTCGATAGTCGTTCCCTTTTCCTTACCGTAACATTATCGTTTTTTATGGTTGTCGTTACAGATACTTCTTTCTGTTCAGTAATTTTGTCAACTTCTTGCTCCTTCTGTTTTTCTTCTTGTAGTTTCATTCGTAAGCGCGTAACAGCATTAATATTCTCCACAATAACGGGATTCCTAGATAAAGCATCGGCATTAACATTTGCTTTCCCAGGTTTATATAGTATGTCGAAATCGTATTCGGATAGTTTAAACCGACATTTCATAACGCGTGTATTCAGATCAGCTCTCTTAAACCAAACTAGTGGTTAATGATTCGTAATAATTGTAAAATTGTTTCCAAACGTATACGATCGGACTGCGCGTACTGCATGTATCATGGCTAAAGCTTCTTTCTCGTAAACGTCATAACGAAGCTCCGGGCCTCTTAGTACTCTAGAGGTATACGCAACAGGCCGATCTTGTCCATTTTACATTGTGATAGGATTTCGCCTATTGCATACCCCGAGGCATCCGTCGTGATTATAAATGGTTTAGCCATGTCTGGAAATTGTAGTACGGGAGCGGTACACAAGTCTTGTTTAAGCATCTGAAAGGATTTTTCTACTTCTTCTGTCCATTTAAACAGTTCGTTGTTTTGTAAAAGTTTGGTTAACGGTTTAGCGATTTTTGCAAAATTTTTAATGAATTTTTCTACGGCTTCAATTTTCTTAGAATCGGGTTGTAATCCCTTCTCAGATAATACGTGACCTAAATACGAAACCTTCCGCTGTGATATTTTGCATTTACTAAGTTATAGTTTCGAGATAGCCTTCCTGAGCCTTTCCATTACTGCACCAAATATTTTTTTATGTTCCTCTAATGTTTTAGAGTAAATGACAATATCCTCCATGTAGCAAATACTCCTTTACCGATTAAACCCTCTAGGGTAAAATTCATGGCTCTTTGATATTCTATGCCAGCATTCCAAAGGCCAAAAGGCATTCTTATGAATTCATAGTGCCCATTTAACGTAGAAAGGCTGTTTTGTCCATGTCCTTCGGATGAATTGGAATTTGATGGCATCCAGAAACACAGTCCATTACCGTATAGTATTTTGCTGAACCGACTATGTCTAAAATCTCTACAATATTCGGTAACGGATACGCCATTGGTATAGTTTTTTCGTTGAGGAGCCTAAAATCTAATACAATACGCCATTTTGGCGTATTATCCTGAGATTTCTTCGATACTACCCAAAGACTAGTATTATACGGAGATTTAGAATGTTTTATAATACCCTTCTGTAATAAATCGGCATCTTGCCTATCAACTTCTTTTAATACGTGGGGAAAACGATATTGTTTAGTGTTTACAGGAATATCGTCCGAAGTAATAATTCTGTGTTCTACCATATTAGTTATACTTAATTCATCTTCTTCTATATAAAATCTATCTGAATTTTCCTTTATTAATCTCTCGGCCTGCTCTCTTTCGGTTGGGTTTAAACTAGTTAAAGGGAAATAGCTCAAAATATTGGATTCTCTATCGGTACTACAGAATAATTCTTTAATATTATAGCATTCATAATCGAGGTCCTCCGATAAATATTCTGTTTCGTCGATATTTTTAACATTTTCGAAGCTTAAATTATGTTCCTTGAACTCTTCTTCGTCGTCAGTCTCCGTTGCCCTAGCTGTTGGAGTTAGTGTCACGAGTGGCGCAACCTCCTCGTCAATTTCAATGATTTGATAACCGAAATCAATAATTACTTGATTTCCCTTTAAGAACCCTAAACCTAAAATTCCAGCGTCCGGTATATCATGGTTGTTTGATACAACTTGGAATTCTGTCAGTTTTCCTAATATCTCAATTACTACTTTCCCTGATGTAGGGACAGGATCACCTGTAATACCTTTTAAATGAACTATTTCGTTTCGAATTATTTTAATATTGTCGGGGATATAGGATTCCCTTATAATATTTTCTTCGGACCCCGTATCTATTATAAATACGTTTTTGGAATTGATTATGGTCAATAATGTACGACCATTTATACAGACGTCGGCATTCAGAAAGGTAATAGTCATGTATATTGGATCGTCCTGTTCGAGATCTATTTCCTTCTTGTCTATTGCTACTATTTGTCTGATAAAATCTATTATTGCTCGCGTTTGAAAGAGAAAATTTGCACCTAGAATTCCATCGTACGCAATTTCAAAATTGTCCTCTACTACATGGAAAATTACATAGTGCTACAGGATTTTTAATCGAACTGTACCTAGGGAGCTTATTAACTCGGGGACTACCCCCTTTAAAGTTATCGTACGTGTAGTATCAATGTTAATTTTGTGGGGTAACGTGCTTATTTTTACGATGTTCCCATGTGAACCCGAGTCAATCATAAATCTCGTAACCTGATTACGCAAATGGTAAGTTATATGAGGTATATTTCTATTTATAGCAGTAGCAGTTCTTCCGTTTCTTCCTCTATTGTTGCTGTGTTTGTCAGGCGCACTGTAGGTCTGGGCGTTTCATGCTGTGCGCTCGACGGGGAAACACCTCGACCGTTTCCCGATCTGATATTTTGATTATGTTGACGCTTTCGGCATTCTAGGATCGTGTCCTCTGTTTTTGCAGTAACTACAGCTTTTTTTGTTATTACAATTGTCTGCAGTATGCTCATTTCTCTTGCATAACCGGCAATTAAGAGGGAATTTATTGTCGTTCTTCTGAGCATAAGTGGTCGAATTTTTCAATCGGTAACAATTATTTGCTTGGTGACCAACTATGTTGCAAATCGGGAAAATTATCTGACTTCTGCACGTATTGGCGGAGTGACCCGTTTTTTGACATAATTGACACCTTTTTTCTTATGAGTTGCAATTTTTTGCAACATAACCAATTTTATGACACAATTGGCAAATCGTATTATTGCTGCATTCTTGAGCCTTATGGCCGAGCTGATCGCATAACTGGCAAACAGGTCCTTCTGTTTGACATAATAAAGAGCGTTTTCTTATTTTGTTATTATGTTCAGGGTTACCTTTTGGATTCCTTAACGTGTATTTACCTTCCAGAATTCTTTACATTTTTATAGTGTTTTTGACTATGTTTAATATATCGTCGGAACCTTCTAATTTATCTTCGATTTCTGGCTCTAAACCGCGCTTAAAACACTCCACAACGGTAGCTTCAGTTTGCCTTTTGAACGTGTCACTTACCGTTCCTGTGGTAACCCTTTTCGCCTTTAAGATTTGTCTACCTAAATCGCGAACGCGAATAGCGAAGGTGATAACTTTTTCAGAATCGTGCTGATACTCGAATCCGAGTTCACTTTGTAATTGATTCACCGTTTTAGTGGCAATGTATATATTTTTTATATAATCCTTAAGCGTGTCTATATTTTCGAATGTTTGTCCTTGCATAGATTTCTTAGCTTCCCCTTTTATTTTAGTTTTAATTAATTTAATTAGATTCGCTTCTTGCGTGGTATCTATCATCTCTAATGCTTCGTCGCATTCTTCAAAAAACTCGCCAACTCCCTTCCCGTCAAATTCTAGTACGACTCTTAAGGCGTCCTTTATAGACACGGTTGCCACTGCCATTTTTCCGTATACAGGTTACTGAGCTAGAGAGAAATATCCGGTGATGTTTTATTGAATCTTATCGTCGATTTAGAGTCAAAACTAGTAGACCAGCTCGCGATGGAAACTTCGTCTAAATCTTGCTCTACGTTCTTTCTCAATTCGCCCGGCAAAAAGGCTGTAATTTCGTTTTTGAGTTCTTCACTCCCTTTTGCTTGATTCCGAGTAATACGCTGTCTGAAAAACATAAAAATGACAATTTCACTCCTTGATACTGAAGTTATTAAAAATTTCAATTAGATTTACGATGTCTCGATTATTAATTCCCCCTTTTGTCTTTAAATTAATGAAATTGTTGATACACGATTCAACGGATCAAAGAAACCAACTTTTTAGAATGTTATTTTCATTTTGCTACCCTTCGATAATTTTATTCTTTTAGCTTAACGTTTTCTCAGCGATGGAAATTTTGTACTCAAAATATTCTAATATATCGTATGTAATTAAATTATCAGGTATGTGAATAAGTCTTTCCCGTTTTTTTTCAAATTTTGAGCCTTTATTGTGAAAAAATGGTTACAAATGAATTATTGAAAGTATTGGCCATCGCTAGCTACAACTTTTTCCCATCTTTCTGGCAACATACGAATCCCGTTGCGAAAAAATTCGACCGGTTTGGCCTCTATCCAGTCATCCACCCATTTTTTGGCTTCCTCGTAGGAATGGAAGTGCTGGTCAACCAGGCCATGCGTCATCGATCTGAAGAGATGGTAATCAGACGGAGCAACGTTTTTCTCGCAGTGCGCGGCTCAAACGCATCAATTGTCGTCGATAGACCTCGCCTGTGATCCTTTCATTTGGTTTCAGAAGCTCATAGTAAACCACACCTAGCTGGTCCCACCATATACAGAGCATGAGCTTGGCGCCATGAATATTTGGCTTGGCCGTCGATGATGATGCATGGCCGGGTAGTCCCCATGATTTTCTTCGCTTCGGATTATCGTAACGTATCCACTTTTCATCGCCGGTCACGATACGATGCAGAAAACCCTTTCTTTTATGTCGCTGAAGCAGCTGTTCGCAAGTGAAAAAACGCCGTTCGACGTCTCTCAGCTTCAGTTCGTACGGCACCCAATTTCCTTGCTTTTGGATCATTCCCATGGCTTTCAAACGCTTGGAAATGGTTGTTCGGTCAACTCCCAATGCTTCAGCAAGTTCTTCTTGCGTTTGACAAGAATCTTCGTCAAGCAAAGTCGCCAATTCTCGATCTTCAAAGTTTTGCGGCCGCCCGGAACGCTCCTTGTCTTCCACGTCGAAATCACCGCTTTTGAAGCGTCGAAACCATCCGCGAACACTTGAATCATCGACACAACCTTCTCCATAAGCCTCCTGAAGCAATCGATGCGTCTCGGCAGCAGATTTCTTCAAATTGAACCAATAAAGTGAAACTTCCCGCAAATGACGTCGACTCGGCTCAAATTTCGTCATTTTCACGATATCAAAAATGTATAATGCGAAAAAATTTTAACTAATGTGTTAGTATGGAATTGTTGACATATGAATAAGCTTTGATTATGACATATGTAACCATTGAACACTCGCACAGTATTGGTGGCGCCATCTCTTACAAAAAACGGGAAAGACTTATTCACACTCCTAATATTTTCCTTTATTATATTAAATTTTTTATTACAAAACTCTATATGGCTCTGTATTTCCCTTTCGATGTTATTGATTTTTTTATCTAACTCAACTATATTTCTGTTACCGTCCAGTACTACCATATTAAAATTGCCTTTATTGTTTATTAATGTTTTGCTCGTTGAGTTATATATGATTTAAATTCTAATTTATATATATATATTTTTTTTTTATATAAAATCCCGATTGCACGATTTAGTTCCCGCTGGTTGTACGAAGGATAGCCCTTAGCAATCCTTCCGTGTATTATTTCCTGTTCAATTTTTGCTCACGCGTCCTTTCGCTTTTGTTTCTGCCGCAGAGGGCGAGCTTTGGCTGCAAAGTCGGGAGTATAATACCCGTTCTGCTACACTGAAATTATATAAATTTTGGAAATAGTGTATTATAACACCTTATTAGCACGTCTTCTCGAATATTATGTTAATATTTAAAATTTTAATTATAAATTTATCGCGAACGCTCAAGCATCAGCTATCCGTAATAATCCCGGGCGAGCCCCCAATTTATTACATATATTATTTATGTATTTTAAATATATTACTGTTAATAATGCGTATAATAATTAATTTATTAATACAAATTTTAATGATTACAAGATTCAAATTTGTAATTGTTTGAAAATAGTAATTATGTGATATAATTTGTGCGGGCGTGCGTACGTATACGAGTGCTTGTACATTCTTCCCTTCATATTCGTATACGTTTAGAAGAAAGTAAGAAAAGGAAACGAGTCAAGGGCTTCTAGCGCGCACGTATATATATATATATATATATATATATATTTACGACTTGCATATGTGTCCTCACTCGCCCCGCGTTCTCACTTTTCCTGTAAACGGAGTGCGCGTACTACGCAGTTTGTCACATTTGATAACAGTGGAGACTTTGGCCTATTTTGTTATGTGAAACCGCCAATTCATTCGCCGAGAAGAATCATTGCGTACTAGTCTGCATATGACAGCAACTAAATTGATAATTAGATTAATTCTCACTTGTGTTCAACAAACATCGCAAATTTCTTCCTTCCAGACTAGCTAAGATCTAACTGTCGAAATTTATATTAGGCGGCTAAAACCGCTGAAACCTCTGTTAAAATGTTACGAGGCTGAATTGATAAGTTTCCGGCCAGACCAAAAAAACGACGTTTGTAAGAATTTTTTTTTTATTTCTCAACATTATCTCCTCCAAGGCTGATACATTTCTCATAGCGGAGTTCTAGCCTAGTAATGCCATCTCTATAGACTGATTCGTCAAGCTCCTCAATATACCCATTTACATCTTCGATTACTTCTTCATTGTCCGCAAATCTCTTACCGCCAAGCCATTTTTTGAGGTTAGGGAACAGATAATAGTCACTCGGGGCTAGGTCTCGAGAGTAGGGAGAGTGCGGCATCGATTCAAACTTCAGATCGTTGATTTTATCCATAGCAGCGATTGACGTGCGCACTGGTGCGTTATCGTGATGAAACAAGATTTTTATCTTCACTATATGAGGTTGTTTAATTTTCACTTCGCGGCTCAAACGTTGCAATAAGTCTTTGTAGTATGGACCAGTGACAGTTTTACCCTTTTCCAGGTAATCAATGTATATAATGCCTCTTGCATCCCAAAAAATAGTAGCCATAACCTTACAGGCTATTGCAACGTGGGGTTCACATAATTACTTGTATAAGAAACCTGTCTTATGTAAAACTACTCGTTGTTTTCCAAACAACTTCTTTCTAAAACTATGACGGTTGCTGATTGCATAATAGTAGCGATTGCAATAGCGCACGATGTGGTTTTCGTCTTAAATAGGCAAAGTCTAAGTCTCCTTCTAGTAGTGGAAATGCTACGTAAATTGCGGCGGTGTTCTTGTGCCTTGCTTTTTAAATACATTTGACTTATCCTTATTTTTAACATTTAAAATTCATAGATCCAAGTTTAACAAATCGCCGAAGATTGGATATTCTGCCCAATCGTAATACTTTCGGATAATTTTTTCATAACGGTTAAATTTATTAATTTGTTTGTTGTAATTTTTATTAATTATGGATTTGAGTATACCAATGCTATTGGTATATTCCCGCATTCTTAATGATAAATATTTAATATTTTTTATAACATTTTCTGCAACACGACAGTTATCACAAAGTTCAGTTTTAACAGTTGTATAACAGGCTCGGCAGAAATAGTAACAAATATAACATTTCAACAGCTTTACCGCGAGAAACATTTTATAGCCTTGACATCTACTTAACGTACTTAAAGTGTATCGCAATGATGCCCTGAGTCGTGGTCAGGTGCTTCGGTGGCATGACAATTTTAAAAAAAGGTCAGGAGAGCGTCAAAGACTGTCAATGAGCGGAAAGCCAATTCAAATGCGAACCTACGCGAATGCGCAGCGTGTCCACGCCCTTGTTCATCAAGACCGGCGACTAACCATTCGACTGTTAGCTGACGAGTTGAAAATTATCCGGGAAATATTTAGAAATATTTTAACCGAAGATTTTGGCATAAAAAAACTGTGCGCGAAGATGGTACCAAAGAACCTTCAGATGAGCAAAAAGCCCACCGAATGAACATCGCTCAAGATTGTCTCGAGCAGGTTGAAAGTGATCCTACTCTTTTCGATCGAGTTATTACTGGTAATGAAAGTTGTTCCTTCCAATATAACCCCGAAACTAAATGACAAAGCTAACAGTAGCTGTCACCTGGAACACCAAGGCCAAAGAATGTGGGAATCAGCAAGTCCAAAGTGAAAGCCATGTTTATCTACTTCTTAGACAGCAAAGGGGTCATTCACAAATAGTTTGTACCACCTGGACAAACCGTAAATCAAGTATTCTACTGCAATGTGCTCGAAAAACTACGAAAAAGAGTACTCAAAATGTGTCCAGAAATCGCGCAAATCTGGGTTCTGCATCACGACAATGCTCCCTGTCACAGTGCGTTCAGTGTCTCTCAGTTTTTGTCGTCTAAAGGCATTGCAACGTTGACATAACTGCCCTATTCACCGGACGTCACGCTCCGACTTTTTCCTATTCCCCCATTTTAAAAATTCGTCAGAGGTCGACATTTTGACTTCGTTAAAGACATCAAAGAATCTGTCACGATGGTACTCGGATATGTCCCACAAGAAGTGTTTCAGAATCGTTATGAACACTGAAAAACTAGCTGCGATAATTGTATATATGTAGGAGGCGACTACTCTGAAGGGGATCGCAGCGATGTACCATAATTTTTAAATCTACTCGATTTTTTAATTTTGTAACATTACTTAATTGTAATATTTAAACCTAGTATAAATAAAATTATAGCACTAAATAATAATTTTATTTCAACTATCAAAAATGGTATCTTTTCCAATTTTACAACTAAAGATAGCGGAATTAATATTACTAAAAGATTCTAAATAGTCTAGAGCTGAAATTATGTTGATTAAGTTCAATCATCAACAACGGGTAAGATTGCTGTTTAGCAATTTAAAATCGCGAAATTTATAAGAGTTTGAAAAATCTTATATATTTGGAACTGTACAAAATAGAAACTTCGTTGAAAGCTCGAGATAAAGTATGTGGCGTATAGCCTTAATAATTATATAGTAGATTATATGTATTATATATCAATCATTATCAATTAGATATATTGTATATATATTATTATAAGTATTTGTGTACTTTCGAAAATATAAACAGAAGTCCAATAATTGTGTATGTTATCTTACTCAAAACACAAAATATCTTACATTCATCTTGAAATTTTTTTATTTCAATATCTTACATTCACATAAAATATTGGCATTCTCGGGATAGTGTTTTGACGTATAAATTATTTTACATGTTGTAAACTATCATCACCAAAATTTATAACGCCTTACGAATTATCATAAAAATAATAAGTCTAAGATTTTACTCATTTAAAATCCGTTAGTTCAGAAATGACTTTATGTATGTTTGCTCCTGTCTGTATTTGAAAGAATTAAATCAGCTTTTAGACTTGATTTCGACTCAATTAAAGAATTGATAAAATGTAAGTAAATAAATTCTTACAAATGATTGCTAAGAAGTGCTTTTAAAGAGATGATAGATGGCAAACTCAAATTAATTTATTCATTATCGAGTTATGGTTTTGTAAAATGTTACAAGCGGTCATTTTAAGAATCCAGGGAAGATGAGAGATGTACAGGATGTTCCAAAGGCGAGAGATTTTGCAGACTTCCAGTTTTGAAATACAACAACATATCAAAACCTTTGGGAAAATCGATAATTCTTTTTTCACAAAAGTTGATAAAAAATAAAAATATTGTTAAACTGTGAAAAAGCATGTTTCATTAGATTTACATAATTTATAACGAAATATATTTGACTAAAGTTTCGAATGATTAATATGTACTTAATGGGCATAATCCTTCTGGTTTTTTAATGTCATCAATATACATAAATTAATTATGTAAACAGCTTGAATAACTATTCAGTAAAATAAATTTAGAGTGAAATTAAAGTTCTTTTTTTTCTGTCGACTCTGGATTATTTAGGTGTCTTCCCATTTGTCGTCGAAGAGATTCAATTAACTCTGGATTGGCAGTCTGTATTTGCTGAGCAAGCTGTTGACCTCTGTAACAAATAAAACATAGAATTTAGAGTTATCAGCATCTTTCCTTAAATCTAATTAATTGAAATGTGTTTTGATGTGAGCAATTAGTATTTACAAAAATTCTTTTAACATAATTCAATTCAAATAAAAGAATACGCTCGAATTTATAAAGCGCAATTGCCATTTGTAATAAATGTTTTTGAATTTCGTTTTAATAGAAATATTATTTATAAAATAACTAATTAAACTGAATGAGTATAAAAAATAATCAAATAAGTGCAGGTGTCAAATTCGATGTATAAAAATGGGCGAGCTGCTCATAAAGCTTAAAAATACCCAACCTAAACATCGACTTCCAGGTCTCCTATTCAAATACTACGAAAAGCAGTCGGTCACGGCGGTAGCATTTGAAAACATATTTGAAAGGGATTCTGGACTTCAGATGTTGTAGAATTGTACAGTATTTTAATTTTTGACTTTTTGCAAGTAGAAGCAGATTGACAAAATCTCGAATAGATGTACGTACCAGAAAAAAATTAAAAATGTTTGCAAGATTCTAAAATTTTGCTTAATCAATATATGAAATTATAAGGTGGAATTCTATTTGGTCCGCAAACATTGGACCCTATTATACAGAAAACATTCGCGATTTTATAAATAGTAAGTACTACCATAATAAATTATAAATAAAAATGCAACTTTAAACCGCTTACTTGACTGAAGCCAAATTCCGAAAATCAAATAATTATATTCCATCATAGGAACAAAACTTCCTTTTTATAATTGCATCTTTTAATTAAGAGAAGCTATTAAATCCAATTATGAAAGGATATGAGAAAAATCCCAATCTGTAAATCACGGAGCTTTTGGCGACCATGCACTTATGTACCGCATGCATACTTTCATATCTGGGCTTGGATCAAGTCGAAGGTTAGCCAAGTATACAATACTAGAAAGTCGATTGCGAGAAGAGCACTGCAGCTGAAGAAAGGG
The DNA here is from genome assembly GCA_018907035.1 of Sycobia sp. Sy_11. Lineage (NCBI taxonomy): Eukaryota > Metazoa > Arthropoda > Insecta > Hymenoptera > Epichrysomallidae > Sycobia > Sycobia sp. Sy_11. The sequence continues at coordinate 893,205 of JACCIC010000102.1, forward strand.
AGATCGCGTACGAATCTGAGACGAAGAAGACATGTAAAGTCTCTCGTAAATATAAAATATTTCACCAAATCATATACAAATGTTCCTCTCATAAACTATAATTCATATTTAGTGTTCTAATTATATCTTTGCTAATGTATTTGGGAAGTAGTTATTTTATTAATGATACGTATTGATATACAAAATAAACGTGCGTTTTTTTGTTAATTTCATTTAATATGTCAATAGCCGATTTTCGAGGTAAGAAAAGTTATACATGCTATTTAAATTGAAGTTTGAAAGGGCTTTTATCACGCCCAGTCAATGGTGTTTATAAAGCTTTATGCTCCATCTTCTTAGGCTGCTGAAATTCGATTTGTTTTCCATGTAGTATGTGTCCTTGTGACCATTCTTGTTTCAGGTTTATTGTTAAATACTCATTTATTCTCAAAAATACTATAAATTCATAAAATAATCTATATATATATATATATATATATATATATATATATATATATATATGAGAATGATTATCTATGTGAATGTCCTTTATAGGTGTCAAGATCGATAGACTTCAAATTTTCAGCACGAATTCTATACGTTAAAATTAAAAATTATACTTCTGTCGACTGTTCTGAATTAATTTAATAAATAGATTTATCGGTCTTACAGTCTTTATAATACAATATATTAGCTAAAATAATAACAGTTTTGAAAAGATGGCGCCACCAATAAGATAACATCGAAATTGTCAACTGTAAAAAGTCATATAGTATATGTTGACATCTGGAAACAGTATAACCTTTTAATACTTCTGACTTTTTGCTAGCATCACTTAGCATCCTGTTAAGACGTCAAGTTTTGAACTAAGTAAGCGTCATTTGCGGGAATTGTTAATTTACTTTTTTCATTTAAAGCAATCTGCAGCTGAAGTACATCGCGGCTATTTCCAGAAGCATATGGTGATGATAATTTGAGTGAGAGAAGTTGTCGGGAGTGGTTCCAAAAATTTTAAAGTGGTGAATTTGACGTAGAGGACAAAACACACAGTAGAAGGCTCAAAGTGTATGGTGACACTGAATTGAAAGCTTTACTGGAGGAAGATCCATGCACAATGTAAGAAGAATTTTCACAAGAGTTAGGAGTGACTCAACAAGCATAACGTCTGAAAACCCTGGGTATGGTCCAAAAGCAAGGAAATTGGATTCTTTACGAACTGAAGCTAAGAGAAGTCGAGCGTCACTTATTCGCTTGCGGACAATTGCTCAAAAAGCAAAATCGCAAAGGATTTCTACATCGAATCGTGACGAGAGACGAAAAGTGGATTCACTACGACAACCTAAAATGTAGGAAGTCATGGGGTAAGCCCGGGCACGCCTCTACTTGGATGGCCAAGCCAAACATTCATGACAAGAAGCTAATGCTCTGCATTTGGTGGGATCAGCTTGGAGTAATCTATTACGAACTACTTCAACACTATCAAACCGTTACCGGAAAACGTTACCAACAACAGCTGATGCAATGGAGCCGAGTATTGAAGATTAAATGGTCACAATATGCCAAAAGCCACGATAAAGTCATTTTTCAGCATGACAACGCTCGGCCACATGTTGCAAAAATTGGAAGGGAAACATTAGAAGCACTGAATTGAGACGTCCTACCTCACCCGCCGTATTCACCAGACATTGCTCCTTCAGACTAAAACCTATTCCAGTCGATTACTTATGGTATGACTGAGCAACACTTCACTTCTTACGAGAAATTGAAGAAATGGGTCGATTCGTGAATCGCCTCAAAAGACGAGCAATTTTTTAAACGGAGTATCCACCTGCTGTCCGAAAGATGGTCAAAAGTAGTAGTAAGTGATGGACAATATTTTGAATGACATTATTTGTACCTTTTTTTCCAATGAATTCTTATCTCTATGAAAAACGGTGGAACCTTATTTGTACACCCAATATATATATATATATATATATATATATATATATATATATATATATATATATATATAGATAGATGTAGTGCATGCTTGCATTAAAAATGTGAGTATCATACTGGAGATCAAAGGATAAACTTCTCAATCCGAGTATAACCGAGTTGCCCTTTTTGATTGCGGATTAAAAGTATCGTATTGGCATATAACGGACATTTCATTTCAAAAACTATAAATATATAGTCATTTGATCTAATCTCGAGATCAAGTACAATTTACAAAAAAATATTTCAAAAATATTGTTATTCTATTCAATTTTTCTTTACAAACATTATTTCTCGAGAAAAATATATACGAAGATACCTGTATTGAATATATGCTCGGAACCGTTCAGGGTACCCCGAGACGGAACTGTTGAATCTTTTGTCCAGAAATATTGTTTGGATCGAAAACTTTGTACAACAAAAAATATGTATTCTAATGAGCTTTGTGATTTTGGTTTTAAATTTTTTTTGCAACGTCTTTGTATTTTCTAAAATAAATTCAGTAAACCACGATTTTTATGTATGTCTTTTATTGTATCCCTACTACCGTATCTACTGTATTCATCATTCGCTATATATAAATATATATTTAATTCAAATAAACAATTAAATTTTTTTAGTCTGAAATATTTGAAATATAGAAGTTAACTAAATATCCATTTCAGACAAAGAATTTCGCTTTCAGTTAATTTTGTTTCTAGGAAGGTGGGCATTAACGAAAGGTACAAGATTTTTTGCTGATCCAAACATCTTATTTATTTTTATAATCTTAGATTATTAAATAAATGCATCCTTTGTATTAAATGAGTTTCTCTGGAGCATTTCTTGAACATAGTTTCTTCAATATCAGTTCTAATACGGATATACGATTCATAAAAGCATAAACAATAATTAATGATGACATTGATGATTATAAGAAAGGACAATCTGTCTGTCATTATTTTAGTATAATATATTATATTATATAAATTAAAACAATATTTCATAAAAACAATGTGTAAGAAATATTAGTCGATCAAATCAATAACTTACGTAAAAGACTGAGACGAGACATAATGTGGTTTACATGTAAAAAATCATAAAATTCCAAACACAGTTTTTGAAATTATTAATAAATTTGAAAAACCATGATTTGTATGGAGTTTTCTAGAATTAGAAATGAATTTTCATTCTTCATTTAAAGTCATCATGATATTCATTATCAACTCCAAAAAACGTAACTGCTCAAATTTTCAGAAATATGGGACAGTGAAAATTACTGAATATAACTATACAACTGTCGATGCTGTATGGGTACGATCGAAAGATAGAATAGTTGAATTTTCTCCAAAAATGTTATCATAGAACATAAATATTTGTGACTTTAGTTTACAACAGTTGAGACAAGTACTATTTTAATTCTTAAGGATCCAAAGAAGTTAAAAAAACATTAGAAAAAACAGTTAAAAACTCAAAGTTTGATATATAATTAATTACCATCTTATTATTTTCTTTTCGCGCTTCTGATTCTACTTTCAAATCATAGTTCAGCCTTTCTATCCTTGCTTAGTACCTTGAACGTACACGCCGGTAGCTAAAGTTACATAAAGTTAGAAAACTGTACAAGTCTAAAAATTTTTAAACGATCAAGTATTTTTGGATATACGGAGTATTTAACATCTTTGGACGATAAAATTAAAAATATTCTTAAGATTTATAGCTACAATTATTTTACAACGTGGACCAAATTGTAAACACGTACAATTATAGAATTGAAAATTCAAGCGGCAAACTGCTTTAAATAATGGTTTGTTAACAATTTTTATGAGGAGACAAATTTTCCTACTATTTCATAAACTTTAATCACCGTTCTTTACACTATTAACACATCTGACACGATTTCTTATTTAAAAAAGAAAACAAACAAAATAGCGATGCTATCGAGACCGCAGTTTGAAACATGACGAGTGACTTTCTTAATTAATCTAAAAAAAAGGAGAAGAGTTCAATTAGTATTGTAATTCTGTTCTATACAAAAGCATAAATAATTACCAAGTTGTAAATTTTTAAAAAAAAAGTACAATTTTTTACAGTTTTATTTATTATAATTTTGTTTAAAAAATTACTTTTGGATCAAAAACGTTTAAATCTTTAGATATAAATCGAAAAAATACTATAAAATAACTTCGCGGAATGTTTAGATTTTAAATGAGAATGTAGGTTTAGAAAAAAGCATTTAAATGTTTTATACATGAAAACTACTGATTTTAGCGATTTACCAATTAATCTGCGAATCTCTGATACATATAATATTCTGTGTGCATCAAATAATGTATTTTCTTCAAGAACTTGTTGCTTTCGGGATACTTTGGCTTCTTATAACTCATTGAAGCTGCACCGTTCGATACGTGCTATCCGTTCACGGTCCGTATTTTAAGCAAATACGCTGCATTAAATCCTAATAGCATGCCTAAATTATCCATAATCTTTAAAATAGAACTGTATTCCTCATTGAATGCAACCGCAGCATGAAAAACATCAATTTCAACAATTTTAAACCCAAAATGTAAATATTTTGGAGTCATTAGTCAAAAAATCGAATTAAAAGTTTCATTAGCCTTCTGGCTGGAACCACCTAAACATCGTATAAATAAATCATCTCTTGATGAATATTCGTAAATTAGAAGATGTTCTTTTAAAGTTGAATGAACTGGTGGAGAAATACAATTAAAGGTAAGACCGACGTACACAAAAGTTTATGAAAGAAGCGTTTATTTGTTTCTAGCACTTCATATGTGTGCTCTGAAATGAGTCTCGCTCACAAGTTTCAGTTCTCGTAGCACTTGGAATTTCACTTTGAAAATTTGGCATAATATTGTTCAAAGGATAAACTAATTTTTTTTCTGTAAAAAAAACGCCTAATATTAGAATTCGAACAGATACTCAAAAATAAGCACTGATTGAAAATTTTGAAAACGACAGAAATAAAGGGATGTGGCTAATAATCAGTCAGGTATGGTGCGATTGTTTGAAGGGCAAATGTTTTTGCAAACCAACATACGTTCCTGTGCTAAGATAAATAGAAAATGATAACAAAAAACTTTTCTTGGGAATACTTAAGTCATATGCAAAATCAAATCGTAAATCAAAAGTTACTGTTATATTTCCGTCCGAAGCTCAGTATGTGAGAAAATCGAAATTTTCTGAAAACGTCATCTTACAAATCAAAATTTTCTGAAAACGTCTACCATTACTTTCTTTGATAACATATGTTATTAGGACAAACAATCAACAAATAAATACTAACATTTTTAAATTTTTGAATTGTATAAATATGCAACTAATCTATGACATCACATAGTAAATGTTAATTTATAATGTTTTGTGCCATTTACTCCTAATTTGAAGTTTTATCTACGAATATATTTTGTGAGATGAACGGTTCGAGTCTGTGAATTCGAGAAGTATAGTATTATTTTATTTATTTTTTATGTTATAGACCGATAGATGTACAAATATGATGTAATAATTGTAATATTTAGATATAACATATTTTTTAAAGATAAAGATACTATTCCTATTATCTATGAAATTTATAAGACACATTTATTGCATAGTTATAAAATATTTATGTTGCATATTATTTAAAAGAGGGAGTCTACATTAGAACGTCTAAAAAGTAATTTCCCATGATTTATTTTATGAATAAACGAAAGAAACTACATAATTGTAACGTCATAGCCTGTCGCAAAGGAACGTGGTCTTCAGATTCATCCACCTCAGGTGTTTTTATAGCTCAGTACAACATCACAACACCTCTCGGCTAGGTTCCGTAAATCAGTATTTGTCAGCAGAAATGCATGAGCTGCGGTCGACTACATCTTGGACCCTTAGTCTTTCAGTCGCTAAGAACTACAGCTAGCAGAGTAGGTTTTTTCGTACTACTCTGGAAGTTTACTCCTAGAGCCGGTGAACGCGAAGGTGCTTACTTCAGAATGAAAGCGGTATGTCCGTAGTCCTGCGACAATTTTGGCCCAGGTCCAACACCAAGGTCCGTGATGAACAGGAGCTCAACGTCCTCGCAGTTTAAGAGGAAGTGAGAAAACGCCATGGAAGAGTAACCAAGCACTAGCAGACGAAGTCCGGTTTAAGGGGGGTCAGTACGCGAACGCGACGCTCGCGCTATACTCAAAATTAGGTACTATTAAGCGTTCGCGTACGCACTGCCGCGTCTTGTGCTCGACTCCGTCTCTCGCCTCTTTACCTCACCGCTTGCCTCCATGCTCATTTTGCTTGCCTAACTTATCACAATCAGCTGAAAAGCCAACATAAAGGGGATACACCGAGGCCTGTTCTACCAACTTTATATGAAAATAATTAATTTATTATAAACTTTTTTTCTTATAAATTTTACAATATATGCATTTTAATAGATTATTAAATTTCTTTACAAGAGTTTACTTTAACTTAAGTATTCGTTTAACACAGAACTGAAAACAAATTGAAAAAGATCCTGAGTAATATTTTATAATCTCGATCATGAATTTAATTTTTCTTTAATATAACTCATAATTCGACACTTCTGTTTAAAGAAAAGCTACTAATATTGTACAAGTAATGATTCTATTTTAATAATAAAATATATCATTTCGATTTTTATTAAAAAAAAATAGTGTCAATTACTTAAAAAGTATATCATACTAATTTATAAAGACAAAGCGTGTTTTTGTTTGTAGACGATATTCAAAATAATTACTGATCCGATTGCTCTGACATATGATATATAGATTCTGTATTATGGGAAGCACATAGGCTATGTTTTATCAGGAACATCAACTCAAAGTAGTCAGCTTAAAGTATTAATACCAGACCAGCTCAAACGAATGTTTATATCCAACTTTGGGATTCGTATCCAAAAGAAGGTGAGACGTTATTCGATATTACCTTTTTTGTTCTTCAGGTTAATCTGACACTACACTCACACCTTATGAATATCTTTTGATTTTTGTAAATTTTATTTTCTTTACGTGAGGAAATCTCTCTCTCTCTCTCTCTCTCTCTCTCTCTCTCTCTCTCTCTCTCTCTCTCTCTCTCTCTCTCTCTCTCTCTTTATAAAATGGTTCTGTATGCCAAATCATACTGAATATAGTTTGTGACAACAAATTATATTTTTATTTTTATAAATTCTATTAACTTCAGAATTGTGACAAGAGCCTATGCTTTTTTTAGTTTGAACAAAAGAAATAATGGCGAAATAGGTTTCTTTACCAACAACCTCGAAACTATGTAAGATTCATATATATATACTAGCTCGAGATAAAAATTTAACCGATTTCATAAGCAATTCAATAATATCTAAGTAAAAAGTACTCTATATATAAAAATCTATATTACTATAAATAATTGACCGTAATTTACCTATCGTCGCTTCTGTATATACAATATGTATATACAGAATGTTCAACCTTATTTAATACACACACGTATGCATATTACATACGGCTTCTATGAGGAAAATTGTACTTTTGAGTTCAAGCGGTAAGAAAAGATGTCCAAGTGTCTCAAGTCGACGTTTATAGAGTATCATGTTCGTAATATAGAACATGTCTCGGCACGACCGCTATAGAGTTTTTTTTTAGGAAGGTAGTTTACGACGTCCAGGTATTCCGGGACGACTTTACTGGGATTGTGCGTGTTCGAACGATAGAAAATGAATCTCATTATAGAAGTATCTTAAATACTCCCCGTCGAAGTCGTTCCACAACATCCCAACATCTGATCCCACTATCCAAACACGAAACTCCCCATAGAAGTCGTCCCATCATACCTGGACATCGTCTTCTACCGTCCAAACACGAAATTCCCCGTGTAAGCCGTCCCGTCCTAACTGGGCATCGTCTTCTACCGTCCGAACACGAAACTCCACGTAGAAGTCGTTTAGAGACACCTGGACATTGCATTCTATCATCCGAACACACAACTGCCTATAGAAATCGTCTTGAAGCAACGGAATATCGTAACCAACCGCCCGTACACGACAATACAATATTTCTCAGTAGAAACCGTATTTAAAATGTGTATATATCTTATATACAATATAATATACATACTATATATATATATATATATATATATATATATATATATCCATTATACACATACATACATATATATACATATTTCCTATATTTTCGTTTTTCCAATTAGCTACCGTGAATATTTTCGTAGCGATGCCAACTGAAATTCAAGCAAAATGTTGGTATGCGAATAACGTATTTTTTAAGCAGACGATGGATATTGCCTTTTTATGCATTTATGCAGAAGTGGCGATATATATATATATATATATATATATATATATATATATATATATATATATATATGAATCTTACATAGTTTCGACGTTGTTGGTAAAGAAACCTATTTTGTCATTATTTCTTTTGTTCAAACTAAAAAAAGCATAGGCTCTTGTCACAATTCTCCAGTTAATAGAATTTATAAAAATAAGAATATAATTTGTCATCAGAAACCATATTCAGTATGATTTGGCATACAGAACCATTTTATAAAGAGAGAGGGAGAGAGAGAGAGAGAGAGAGAGAGAGAGAGAGAGAGAGAGAGAGAGAGAGAGAGAAAGAGAGGATTTCCCCCGTAAGAAAATAAAATTTACAAAAATCAAAAGATATCCATAAGGTGTGGGAGTAATGTCAGATTAACCTGAAGAACAAAAAAGGTAATACCGACTAAACGTCACACATCCTTTAGGATACGAATCCCAAAGCTGGATACGAACATTCGTTTGAGTTGGCCTGGTATTAATACTTTAAGCCGACTACATTGAGTTGATGTCCGTGATTCAAGACGCCACGTAGTGGCCGCTGGTGATACTAACCACTAAAACTGTTAACTTAATTTATTGTTAAAAGTAAAATGATTTTCAAGAAATAACATAGCCTATGTCCTTCCCAAGGTAATATAGAATCTATATGTCAAATTTCAGAACAATCGGTTCAGTATTTTTTTCGGTTATCGCGTACAAACAAAAACATGCTTTGTCTTTATAAATTAGTATGGTATGATATGATATATATATATATATATATATATATATATATATAGGCATAATTATATTGCATTATATTATAGATTTTTGTATTTAATTCATTAAAGATAATTATCTGAAAAAAATAAAACTCCAAAAAAGGATTTTTACCACAGTAAAATAGTTAACACGTCGTTCAATAAGTTGCAAGACTAACCAAGAGATGGTGCTATACCTTTACGTAAAACATGTAAGAATTTCACATCGATCAGACCACAAACAGCAGAGTTATCGAGGTTAGAGTAACCAGAGTCGCTTTGTCATTTGTCTGAAAAATAAAAAAAGCGCGTTTCGCGTGTTGATGAAATATTGTTTTTTTGATGGGTAAAAACACCGTAGAAGCCCAGCAATGGCTTGAAAAACATTAGCCGGACTCCTCTCCATCAAAACAATAAAACTTGGTCGTACGGGCACAAACGATACATAACGTTCAGGTAGATCATTAGAAACCGTTACACCGGAAAATGTGAGTGAAGTATTGAAAATCGTAATAAAATATCGCAAAGTGAAGGTTTATGAGAATGCAGAAATGACACAGATATCACCTGGAAGCGTTTTTATAATTCTTCATGAAAAATTAAGCATGAAAAAGGTCTTCCAAGTGGTTGCCGCGATTGCTTTCAGATGAACAAAAACAGCAATGAATCAACGATTCAGAGAGCTGTTTACCGCTATTTACTAGCAATAAAAAAGATTTCTTGCGTCGATACGTGACCATGGCTGAAACATCGATACATCATTTCACTCTGGAGGCAAATCGGTAATCATATGAGTAGCGCATAGCTGGTGAAAGCTGTCCAAAGCATCCAAAAATACAGCAGTCTGCTGGCAAAGTCGTTTATTTTTTGGGATACACATGGTCTGATTTTCGTTGACTACTTGGAAAAAGATAAATCGATCAACAGTGATTATTATACTGACTTGTTGATACTTTTGAAGATAGCAACAAAACGACCAAACGAAGAAGAAAAAAATGCTTTTTCACCCATACAATGCGCCATTTCACAATTCTATGAAACGCTTTGATTTGCCCTTTGCGCTTTGATTTGCTTCCCCGCCCCCGTATTCGCCAGATATAGCCCCTAGCAACTACTGGCTCTATACTGATCTCAAAAAAATGCTCTAGGGAAGAAAATTTGGCTCGAATGAGGAGGTTATTGCCGAAACTGAAACCAATTTAAAGCAAAGGATACATCCTTTTACAAATATGGTATAGAAAAGTTGGTAAGGCGTTAAAACGATTGTATCACTCTATAAGAAGATTATATTGATGAATAAAAATGATTTTTGGAAAAAACTATTGTTTTTGTTGTGAGACATAATAAGAATTAGCACAAAGAATTTTATATATAATTAATTATATATAAAATTATATATAATTAATAAATTATATATAATTAATTAATCTTAACATAATTAGCACCTTATATACATCTTCTCACATATTTCTTAAAAAAATTTATATAAAATACTTTCCGAAAATTCAAAATATATTTACGTTAAAAATATACTACTGTATAATTAAATTAAAAATCAGTTCTTTGCTATATTTAGATATCCTACTGATTGTGATAAATGGAAACATAATCATATAATACCAATAAATCATAATCTATAATAAATAATAATCTATAATAAATAATAATATATAATATATAATAATAGATACTATTAGGAGTGTGAATAAGTCTTTCCCGTTTTTTGTAAGAGATGGCGCCACCAATACTGTGCGAGTATTCAATGGTTACATATGTCATAATCAAAGCTTATTCATATGTCAACAATTCCATACTAACACATTAGTTAATATTTTTTCGCATCATAAATTTTTGATATCGTGAAAATGTCGAAATTTGAGCCGAGTCGACGTCATTTGCGGGAAGTTTCACTTTATTGGTTCAATTTGAAGAAATCTGCTGCCGAGACGCATCGATTGCTTCAGGAGGCTTATGGAGAAGGTTGTGTCGATGATTCAAGTGTTCGCGGATGGTTTCGACGCTTCAAAAGCGGTGATTTCGACGTGGAAGACAAGGAGCGTTCCGGGCGGCCGCAAATCTTTGAAGATCGAGAATTGGCGACTTTGCTTGATGAAGATTCTTGTCAAACGCAAGAAGAACTTGCTGAAGCATTAGGAGTTGACCGAACAACCATTTCCAAGCGTTTGAAAGCCATGGGAATGATCCAAAAGCAAGGCAATTGGGTGCCGTACGAACTGAAGCTGAGAGACGTCGAACGGCGTTTTTTCACTTGCGAACAGCTGCTTCAGCGACATAAAAGAAAGGGTTTTCTGCATCGTATCGTGACTGGCGATGAAAAGTGGATACGTTACGATAATCCGAAGCGAAGAAAATCATGGGGACTACCCGGCCATGCATCATCATCGACGGCCAAGCCAAATATTCATGGCGCCAAGCTCATGCTCTGTATATGGTGGGACCAGCTAGGTGTGGTTTACTATGAGCTTCTGAAACCGAATGAAAGGATCACAGGCGAGGTCTATTGACGACAATTGATGCGTTTGAGCCGCGCACTGCGAGAAAAACGGCCACAATACTCCGACAGGCACGACAAAGTTATTTTTCAACATGACAATGCTCGCCCACATGTTGCACCGCCGGTGAAAACATACTTAGAAACGCTCAAATGGGAAGTCCTACCCCACCCGCCGTATAGTCCAGACGTTGCTCCGTCTGATTACCATCTCTTCAGATCGATGACGCATGGCCTGGCTGACCAGCACTTCCATTCCTACGAGGAAGCCAAAAAATGGGTGGATGACTGGATAGAGGCCAAACCGGTCGAATTTTTTCGCAACGGGATTCGTATGTTGCCAGAAAGATGGGAAAAAGTTGTAGCTAGCGATGGCCAATACTTTCAATAATTCATTTGTAACCATTTTTTCACAATAAAGGCTCAAAATTTGAAAAAAAAACGGGAAAGACTTATTCACATACCTGATAATATAATAATATATACTAATATAATAATAATAGCATAATAATATATGTAATTATATTGTAAATCTTGGAATATGAAGAAATTTAGAACTTATAAATATATACATTTTATAAAAATTTTATGTAAAATATAAAAAATTTCATATAAAATAAAACTCTACTATTCAAAAAGATTGATTTTTCTCTTTTATGCTTAACATCACTAGAGCATGCATTAATTTTTTTTTATAAAATTCGAGACAATTCTTTGATATAAACAACATTTGTTAATAACTGTGAATTGTACTCAATCTTATAAAAAACCTACTACGCCTTCTGATGAGGAAGTGAGGAATACAGCGATCAAGACTTTATTAAGCAAAAATTAACAAAATGTTTAAATTAAACGCTACGTAATATAAGAGAATGTATTACTTAAAACACAATTCAATCTATAGTTATTCACTGACGGCTATTGCATATTTACTGATTTATTTTTAGAGAGTAGGTTGTATGTAAACGTAAATGTATTTAAAACTTGAATTAAATGTGTTTCTTTATTCATCAACTAAAATTTAATATTAGTTGGCGAACTCAGTTTCCGACCTTCTTTAATGGAAAAAGGACATTTATGATGGAAAGTGGATACACGTTAGCTTAATCAAAATATTTTCCATAATTTACTACTACTTTTCCCCCTCTTTCTAACAATATGACGATACAACACACAAATACGTTACACAAAAGCGTTATACACGATAATAATATTTAAGTAATCATGTATGCAATAAATCTTTAAAGACCAACTGAAACGAGCTTAAAACGTTAGACCAGGCGGATGTATTAATATTAAATTGGGTATATAACTTGTGTGGGGGCAGTCAGATTGTCCTTGATTAGCTATAATTATTGTTTCAGTTATAATAACTTTTATATCAGATTAGTCGACGGCAGTGGTCATAAATAAGGGCGATCTCGCTGTTATTATATGTATAATAATTTATATATTTATTTATATTATTTAATTTAATAGACTGTAAGACCAATAGAATTATTTATTAGTTTAAAAAATATAGTTATTTTAATATTTACATATCTTTACTCATAACGTCATCGACTCTCTTTCTCTCTCTCGCTCTCTCTTCTCGTCTTCTCTTATTAAATGGTTGTATGCCAAATCTTACAGAACATAATTTGTAACGACAAATTATGTTTTTGTTTTTATACCTTATATTAACTTCAGAAATTACATAGGCTATGTTTTATTTTAATTTAAACAAAAGAAATGATGGCATAATAGAGTTCTTTACGAACAACCACTAAACTATGTACATTATATATATATATATATATATATATATATATATATATATATATATATATAATACATCGTCACTTCTGTATAAAAAGTAATATTGGCTATTCGCATCATTTTTTTTTATTTCAGTTGGCGCCACTACTAAAATATTCACGGTATTTTTTATAAAAAACAGAAATTTGCGATATATATATATATATATATATATATATATATATATATATTGTGACGAGTGTCACAAGGCGCCAACGCCGACTTATCCAGGAAAACGAAGACGACGGACGCGCCATCCCACGACGACAGAAACTTCAAGGCGATCGCGCCTTCTGCTCGACACCGCCTCCCGTCCCCTTACCTCACTGATCCACGAGTCACGCACAGCCGCCTGCGGAGCAGTGAGGTCATGTTACATAACCGAGACCATCGCACGGCCCGGAGTGCCGAGACGTACTCGTAGGAAACAACGTGAAGTTGAAGTTGACACAAACGTGAGAAGCGGGGTATGCAACATGAATCGTCCGATGACAGAGGAGATGGGTTTTGCCAGTACTTTCCAAAGTGGCCCACATTTCGAGACATTATTTAATAAGTTAAAATTAAGTTTGAGTTAAAGGTTAAGTTAAGTTAAAAATTAAGTGTAAGTTAAAAACGATGATAATAAATCTCAAAAAAAGAGAAAAAAAGCAACTATAAAGAATTTGATCATACATCGAATCAATGGTGAATCGAAAACAATCTGGTTAAATCATTGTGACAATATTACAAATCTAGGTAGTGAGAAAAGAAAAAAAATAAAACTGTAAGTAATGTGATAATACTATAAATTCAATGGTGAATCTAAAACAGCCTATGAAATAATGGTGGCGCTATGACCACCTAGACAATAAATAAAAAAAAAACTGTAAATAATCGTAACGAAATAATGATTAAAATTAATCAACCTAAAACAGAGCTAATAAATAATAAATAAAATACTGCAAATCTAGATAATGAAAAAAAAGAGTGATTTAGATAATACAAATTAAAAAATATTGATTCTGTAGAAAGGAGCATGCAAAATAGTGAAATTATTTCAAGTAAAAATACTAAACTTGTGAACAAGCTATAAATAAATAATAATATAATATAATAATATAAATAAAGTTGGAAAAATTAGATCAAAATAATAAATCTGAAATAATAGCAATAATAACAATAAAAAAATACTAAATCTATTACAAATAAATCCAGAAAGTGAGTTCAAATAGTAATAAATTATTGTATTTAAGAATAATCGATCTAAAATATTAACAATCAATGAAAGAAACAGTTATAAATAAAAATATAATGGGATTGGAAGAGTAGCTACGAAAGTTTGAAGGTCTCACAAAGAATAAGAGTGACTGTCAAGAGATAAACAAACCTATTAAAAATTTCATGTTTATCTGAACGTGCAACTGTGAATAATTCTGGAAAAAAAAACTGAACAGAAAGAATAAAATAATAGAAAAAAATTAGTAAAGCTAATGCTAAGAAAAAAGATAAAGGAGTTAATTCCTACTTCAATCAGCAGTAGTTGGATGTGTAACAATGGCAATGGCAACTACGACGTTTCAAGAGTTTGATAATAATGAAAAAAAAAAATGAAAACACTAGAGTAAAGAACGGTGGAGTTACATTTATGAACTATGAATTCTTAAATAATCATTAGACTGGTGAAGTATATACATTTATAAATTTCTGTAATTTGTTCAAATGAATTTTCTTTTATTTAGGTAACGAAGAATGACTTAATTTGGCAGTGCATAGGCAATGAAGCCAATGTAGCCAAGGTTGATAGTTAAATAACAGATTATTAAAGATTCTATTTAGTAACTTACTTTACATAAGGGATAAGATGCAGGACATATTAGGAATTAAAGAGATATGTAAAAACAATCAAGTAAAAAAAGAGGAAGAGGGAAGAATATTTACTACAATAAAACAGTTTGAAAGCGACAGGAAGACTATCCAGAAGTATTTGCGACAGGATGTTATTATTTTTTTTTTATTAAACTTTTATAAGCTTATTCAAGAGGCAGCGATATAAACTCATTTTTATTAGATTATGTTAATGTATATCACATTTGAAGGTATTTATCATTGTTATAGCTAAGCGTATAAAACTATAAATTTGTTATATTGATATTTTTGGTAAACACATACTTATTTTTTTGTTTGTAATTCTAAATTTTATATTATTTCTTCGATAAACATATTATTTTGCAAAAGCTTGATTAAGCAAATCAAAAATAAATAAAAAATTAATCTTATTTTAATTAATCTCAGCACTGTACATTAAGTTGTTGGTCACATATTGTAATTGCATGTGCCTTAATCTAAAACCGCAATGACAGTTATAAACTCTATGGCTCTTCTAAAAGTTTAAGTAATGTCAAAGAAAAAATAGAACTGAAATTCATGCGGTATGTGGCGACTAATATTAATTACAAATACAGAAAATTAAATGTCGATACAAATTGTGTTCAATTCGATTATTAGTTTAAGAATTATAAGTAATTTGAAATTATAAGTTTCTGGAAAGTCTTGATGTATCTGTAAGCTACAATAAAATGATTAATCTATAGATTATAATTCTACAATAGTTAGTATAGAGGATTAAAATAATAACATTTTTTGTTGGGTGAGTGTCAAAATTTATAACCATAAATATCCTAGAGCAATTATAATTTGAACCATTTATATAGACTTTTAATTTGTTGTTAAAAACTTGCTATGAAATGTAGTTTACGAACAAAAAAAATTTTTTTTATGTTAAATTTAAGAAATGTGATATTTTCTGGTTACATTATTATCATTATAGCTTAAATTTTACTCGCAGAAATTGTTATCAGAAAAGTAAAGTTTTTTTCAGAAACCGCTTAAGGGAAAATAAAATTTGTTCATTGTTCAGGAAGCCAAAAGAGGCAGGTTGAACCGATAAATTTGTAAATCACGTTGCGAGTAACGCGTCCGACGGGGTTCGGTCGCCGTCGTCCATCGTCGTACGAAACCCCCCTTTTTGTTCTCTTCGTGCTCGAAATTGTAGAGGCGCATGGCACGCATCACTTCGTTCTGGGTCGTCGAGGTGAAGAGGTAGGTAAATGGATATATGGGGTGTAAAGGCATAAAGAAAGAGAACGAAGAGATAGAGAAAGTAAAGAGATAAATAAAAAGAGCGAAGGAATAAAGAAAGGAAAGATAAAGAAAGAGAGCGAAAGAATAGAGAAAGGAGATATAAAGAAAGAGAAAAACGGAAAGATAAAGAGAGAAAGAGAGATCGAAGGGACCGGGATGATAATAAAGGAGCGAGAAGAAGTCAGAAAGGAACGACGGAGAAGAGAGCAAGGCCGTACACCAAGAAGAAGGTAGCCAGACGGGACAGGTGGCCTCCTCCCCCGATATTAAGGACATCGTTGGTAGAACCACAGCCCCTCCCCTCTCCCCGGCGGACCCAAGTGCTTCTTCAGGGTGACATAGAGACGTGAGCGCGCGTCGCGCGGTGTAGGATCCCCCCCCCCCCGGGCGAATAGTTGAGTTTCAATCGTAGGATTTGTGCAAATAAAGCATGTATGCGTGCCCGAGAGGATGAGTCGGCAAGGTAAAATTAAAATTTTTTTTTCCTTCTTGTCCTCACATCACCTTCCCCTCCTCCCCTTTATGCCTCACCAACTCTTGCCCCTTCGAAATCTATTACAGGTTAGCGGAAATCCCCTCCACCCCAGTGAATCCCACGTGAGTGGAAGTGGTAATTTATTTGTGTGCGTGAAATAAATATTAAACTCATAAAATTTATACCGCATATATATATATATATATATATATATATATATATATATTTGAAATACCGCTTCTACAGAGAAATATTGTATTGGCGTGTACGGGCTGTTGAATACGATATCTAGATGCCTCAGGATGATTTCAACTGAGAGTTTTGTGTTCGGATGATAGAATACGATGTCCAGGTGTTTCGAAACAACTTCTAAGGGAAGTATTGCGTTTAGACCATAGTAAACAGTATCTAGCTTTTTCAGGACATCTTCTATGCATACTTTCATGCTCTCTCTTCCAGCTATCTCTGAACGATTTCTACGGGAAGTATCGTTTTTAGTTGGTAGGAAACTATGTCCAGCTATGACGGGACGATTTGTACGGCGGGTTTCGTGTTCTGACAGTAAAATACAATCTCCATGTGTGTTGGAATGACTTCTATGGGGAGTACCGTCAGTAGCTGTTGGAAAACAATATCTAGGTATGTCGGAACGACGTCTACGGGCATTTTCGTGTTCGGACAATAGAAGACGATGCCCAGGTATGACGGGATGACTTCTATGAAGAGATACGTATTCTATCATTCGAATACCCTAACTCCCAGTAGACGTCGGCCCTGGATACTTGGACATCGTATTCTCTTCAACACAAAATTATCTAAAGCAATCGTCCAGAGACATATTCTCTCGTTCGAACATGATACTCTCCGTGAGCATCGTCTCGAGACACTTGGACTTTTTCTTTCTATCGCTCGAACTTGAAAATACAATTTTCCCCATAGAAACGTATGTAATATGCATATATAAGTATATGTATATATGTGTATGTATAGATATTGTATGTCAGCGAAATATCGGCTTTTTGAAGTGGACGCTACATTAAAGCAGCTTTTTATACAGAAGCGAAGATAGATAATTATTTATAGAAATATAGATTTCTATATATAGAGTACTTTTTACTCATATATTATAGAACTGTTTAAAAAATAGGTGAACTTATTATGTCGGGCGAAATCGAGACGGGGGATGCTAGTGTATATATATATATATATATATATATATATATATATATATATATACAAACACGAGATTTTGTGTGTGTTGCATACAAAAAGCTATTTACTTACACTTCGATGAGATCATCCATTCTTTCAACATGGTTTACACTCCCAGACATTACAGTACTCATCATATTCTGCATTGTAGGGTCAGATAACAATTGTCTAGCGATATTTATTAGCGCAGGATTGCTTAATAATGAGCTAAGATCCATTTGAGGAATATTAGAGGATGCATTCTCAATATTTGTTGAACTAGTATATTGTTCTTTCAGTTTTTCGTCAGCAATATGTAAGTTATTTTTTAAACTTTCGTTATCTGGCTCCAATTCCAAAGCCTTTTGATAATTCTCCTTTGCTTCTTTATATTTATTTAGATTTGAATATGCTAGTCCTAACCTTCCATATGCTTTGCTATAGGTAGGATCAATAGATAGAGCTGAATAACAATCTTTTATAGCTTGTTCATCATTTCCAATTTTACTATATACAGCAGCTCTATTACAATAAAATACTGCGTTTTTATTATCAAGTTCAATAGCTCTGAAATTATATTAATTTTTATATTATAGTATTTTCATTATCAGTTCATGTTAATTTCAAATAATTAATACAAATATTTTTATTTTAAACAATAAATTTGATTCGTTTTTTATTGACAATTGTGAATGAAAATGTAATATTGCGTTAAAAATCAAATCTGTTAGTATATAAAAGTTATAATAAAATTAAAATCTTTGTACAATCTAAAACGTGTCTTTAGTCCTTTACATGATTATATGTGCGATGCTTTACACATATACATGCAGACACACGCGCGCGCGCGCACGCAAAAGTTATAAACGTATAGTAAATTTTTACGGTTTCATAGTAAAAAATTTTTATTACTCGAGGGATTGAAATTTTTAATGCCTGTATTAAATTTAATGTAAATGTACAACTTCATTCATATACGTAAAGGAAATGAGATTTAATGAAACTTCAAAATTCATGCTTCTGTGTATTAACAAATGTTCAATACATTTTACATTAAATTTGATATAATGTGTAGAAATTTTAATTTTTGAATGAATTTCAATACTATTACGTTTGACAGTATCCAACATATGCACGTTAAATTTAGTGTATTGTTTTTAACAATGCTGCCTATATACTATTAAATACAAATATGAGTAAGACTTTATTTATAACTTTTGAAATCTTTATTTATTCTTCTAAATTTAATTCATCCCCCTCAAAATAATCCCCTCCAGATGCAATGCAATTATGCCAATGCTTCTTCCAATTTTCAAAACATTTTTTATACTCGTATTCCGGAATGGCCATCAGTCCTTCTTCAATTCGGCTTTTATTTCTTCAATCGAATCAAAGCCGTGTCCCTGAAGTGATCTTTTGAGTTTGCTGCACTGCCAGAAGTCATAACGCACACGTAAAATCAATGCAGTGTGAGCTGGTGCATTATCGTGATACAAAAACCAAGAGTTGTCTTTCCATAAATCTGACCTTTTCAGATGAATATCATCATGAAAACGACGGATAACACTCAAATAATATTCTTTGTTAACCATTTGGCCGGTAGGAAAGAATTCATAATGCACCACACCACGATAATCGAAAAAAACAGTGAGCATAACCTTGATTTTGGTTCGACTTTGGCATGATTTTTTTGATCTCCACTCAGCTTTAGCACGATTTTGCAGAACAAATTCTTTGATTTTGTCAATGTGTAGTCTATCAGTAAATCTTCTTCGTTGTCATTGATGTGGTTCATTTTCAAAGCAATCTTTCTTCTACAAATAATTTTTGTAGCTAATTCATATTATATATCAAATTGGCTAAATTAATAATAAAATAATGAAAACCATAAAAAACTTTGTATATAATAATAAATATATAATGGTATATGAAACAATAGAAAGTTTCTTGAAAATGGTTTTAAAAACAAAATTTGAAAATCTACCTAAAATATCTTTTTTATATTCGTATCTTTTGAGAGGTAAGGTACATCCCTGAAGTATCGACAATGACTTGTGCTGATATTTTGGAACGTTGAAAATAAATTGCGTTTTTCTCAATAATTATTAGTTTTAGGACAAAGATGAATAGGAAAATAGAATATAAAAATTTATTTCAATAGTATTTAACAATTTTTTTCTTAACTCATAATTATTCCATAAAACTTGGTTTTTATCATTTTTTTAATATTTTCACAAAGTTTGGGTGCGTGGCGTTGCCACATCTAGATTGATTGACGCAGCGGACGATCGGTACGCCTTAGAATACATTCAAACGAATCATTTGAGCTAATTTTCAGACGAAGATAAATCTATTCGAAAAAAAAAGTTTGCTACCTCCCAGACTATTAGTCCTTAATGCAGAATTATAAGCGTGTTCTCTTTAGTAAGGCACTGATAACCTGAATATTAGAACCTTAAATAAATTTTTTCTGTTTCTTTTAAACATAACAGGAGCAGTACGACAAGCATGAAATTTTAAGTAGTAATGCACCTGCAGGAAGTACTGTATCTCACTTTAAATTGGAGCGTATAGCAGTTTACTTTAGCGTAAGTAAAGTATGTTTTTAATGGTTTTAAAAATGCTTACTTTTGTGCCCAATACAATGTATTTGCGGGATTCCACTACTTTATTAAAAAGAAATCTACTAATAAAATACATAGAATTTCTGCTAAGACTTGTGGTGACAATGCTGTATCAGATATCACATGTAGAGACTAGTTTAGAACCTTCAAGAATAATAATTTGAAGCTTGAAGATAAAGAATGTCTGTTGCATCGAAAAAATTTGCATACAATAAAATTGGAAGGATTATTCGATCAGGGCCGACGTATGACGCTAGCAGTCTATTAAAAAGCATTAAAAGTAGATGAAATAACTGCTTCAAATCATTTCAAACTATTAGAAATGAGGCCAAAGCAAGAACATTGTCACTTTAAACTACTGTTTCAATGACAGAAAAGAAAAGGTTTTTACATCGCATCATGACTGGTTATAATAAGTAGATTCACTTTGATAATTCGAGACATAAAAAGTTCCTCCCGACCATTCGATAACAGAGCATCTCCAAAACTAAATATTCATGGTCCGACGCTGCTGTTCTGTATTTGGTGTGATCAGTATGATATAATTTCTTATTAGCTTCTCAAAAGCGAATGAGACTATTAAGGAGCATCCATATTGACTTTAATGCGTTTGAATCCAGTTCTAAACGAAAAATAGCAGCTATACGAGCAGAGATACGACAAAGCGATTTTATTATACAACAAGGCTCGGTCACATGTTGTAAAATAAGTGAAAACCTACCTAGAAATGGTTCATTGAGAAGCTCTAACCTACCCTCCATATTTACCTGACAAAATCCCTTCTGATAATCACCTATTCCAGTCGATGATACACGACTCAGCTAATGTGTGGGCAATACTTTAAATAAAATTTTGGCATTCCTTATATTTTAATTAAAACTGTTATTTTGTAAAAAAAACAGCGAGAATTATGTTAAAATTCTAATATAATTTAACAACTTTATTCCCAAAAACGGTGCAAGATATTCGCTGGAGTATTGCAATTGCCAGGGCCGTAGCCATAACTGAGTTTTAATTATTTTCTAACTGCAATTATCTGATCTTGAACGTTCCTAACTAGCGGTTTTATGCAGGTTCGCAGTCGTAGTAAGAGCAATATTTATGTCTCCATCGGAGGTGTCACCTTGTCGTGTGCCCTATGGACCGGTGTGGGGGCTCGTTTGGGGGTTCCGGGTGCCTGACCCGGCAATGGCTTGGTCTTTGGGCGGGGCATGGTGGTGAAATAGTGAAATGCGACAAACTGCCTCTCGGGTTTCAAAAGGAAGCACACCAGCGGGACCCTTAGAAAAGACCTACTTGGACGTCTCGCATAATTAGAGTTAGGCCTCGGGGCTTTGAAGAACAGCCATACGGATCCCTTAGAGGCTAAGGATAACGCTCCATTTCGTCCGGAAAGAGGCGGAATAGGTATTAAATCGAACCCCCAATCTCAAGGTGGGAGCTATCGTACCGAAAGAACTAACTTAGCCGCTGGGGTAGTAGCGGTCTCTAACGATGCCTCGGGCACACCGGGCGACCTTCTCAAGTACTTTGCCTAACCGGCACATGCGGGGCTCTGTGCCGATGGTCAACACTTCCCTAGTTACTTATGGGATCAAAATGGAAAATCAACCGTCAAAAAAGAACCTTGAAGTGGAAGGCGAGGCCCGGGAGGCAGTACTTCCCCCTGGACCCCTCAACTACGATAACTGGCAAGGAGGTGAAAATGGACGCAGATCCAGGCACTCAGCCGGGAGTGGTTGCGACCCCTAGACCTCAGGCCAGCGAGGATGAGAATAGCAAGTCCTCAGGCAAAAAGAGGCTGTACGGCTCAGCCAGGAGGAATTTAGCTCGACAGCGTAGAGCACCGGGCCTGACAACTCAGGCTCCGTTGCACAGATCATGATACGGGTCAAGAAACGACAAGGATCTGATAAGTTGCGCCCTTGACCTCTAGAGAATTCAAGAAACTTAAGAAGAGGGATGGCAGTGGTACCGGGTTAAAGCCTGGCCCTCTGCTCCCCTCAGGGGGAAAAGACGCAGCCAGGTTGAGCAGAATTCTCTCAAAGAATCCTAATGCTATCCTTGGCACGTTGAAGCGTCTCGATGGCAGTTATGCAATATCGAATGAAGAAACGTTGATATATCTCATCCAAGCACACGTTCCTAAAGTCTGTGATATAAAACAAAGGGAGAGCACAATAGCAGATGAAGGAGTCTGGTCTGAACATGCTAGTCTCGGCGCTAACCAGGCGCTAGCAAACCAGATTGTTACGAATGCAGAGTTGGATGGGCCATCAGGTCTTGTGACCTATTGAAAACAGCGGGACAGGATGGAGTCTATCCGGCCTTTTTACAAAGAGCCTATCATCAGTGATATCAAGAGGATATCATCAGTGGTCCTGTGATAAAAATGGCTATGGCAAGTACCACTCTGGGTCATATCCCAGCAAGGTGGCTAGGCACAAGAGTGGTCTTGATACCTAAAGCAGGCAAATGCGGTTATACATCTCCGAAGCATTTTCCACCCATTAGCTTGACATCTTTTATCCTTACGACGGTAGAAGGGGTGATTGATAGATTCATCAAGGACAACGCCTTTGTGAAGAATCAACTCCATAGGAAGCAACACGCATATTGCACCGGAAGATCCGCAGAGACGGCATTATAACTACATTTGTGATTCGTACGTCGAGTTTTTCAATCACACACCAGGGTCAGTAATTAAAAGGCCCATGCATAGATATGAGATTTCCCCGTAAATTGTGGAATGGACAACTATATGTTGGGAAATCGAGTTCTGGAAACCAGTAAAGGGAGTACGATGTAGTGGAGTACGAAGTGTAGTGGAGTCTGCGTGCCCACAGGATTGCGTCCTATCTCTACTCGTAGGACGCCTCATGATGGACGACCTTCAGAAACAGCTGAACAACATGGGTTGTACAGCTGTAATCTATACCGATGACATCACCGTAATCGCCAGAGGACCCTTTCTAAACCTCCGTATGGGGATCTTACATGGTACCTTGAATGTGGTGGGCAGGTCGAGCAGACAGACAGGTCTGACTGTTAACCCAATGAAGATTGAAGTCATAGTTTGCATCAGAAAATAGAAATGGAAACGAGAATGCAACTTGACTCTAGGAGGGCAACGCTTAACCCTCAAGAAGGAAATGAAGTACCTAGATGCTATCAACGATGGAAAAAATTACCTGAAGCACACAACTAAGGCTGACGGTTTTCCTGTGGCAGAGTAGGAGGCCCATGAGCCTTACACCAGATACGTCGAAGTTGATAGATGGAGCTGTTCTAAAACCCAGGCTCACATGTCGTGCTCTAGTCTAGTGGAAAAGAACGGTCTTGTCCACTGCTGATAGCATACTCCAGAGACTGAAGAGTATAGTATTGACAAGCATCTCAGGCGCTATTAGATTTACACCAACTGTCGCGCTAGGCATGCTCCTCAAGATTGAACTATTAACACTGACTTTGGCAGGGGCGGCTGCAAGAACCCTACACAGAGTCAAAAGCTTACTCGGAGAGGTTAGCAGGAAGCGGCCACTAGGGCCCCCCAAGGCAATGGACGGACAGATGATTTTATGACTGAACATTGATACCACGAGCAGGAGCTTCCTCTTCGACAAGAAATAGATAGTCAGTTTTCCATCCAAAAGAGGAATGGATATCTGGCTAAACAGGCATCCCAAACATTAGAGAACTGTGTTTCACAGACGGTTCTAAGAGTCAAAGGGGTGTGGGTACAGGGGTGTACCATAAAAGTAATGGCAGGAGAACAATTGTCCAATTGGGAGGATACCCCACCGATTTTCAAGCTGACCTAATGACAATAATGCGAGGGGTGGAGATGGCCACGGAGGCGGCCCCCAGTATGCGTATTTACAATTACTCAGACAGTAAGAGCGTACTGCAAGCACTAAATAGCTAGAATACAAAATCTAAGTTCGTTCGAGACTGTCTTCTGGTCCTGAACAGGTTGGCTGAGAAGGCAAACTTCATGCTACTGTGGCTCCCAGGTCATCAAAAAATCAAGGAAAACATGGTAGCGGATGATCTTGCTAAAATGGGAGCTAAAGCTGTCTATAGTGGCCCGGAGCTGACTATAGGACTCTGCAACGCCCTTATCAAGGGGATTGAGGGATGGATAGCGGAGGAAAACATCCGACATGGGGAGGAAAATGGAAAATACAGGAGACAAAAGACTTCACTTCCATTAGAAATGCAAAAGACTGGACCAACGTTATTTTTGGCCTCAGTAGAAGAAGGACTAAGGTATTTACCGAGGTCCTCGCGGATTACAGTAAACTTAATGCTCACAGGTGCAGAATGGTTTTCACAAGAGACCCCTCCTATGGCTTTAGTTACACAGAGGATGAAACCCCTAAATATATTCTGTGTCACTGTCCAAACATATCTGAAAGGAGGTGGGAGTATTTAATGGCAACATCCTTGCATGTGGAAGACATCAAGGCTAGCATGGCGAACAGAATACTTTTGTTCTGGATGGCCTGTCGTTTATAGAGGATGCTGGTCTTAGGGAGGGACGCGAAGGGTTTCCTTTACATACAGGGGTCCGGAAGGCCCAATTCCGCACTCATACAAATAATAATAATAATAATAATAAACAGCAATATGCTCAACCATTAGTCGGCAGCAGGAAAAACTATTAGGTAAAAAATACTGATGTAGAGGTCTGAACTATAATCTTGAGGTAACGTCATTAAGAGAATAAAAAACCCAAGATTGTTTACCCAATCTCAATTTATATCGATTAATCCAAATATAAACTTAACAGTTAGGCTCAATAACCGTATCTGGTCCAATGTTAGACAATTTATAATACATGATGGTAATTAACAATTTTTGGAATTTTTTTTCTATAAATATAAAATAATATAACTATTTCTAAGCTTTCTATACGGAAATCGCCAAATCAAATTTTCCATATAGATATGACCAAATGTGTGACTTCTACATCAACTAAAATTCTTTCCAATGCAGTTGGACAGTAGAGAGATCAGATCTCCTTACCACAAAATATAAACAATTACCTGATCCATGTAAACGCCAACGTCATTAGATATTCGACAATATTCGCAAAAGTTAAGAGGCTTATGACTTATATATTAGGAACTGCTAGAAATAGTATAGGTCACTTCCCTATACAAAATAGGTAACGCCCGTAAGGAATTACAAAGCACCCGATCTGATAGAAGTTTATAGTAATACTTATAATGCATAATTTTCTATATTACATGATCTAAAGAAACAGAAGAACACAATGTGTCCCAAGAGATGTAAGACTGCGTGTATAAAATCCGTACTACTTTGCCATTTTCATGAAATTTTGACCACTAGTTACTACAACCTGCCTCTTCCTCTATACAACTATACAAAGTTTCAAAATCATCGGATTACATACAGCTATTCATTAGCAGTTTGCGTGTGAGTATAAAAGTGTCGAATGTCATTGTTTCAAATGAATAAAAATATCGAACAACGTGTTGTAATTAAATTTTGTTTTAACGTTGGAAAAGTACAACAAAAACGAAAGAAATGTTAAAAGTAGCTTATGGTTAATGTTTTATGTCTCATGTTACTATTTCTCAGTGGTTTAACCTATTTGCGGCAAATAGAGAGTCGTTTGAAGACGACGGAAGGAGCGGGCGGCCATGCGTCCCCATGAGTGACAATAACATTGACAAAGTCACAGCTGCATTAAAGGATAACCGTATCTCTAATTGCAGAATGATTGAAGAACTTACTGGAGTGCCAAAATCAAAGATTCAGCGTATTGTAATGAATGATTTGAAAAAAAAGAAAATGAGCACGCGTTTCGTTCCACACACGCCAATTGCCGAACAGAGAGAACAACGAATTTTTCATTCACGTAACTTTTGCTGGAAATGATTGAAACACATCCAAATTTTCTTGACACTGTTATTACGGATGATCAAAGTTGGCGTTTTGCATACGAAACTGCAACAAAACACCAATGAGCTGAGTGGATTAGCAAAAACTCGCCGCGATCAAAAAAATTACACTTTCAAAAATCCACAGTTAAGAAATTTGAATCATTTTTTTTATTCTAAATGTATAATTCATAAAAAATCTGTACCTGTATTGTAAGAAAGATACTATTATGAATGCTGTATTGTACTAACAAATGCTGGATCATTTATGTAAAATAAGTGCGTGTGTTAGACCCAAGTTGTGGAAAAACTGTTCTTGTTTCATCTTGCACAATAATGCACCAGCAAATACTGCAGCAACTAACATTGAATTTCTGGCAAAAAAAATGATTGCTATACTCACCCACTCACCAACTTGCTTGATTTGAGTCCTCCTTAACTACTTCCTATTTCCAAAATTAAAAACGGACTTGAAAGAGATTTTAAAAAAAACAAAATTCAAAAGTATTCAAAAAGACGAGTTTTTAAAAAGCGTTAAGAAATTGGAAGAACATGCTAACTTGTGTATTACTTTTAATGAAGAGTATTTTAATAAAAAGTTTTTGCTTAAAAAATTTTATACATTTATTGCGTTTTTTGTACTTCCAGTCGTGAAACTTTTGGAATACACTATATATACTGGATATCCCATTTTAATTGGTATATAGAAATATGTCCCCGAGAAAGGCCCCATTCAAGAAATATTAGAGACCAAAGTTGTAGGGTATTGAATGTGGGGTAGGATGGTAACCTTGCATTTAAACTGTAACTGGATGGTCATGTTTATTTGAATGTTAACATTGATTTTTCGCATAGTAATTCAATTTTTTCATCGCGAAAATGATAAGAGCAAGAAATTTTACATTCAGAATGGTATTTGGGTTCAGCCTTCTAAGATCATCTCAAGCTCAGACAGCGACACTATCAAGACACATCTGCGTAATTTCTCAGACAAGACTAGAATTAAAAAATGCTAAAGACCAAAGTTGCAGAAAACGTATCATTGAGATACTGACTTTGAATTTACCTCTGTTCTTTAACTTCTTTAAATAAATTTTTCCAAAAAGTACTCACATTATCGACTCCAGATTTAGAGAGCATATAAAATTTTACATTTAAATAAAAATATAATCAAAGAAAAGAGTTTTAACATCCAACATTTCGAACATCATTTCTTACATTTGTCACGTTATGAAACTTTTTATCTAGGACCTACTATAGAATCAATGGGTTTTAAAGATAGTGATTAATGACATACGATTTATCCTTGAACTCTACCTTATCATCTCTAAAATATTGTGATGGATATTAGGATCGAAGATATTGACTATCTCATGAATAGAAGTGATATATTTTTATTTTTCTTAACTTTATACTATCAGTATTAGCGTGTGTTCGCATATACGAAAAGGAGGTTGCGTTACAGGATTTTGTATGCCATCTAGCTCTGAAAAAGACTGATTGTAAGTGAATCATCTATGGTATGGTTCCAAGGCCAAAATGCTCAAATGTAGCTTTATTTTTTCCGAAGCAGAGTTGAAGTTTCTACTGAAAATGAGCTACAGTTTGTATGAAAATGGTAGATTACGATAAGCAGTTCGAATCCGTATTATCATAGCATTAGCAGTAAATGGTTTATTTTTATGAACTGTATCTTTGAGGTATCCCCGCAAGTAAAAATCGAATGAAGTAGTTATATAACCTTGTAGGCTTTACAATTAGACCACCCCTACCTGTCAAACGATTCGGAAAACGATAATTCAAAAAATTTTGCACTATCCTTACAAAATAAGGTGGAGTTATAGCTTCTTGGAATCCATTCGTATTTCTTTTGAGATTTCGTATTGAAACTACATCCTACTTGTTGTTATCAAATGAATATTCTCCTGAGAAATTAGAAGTATATTTTCGATTAAATCAGGATTACTCTCACCACTCATATTACTGTCAAAAAATATGTGCTTCTTAAAAATTCATCGATAATACCACAGCAAAAATTGATACTCCAATGATACTGATTGTTAATTTGTTACTTCCAATGTAAATTTATTGAAATTATGTAATGGTTGTTATGTCTATTCATACGTCCAGTGCTAAATTCTAAAAGTCAATTCATTACTGAATATCATAAATGGGAAGTAGTTAGAATCATTGCGAAATTAATTATTTTCAATGATTCGCCTTCAAATAACCTTGCATATCAAATTAAAGGTCAACGTTTGTTGACAATATATTTACGTGTATAAATTAAAATTGGACACTCTGTATATAACGATAAGAAAATATTGTTGTGATGAAAATACAAACTCGCATAAAATGCAATAATTATTTCAACATAAAAGAAATAAGGCTCTATTTGTATGAAAAAAGTCAATTCATTTTTTGGTTACATTACATATAGTTTTTCCTTAATTGTAAAAGTTCCTTCCCGAGTAATACTGCACTCGCCTTATATGTGACAGAAGCAAATGCATAACTTCCATATGTAGTTGCAGCAAATATTTATAAAAAAAGTATATAATATTAAAAGATAAAAATGTGAATATTCTAGTGTTTATGATTAGTTTATTAATTTATAAGTATAGAATTAATAAATATTTTTACTGGATTTACAGTCCTTATACTGTAATATATTATATTAATATAATGACAATCAGACTGTCCTTGTTTATCATCACTCCCGAAGATTTTGAAATACATATTACTACTAAAAATAAAATTAAATTAGATTTAAAATTAAAAATAATAAAAATAATAAAAATAAACTATATTGTATGTTGGCAAAGGAACACCTGACTACCCCCACCACTTTAACCCGTTTATGCCTAAACTGACATAAAATGTTGCTATTTTTCAATCGCTATACTCCTTAGATAAAATTTATTCAATCTTAATGAAACTGCATGTTTTTTTATATTGTTTCTGCGCCTTCCGAATCCGTACCGAGATTGATGATATTTGCTGCAATTTCTAAAATACGGCTATTTAAAACTGAAAAATAGTAATTAACTTGATTTTTTTCTCGAATACAATCGCGAATCTTAACAAGAATCCTTTATTGGAGGAAGCTAAAACTCTGGATAGGGTGGAATACAGACTTATACTAAAATATAGGGTAGTAAGATCACCGAAACAGCTGTTTTCATGCATGAGTCTATTCAAAAACTTTACAATTTTTTCGTCAATAAGTATTAACTTTACGTAAACAATTTTATAGAACTAAAAGTACTTAGAATTGGTCAAAGAACACATGTGAATTTTTGTAGAATTGTTGGAATAATTTTTTATTTTTTTGATTAGTTCATTTTTTGAAAAATGCAAAAAACATTTTAAAAATTTTCAAAAATTTACACATAATCTTCGACTAACTTTAAACATATTTTGTTCTATAAAATATACTTATCGAGAGAAAAGATCACAAAGGTTTTTATTATATTCTTGTATAAAAAACGGCTGATTCGATGGAGATTATTTTGAATTGCAAATAACTAACTATTCAAACTATTGTCATTTATTAATTTAATAACTATGACCAAATTCTGGTCAATACTACTTATCTCTTATGAAAATTAATTATCGGACTGAATCATTTTTTTAATGAAAATATGTCTAGATCTAACTCATCCAAAATTGTTCAACTAAAAATCTTCTTGTAGCCAAACATATATTTTTAGCTACATAATAAATACTTCCCAGCTATAATTTACTGTTATGTCAAAATATTCTTTCAATTCGGTTTTCATTTTAAAAATATCATTAACTTCATTCTATTCCACTATGCTCAAACGAAAAAGACAAACAACACTATATTCCGATAGTGATCTCGAGGAACTTATTCTAATTATAAATAAAGTCAAAAAAATAGAGCTTGAATATGTGTACGACTGGCACAGCAGAGAAAGTATTTACACTGATACTTTGAATGATGAGTTACTATTATCAGATTCTATAAAAAAATCATTCAAAACAATAATCCTGTAGAATTCTTTGAAATTTTTTTTCAAATGAATTCAAACATCGTATAATCGATGCTTCTAAATCAAATGGCTATGATCTTTCTTACAATGATTTTGGGACATTCACTGGTATTTTAATTGATCCTTCATATAATATAAGCATGAACTTGCGGGATTATTGGTCACAAGATCTAAAACTAAACTTTCCAGCTATTAAGAATACAATGAGTAGAAATCAATTTCTTGAAATAAAGAGAAAGTTAAAGTATTTTAAAAGTGATGAATACATGATTCTGATCGAGCATGAAAAGTTAGAAAAATGATTAACATTTTCAGAAAAAATATTCAACAATTTGGTTTTTTTAATACTACGTTAGCCATCGATAAAATAATGGTAAAATTTTTTGACGGAACAGTTCTAAAACAATTTATGATACAGAAACCTATAAAGTTTGATATAAAGTTGTAGGCAATTTGTACTAGTTCTGGCTATTTATTAGATTTCGATATCTATTGTGGTAAAAATAGCTTCGGATTAAGAGACAAATGGAAATTTATTTTTCTAGGATCGAGAATCGTAATGCAAATGCTACATAAACTTTTCAAATCAATCAATATTAAACATTTATATATATATATATATATATATATATATATATATATGTATATATATATATATATCATATCTATGTTAATCGTTTTTTATGAGTGTAGATTTATTAGTACATTTGAGAAAAATTATTTTAAAAATAACGGGTACTGTTCGAAAAGATAGAGTATGCACAATTAAAAATAAACTTTCATTATGCAAAAATGCAGTAAGAGGAGAATATCAGATACAGAATGAAAAAAAATCTGGTATGAATTATATACTAGTCAAGGATAAGAAGGATGTACTATCATATTGGATACTCCAACATGTAGTATCCAACGATTTTCTCAAGAGAAGAAGGTTAAATGTATGCTGACAAATGCTATAAATTTGAGAAATGTATTTGATGGAATAAATAAGAAGATAAGCAGTAAAGACATTGTTATTTGTCAGCTATCACTTAAATAAAACTAAACTATACAAAACTTTAAGTTTGAAACATCATACGAGGTGTGTTAAAAAAATAACGACAATTTTCGTTTTATGAAAAAAATCTTTATTTATTCATCAATATCTATTTTTTCCCCTTCAAAGTAATCCTCCTCGGATATAATGTACTTGTGCCAATGCTTTTTCCAATCCTCGAAACACTTTTGAAACTCGATCTTTGTAATAGCTATAACTTTTTCAGCGATTCACTTTGCATTTATCATCTATGATTTCATTTGCTATTTGTTTCATTTTTTATTTCATTTCATTTCATTCAAATTTAATTTGTCATCTATGCTTGTAAAACGACGGCCTTTGAATGTTCTTTTTATTTTTGGAAATAGAACAAAGTCACATGAAGCCATATCTGGCGAATATGGAGGCTGAGGCATCGTCAAAGTTTTGTTTTTGACCCAAAATTAACGAACAAGCAATGAAGTGTGAGTAGATGCATTATCGTGGTGCAAAAACCATGAATTTTTTTGCCATAAATCCGGGCGTTTTTTCGGATTGCTTCACGCAAGCGGCGTTGAACTTGTAGGTAGTACTCTTTATAGATTGTTTGACCTTGTGGCAAAAATTCATGATGCATTATACCATTATAATCGAAGAACACAGTAACCTTCACATTCGACCGCACTTGTCGAGCCTTTTTCGGTCTCGGCGATCCAGAATGCCTTCACTGGGACGATTGAACCTTAGTTTCGTCACTATATCCGTAAATCAGTGTTTCAAAACCTGTTATAACACATCTTAGTAGTTCTGCTGCATCGTTATTAACTTCATTTAGCGACTCTTGAGTAACTTCCATTCGCAGCTGTTTTTGTTCGGAATTTAACAATTTTGAAACAAATTTTAATGCCACACATTTCATATCCAAAATATCCAAAAAAATTCCATGACATGAGTCAACTGATATGCCAACATCATCAGCGACTTCTCTGATTCTGATTCGGCGATCGTCAATAACCATTTCTTCCACTTTTTTCACGTTTTCATCGGTTGTTGATATGCTTGGGCGTCCGGGTCGTTCGTCATCTTCAACGTTTTCGCAGCCATCTTGGAAACGCTTATACCACTCGTAAATCTTTGCTTTACTCATAGCAGACGCACCATATGCTTTTGTTAACATTTTACAAACTTCACTTTATTTCATTTTGACGCACAATTAAATAAAAATTTTTTGCTCCATGTTTTTTTCACAAACGAAAATCGCCGAGCTCAAAAAACACGTCTAACGTTAGTTGCTGCCACTTAAAAAGTAAGCAATGAATATTGCTCAAAATTTTATCGTACTTCAGGGGCTTACGTACCACATAATAAAAAAAAATTTATACAGGCGGACTCTCCAAACCCGCGAAATTTACAAATTCTCGTTACTTTTTGAACACACCGCGTACATTTATCAAGAAACTGAAAACAATACAAACTCATTTCTCTCGATAACTATAAACTTTAACAAAAAAATGTATAAAACAAAAAGTGCTTAGAATTAGTTAAAAAAATGCGTGTAAATATTTTGAGACTTTTAAAATGATTTTTGCATTTTTCAAAAAATGAACTAATCAAAAAAATAAAAAATCATTCAAACAATTCTGAAAAAAATTCACGTGGGGTCTTTGACTAATTCTATGCATTTTTAGTTCTATAAAAATTATTCGTAAGGTTAATACTTATTGACAAAAAAATTGTAAAGCTTTTTAATACAGGCATGCATTAAAAAATGCTGTTTCGATGATCGCCATTTTGAATTTCAATAAACTTACTACCCTATCTTTTAGTATAAGTTTGTATTCAGACTGTACGAAATAGAATATAATGACTGTTTTTCAGTTTTAAACAGCCGCATTTTAGAAATGACAGCAAATATCATCAATCTCAGTACGGATTCGGAAAGCGCAGAAAAAATATAAAAAAACATGTAGTTTCATTAAGATCGAATAAATTTTACTTAAGAAGTATAGCGATTGAAAAATAACAAAGTTTTATACCAGTTTGGGCGTAAACGGGTTAAGTTTAAATTAACCGTAGATATTCAACGTCTCGAACCACTACGGTTCATCTTCAACGAACTAAAATAATAATGTAGCATGCTACTGTTATGCCCTATAAATGCCCTATAAATGCCCTATCCGGATCCACTAAAATAACTTATCCAGTATTTAGGAGACTCCCAACCCACTTAATGTAAAATTTTAAACGAAAATTAAATTAAATGTTAAACATAATTTTATATAAATAAGGAATGGTAAATATTGTCCAATTTACTTAACTCCAACATCCTCCACCAGGGGTTGACACCTTGTCGCGTGCCTCTTGTAGGCCGGTGTGGAGGCTCGTCTGGGGATCTGAGTGGCTGACCCAGCAATGGTCTGGGAGAGTGCGGCCCTGCCCTAGGGCGGACTGGGTGGCGAAAAGGTGCTGATGCGGCAAACCGCCTCTCGGGCGCCAGAGTAACCACTCCGGTGGGATCCCTGAATGAGGGAACCTGCGTAGGTCTTTCTCGCAACCGCAGCTGGGCCTCGGGACTCCCGAGAACAGCTAGACGGACACCCCAGAGGCCAAGGGCAACCCCCCATTGCGTCCGGAAGGAGGCGCAATGGGTATTATATCCAACCCCCAAACCCAAGGTGGGAGCTATCGTGTTGAAGGGTACCGACTTGGCCGCTGGGGTAGTAGCGGTCGCAAACGATGCCTCGGGAACAGTGGGCGACCTTCCCGAGTAGATAGCCTTACGGGCACACGCGGGACTCTGTGTCGGCGGACTTTTATTTCCCTAGCTACTCGTAAAACTCTTATGGAAGTCATTAAAATTAAAAACACAGAAGATGAGGCCCGGAAGGATGCAATGCCCCTGAGGATCTCAAAAGGAGCTACTGGCCAAGTGGGCAAGGAGGACGCAACTCCAGGCAACAAGCCTGGAGTAGTTGTGACCCCTACAACACTAACCAGTGCAGCGGGAGGCTGTACTGCCCCCAAGAAAAAGAGGCTGCGTTGCTTGGCCAGGAGGAAGTTGGCCCAGCAGCAAAATGCTAGCGGGACCGGAACCCCAGGGCCTACCACGCAGGTCAAGATAGGGATGAAGAGGCGTCAGGGATCTGTAAGACTCCGCCCTCGACATCCGGTATTGCTAAAAAGCAAAAAGAGGGGAGTGGCGGCGGTGACATTAAAAGAACCCTGCCCCCCCCCCAGGGAGGAAGGCTAACGGGTGCCGGAATTATTACGGCTGCCCAAAGGTCAAACCTCCTTACATGTGCTGTGGTGCATGAAGAATACCCGGAGGTAACCATTACCTCAGCAATGTTTTCGCAATTTCGAGGGGCGGTGTCGAAGGTTATGTATAGTGCACCACCTGATACATGGCCCAAATTTGATGCCTGCTTCTGCAAGAAGGGGTCATCATACTGGTGGCCAACAACCCGGAGGCGAAGAAGTGGCTAGCCGCTAGACTGGCTACTCTGGACTTACCCTGATGGGGCCAACCTGAAAATGGGGGGTGTAGAGCTCCTACAGGCCAAGATCAGGGCAGTGACGTGGATACCGGGCCCCCCGGAGAACCCGTCCACCGCCTTCGAAAGGCTTGAGGGGCATAATACATCCCTCAGAGGTAAAACGAAACTATGGAGGGTCGTCAATACAAAGGACGGCGAGGAAGGAAGGCCTGCCGGAGGAGATAAACATCTCCTCGTACTGACCATGCCGGAATCGCACGCCAGATTGTTGGCGGCGCTAGACCACAGACCCTGGTACCTCCTGGGCAGGATATCCTTTAAGGTGAGCCGCCGGGAGGAACGGGGGCCGATGGAGAGTGCTGAGAGCGAGAACACGATGGAACAATAAATGGCTCTATCGGGTATCTCATTCCTCCAAATTAACCTGCACCACTGCAAAGACGCCTCGGCCGTTATGCTGAGGAGTTTGGCGAGGGTGCAAACATGCATATCGCTAATCCAAGAACCTTGGATAGTGAAAGGTGCAATCAGGGGTCTAGGGTCGAGGGCCGCTTGCATTAGTGACTCCAAGGCACTATGGCCTAGAGCTTGTATCCTTGCAAAAGGAGTTAATGTGGTGCCGATGCTCGGTCTCTGGACGGGGGACCTAGCGGTGGCCTCGTCGGAGGTAGTAGGGATGGGGCAAATTTTTGTCGCATCTGCCTACCTATCGTATGACAATTAAGACAACCCCACTGGGGAGGTCCGAAGACTAATGGAATATTGTAGAATCGAATATCTTCCAATAGTCCTTGGATGCGATGCAAACTCGCACCATAGGGTGTGGGAGCGCACTAATACGAACCCAAGAGGTGTTAAACTACTAGAGTATCTTGCGGGCACAGACCTCGAGATACTCAATGTGGGTGACAACCCAACGTTCGGAAATAGGCTAAGGGAGCAGGTAATAGATATAACTATCTGTTCAACTGGGCTAGCTAACAAAATCTACAGATGGAGAGTGCAGGAGGTGGAGACACTGTCGGACCACTCTCTGATAACATACTCGCTGGGGAAACCCAATGAGGAGGAGCCAACCTGGCTGCGCGATTCTAAGCGCACAGACTAGCAGGGCTACAGAAGGTCCATTGAAAATGTTTTCAAGGACTTAACTGCAGAGATCAGGGACAAGCAAACGCTTGAGAATGTCGCGAAGTCCTTTAATGACGCCATCAAACACGCCTTTGAGAAGAATTATCGCCTAAAACGGGCGAGACTCAGGGGCGAGGTTCGATGGTGGAATAACAAACTGGACTACTTGAAAGAGAAGACTATGGTCCTCCGTAAGATAGCCAGGAGAAAAGGTAGGGATTCTGATTGGACTGGATACAGAGCGTTCAGAGACAACTACAGAGATGCAGTAAGGTCAGCCAGAGAGATAAGCTGGACAAACTACTGTGAAAGCATATGCGAGGGTAAGGAAGCGACTAAGCTGAGCAGAGTCCTGTCGAAGGACCCTGGCGCGGTCCTGGGCACGCTGAAGAGACCCGATGGCAGTTATGCACAATCGGATGAGGAGACTTTGGAATACCTTATCCAAGTCCACTTCCTTAGTTTTAGTAGAAACACTGAACAAGATGACGATACAGTTACAGAAAATGACCACTGGCCGGGTTACGCTAATCTGGGTCCTAACCGAATGGTAGCAAACCAGATTGTTACACCGGACAGGGTCACATGGGCCTTAAGGTCATTTGGCGCATTTAAATCACCGGCACCGGATGGAGTCTACCCGGCCTACCTACAAAGAGCCGGGGACTGTATTGTGGGCCCTTTGACAAGAATGGCGAGGGCTAGCATCACTCTGGGTCACATCCCAGCAAGATGGCTGGGGAGCAGGGTGGTATTTAAACCTAAAGCAGGCAAATGTGGTTATACGTCCCCGAAAGATTTTAGACCCATCAGCCTGACATCTTTTATTCTCAAGACTATCGAAAGGATGATTGATAGATTCATCAGAGACAACGCCTTGAGAAAAAATCAACTCTATAAGGAGCAACATGCATACCGCACTGGAAGATCCACGGACACGGCTCTATATACCGTATCTGAAATACGATCTCAGGTGGAGGCAAAAGGGTTTGCCGTAGGTGTCCTTATGGACATCGAAGGAGCCTTTAATCACACGACACGAAAGGTTATCAAGGAGGCCTTAAATAGGTATGATATCCCTCCGTGCATCACAGAATGGATTGACCATATGTTGAGAAATCGTATCCTGGAAGCAAGCAAAGGGAGCACGACCCTACGAGATGGAGTAGGGTCAGGGTGCCCACAGGGGGGCGTCTTGTCTCCGCTCCTATAGTGCCTCGTGGTGGACGAGCTCCTAAATAAGCTGAATAGCATCGGTTGTCTGGCGGTTGGCTACGCTGGCGAAATAATACTAATTGCCCGTGGACTCTTTTTGGATCCCCTAATGGGGCTAGTACAGGGGGCCCTTGAAGTGGTCGAAGAATGGTGCAGACGGACCGGTCTCTCGGTTAATCCAGGGAAGACTGAGGTTATAGTCTGCACCAGGAGATATAAATGAATTAGGAGTTGTGGCTTGACTCTTGAAGGGTATTCTCTGACCTTCAAGAAGCAAGTGAAATACCTAGGTGTGACTATTGATAGTAAACTATTATGGAATAAACACCTAGAGTCTATATCTGGCAAACTGACGGCCTGTCTGTGGCAGGTTAGGAGAGCCATAGGCAGGACGTGGGGCCTCAAGCCAGGTATCATGAAATGGATATACGAGGTTGTCCTGAAACCCAGACTAACTTACGGGGCCCTGGTCTGGTGGGAAAGGACGGCTTTGGTGACTGTCAGAAACTCACTCGAAAGAATGAGAAGCATGGTAGTGAGGACCATTTCCGGAGCGATTAGATCTACACCTACTACTGCGCTCGACATGCTCCTCGAAATAGAGCCATTTAAATTGACCCTGGCGGGAGCGGCTGCAAGAGCCCTCCACAGAATCAAAAGATCGCTTAAAGAGGTGAGCAGAGAGGGGCCATTACGACTCCCCCGAGGACTGGACGAAAAGGTGACTTTGCGTATGAACTGCAACGCCACGAACAGGAGCTTCCTCTTTGACAAAAAATATAGGGTCAGTATCCCATCCAGAACGGAATGGGAGAATGGGCTGATAAGCATCCCCAACATTAAAGAGCTATGGTTTACAGATGGCTCTAAATGTGAAAGGGGTGCAGGTACAGGAATGTACCAAAGAAGTAACGGAAAGGGCACAAGTTTCCCCAAAGGGAAACCCTACCGTGTTATAAGCTGAGCTAGTGGCAATTATGCGGGGAGCTGAGATGGCTGCGGAAGCGGCCATTGACACCCACATATGCCTCTGCTCAGACAGTAAAGACGGACTGCAAGCTTTAAGCAGTTACACAACTAGATTCAATCTAGTCAAGGACAGGTACAAGGTACTCAATAGGCTGGCGAAGAAGACAAGGGTCACGCTACTATGGGTACCGGGATTGTGGAATTAAATGGAACATGGTGGCAGATGACCTTGCCAAAATGGAAGCTAGAACTCCCTATAGCGGCCCTGAGCCGGCTATAGGACTCTGCAATACCCTCATCAAGGGGGAGATAGAGAGGTGGATAACGGAAGAAAACAGCCGACTATGGGAGACAAATGGAGAGTGTAGGCAGGTTAAAGCCTTCACCTTCACAAATAACATAAAGGATTGGACCAAGGTTATCCTTGGCCTCAATAAAAGAAAGGCAAAAGTGCTCATCGAGATCCTCACAGGTCACGGTAAAACTAACGCCCACATGTGCAGAATAGGTCTCGTGAGAGACCCCTTCTGCCGCTTTTCCTAAGCAGAGGATGAAACCCCCGAACATCTTCTGTGTCACTGTCTAAATATATCGGAGAAAAGGCGGCAACATTTGGGGGCTACCTACTTGGAGATTAAGGACATTAAATCCAGCATGACGACCGGAATAATTTCATTCTGGGAGGCCTGCCGTTTATAGCGGCTGCTGGTTTAAGCGGGTGACGCGAAGGGTTTAACCATACATCCGGAAGCCGGGAAGGCCCAACTTCTTAAATTAAATAAATAATAATAATAATAACTCCAACATTTATTGATTCTCTGACATTAACTTGTCATTATTACGATTTCTCAAAATATAAATACTTTCAAGAGCTTCTCTTTTAAATCTACTTTTAATACCTTGTTCGAAAATATTCAAATTTTCAACATTGAAAGAATGTAACAAGATTAAACTATGTTCCTTTAACCCGGATGTACCATTCGTGCTTTGTCAACTATAATAATGCTCATACATTCTTTGTTTTAGGTATCTACCCGTTTATCTAAAGTAATATTTGTCACAAATTATTTTGCATACTACTCTTGTTTTTAAACATTTTTCATCCTTATCGTTACATTTATTAAACTGGCTTATAGTATTATTATTATTTTTAAAGTAAACTTGACTATTATGTTTTTCGTAAGTACTTTTAATTTTTTTTGACAAACTTTTTACATATGGTAATATTATATATATATATATATATATATATATATATATATCTTATATAACAATAATTAAATGGAAAGAATTAGAAGTACTTTTATAAAATATAAAATTCAAGTTTACTTAAAAATCATTTAATTGTTCTTATGTTGACTTCCCATATACATATTAATAAATATCAGGTATGTGAATAAGTCTTTCCCGTTTTTTTTCAAATTTTGAGCCTTTATTGTAAAAACATGGTTACAAATGAATTATTGAAAGTATTGGCCATCGCTAGCTACAAATTTTTCCCATCTTTCTGGCAACATACGAATCCCGTTGCGAAAAAATT
The DNA here is from genome assembly GCA_018907035.1 of Sycobia sp. Sy_11. Taxonomy (NCBI): domain Eukaryota; kingdom Metazoa; phylum Arthropoda; class Insecta; order Hymenoptera; family Epichrysomallidae; genus Sycobia; species Sycobia sp. Sy_11. The sequence continues at coordinate 933,237 of JACCIC010000102.1, forward strand.
CGACCGGTTTGGCCTCTATCCAGTCATCCACCCATTTTTTGGCTTCCTCGTAGGAATGGAAGTGCTGGTCAGCCAGGCCATGCGTCATCGATCTGAAGAGATGGTAATCAGACGGAGCAACGTCTGGACTATACGGCGGGTGGGGTAGGACTTCCCATTTGAGCGTTTCTAAGTATGTTTTCACCGGCGGTGCAACATGTGGGCGAGCATTGTCATGTTGCAAAATAACTTTGTCGTGCCTGTCGGAGTATTGTGGCCGTTTTTCTCGCAGTGCGCGGCTCAAACGCATCAATTGTCGTCGATAGACCTCGCCTGTGATCCTTTCATTCGGTTTCAGAAGCTCATAGTAAACCACACCTAGCTGGTCCCACCATATACAGAGCATGAGCTTGGCGCCATGAATATTTGGCTTGGCCGTCGATGATGATGCATGGCCGGGTAGTCCCCATGATTTTCTTCGCTTCAGATTATCGTAACGTATCCACTTTTCATCGCCAGTCACGATACGATGCAGAAAACCCTTTCTTTTATGTCGCTGAAGCAGCTGTTCGCAAGTGAAAAAACGCCGTTCGACGTCTCTCAGCTTCAGTTCGTACGGCACCCAATTTCCTTGATTTGGATCATTCCCATGGCTTTCAAACGCTTGGAAATGGTTGTTCGGTCAACTCCCAATGCTTCAGCAAGTTCTTCTTGCGTTTGACAAGAATCTTCATCAAGCAAAGTCGCCAATTCTCGATCTTCAAAGATTTGCGGCCGCCCGAAACGCTCCTTGTCTTCCACGTCGAAATCACTGCTTTTGAAGCGTCGAAACCATCCGCGAACACTTGAATCATCGACACAACCTTCTCCATAAGCCTCCTGAAGCAATCGATGCGTCTCGGCAGCAGATTTCTTCAAATTGAACCAATAAAGTGAAACTTCCCGCAAATGACGTCGCTCGGCTCAAATTTCGACATTTTCACGGTATCAAAAATTTATGATGCGAAAAAATTTTAACTAATGTGTTAGTATGGAATTGTTGACATATGAATAAGCTTTGATTATGACATATGTAACCATTGAATACTCGCACAGTATTGGTGGCGCCATCTCTTACAAAAAACCGGAAAGACTTATTCACACTCCTAATATTTTTTATCGGTCTTACAGTTCAAACAATTCAATCTAAAAATAAAAATAAAAAATAAAAATAAAAATAAATAAATAAAAATAAAATTAAAATTAAAAATAAAAATTAAATTCAAAATTAAATTAAAATTATAATGACAGTCAGACTGTCCTTGTTTACATTCACTCCCGTAGAATAATCTGAAAATAAAATATTAGCTAAAAAAATTCTTTGTTAGTAAAGTGCAGTCTGACTGTCCCCAACACCCTTACCTAACTGAAGATTTGTCCAACGTTTCGAACTCGCTACGGCTCCTCATTAGTCCCTGATATTTTCGACCAAGGTATTAAAAGTAGATATAAAAGAGCAGCATTTAAAAGTATTTATATTAGGTTGTCAAATATCTCCCTTCCGCTTTTTTGCTCTTCAATCAATGCTTTATAAAAAGTGTTACAGTCGTCGGATTTACTTCAAATATGCGCCGTTTTGTTCGATAATCTGTTTCCCTCTAGACGGCAACTTCATAATACCCTACTCGAAGAAACCCCTCTCCTTATTTGCGAAGAACTCGGACAGCCACTTTTCACAAGCCTCTTTTGAGTCCAACTTTACACCACCAAGGGCGTTCAATATAGACAGGAACAGGTGGTGATCACTTGTTGCTATGTCCGGGCTATATAATGGATGCGATAAAACTTCTCCTCCGAACTCCCTTCCTGTTGGCTAATTGTGGACGCTTCTGGTCGATAGCCTGCTTCAAGCGGTTCAGTTGTTCACCGTAGATGGTAGAATTAAGCGTCTGACCATATGGGAGCATCTCATAGTGGATTATTCCCTTCCGATTCCACCAAACACACAGCAAAACCTTCCTGACCGCCAATTCCGGCTTGGCTACTGTTTGGGACAGTCTACCGGCCTTGGACAATAACCGTTTTCGCTTGTTCGTTCCGTTTCAGCAACACATCGCAGGCGTTGATTCGGTCCAGAAGGTTTTCTTGCGTCAGATCATGTGGCACCCAAATATCGAGCTTTTTTTGTATCCAGCCTTCGGCAGATTGTTTAAAATGGTTTAGTGACTAACTCTTATCACCTGGGCGATGTCACGAGATACCACATGCTGGTCTAACTCGATAAATTCTTCGAACGTTTCTCTAGTGGATATGCCTTTGACGAAGGAAAACTTTAAAATAGCGTAAATTTCGGCGTTAGTGATCTCCATGTTGACACATCTATAACTTTTGAACGCAATATCTAAACTAATCATGCATAGCGTCGTTTTGTACGTTATGTCAAGACCTTCCAAATGCTGTAGAGTATTGCCAGACATGAGCTCTGTAGCGCTTTGTACATAGCTGCGAAATTCATAAGAAAAAAAGGCGGAAGGGAGATATTGGACAACCTAATATTTTGAAAAATCGTAATAAGTAAATTTAATGCTGGATTCAAGTAAACTGGACAACAATTGTCATTCTTTATTAATATAAAATAAAGTATTAAATATTGTTTCACATTTCACATCAAGAGGGTTGGGATTCTGTTAAGATTACATAAATTAATTTAGGATGGTAATAGGGTATATATAGTACAATTATAGGTTTTTCGTTCCATTTAGTCCTTAGATGAACTATATAGCAGTTCGAAACGTCGGACATCTACAGTAAATTTTTAGTAATAATTTCTACTTCAGATTTTTCGGTTGTAAAGCATTTCTCATAGTATAAAGATTTTAAAACGATAAAAATATTCTTGGATTTAATTCAGAACAGTCGACATAAGTACAATTTCTTAATTTTTATAAGTATAGTTCTGAAATTTGACAGGTAGATTCTATATTATCTTGGGAAGGGCATAGGCTATGTGTTTTATTTAAAATCACTTTACTTTCATCAATAAATTAAGTTAATGGTTTTAACAATCAGTTTCACCAGCGGCCACTAGGTGGCGTCTTGAATCATGAACATCAACTCAAAGTAGTCGGCTTAAAGTATTAATACCAGGCCAGTTCAAACGAATGTTCATATCCAAATTAGGGATTCATATTCTAAAGGAGGTGTGACGATAGTCGCTATTACCTTTTTTGTTCTTCAAGGTTAATTACATTACTTTCACACCTTATGGATATCTTTTGATTTTTATAAATTTTATTTTCTCTTACGTGGGAAAATATCTCTCTCGCTCTCTCTCTCTCTCTCTCTCTCTCTCTCTCTCTCTCTCTCTCTCTCTCTCTCTCTCTCTCTCTCTCTCTCTCTCTCTATCTCTCTGTCTTTCTTTCTCCTTCTCTTATAAAATAATTCTGTACGCCAAATCATACTGAATATAGTTTGTGACGACAAATTATATTTTTATTTTTATACATTCTATCAACTTCAAAATTGTGACAATAGACTATGTTTTTTTTTTTTTAATTCGAACAAAAGAAATGAGGGCAAAATAGGATTCTTTACTAACAACCTCGAAACTATGTATATATAAATAAAATATAATGTCACTTCTGCATAAAAAGGCTATATCCATCATCTACTTAAAAAATATACTATGCGCATACCAACATTTTGTTTGAATTTCAGTTGACATCACTACGAAAATATTCACGGTATTTAATTGAAAAAACGGAACTAAAAATAAATATATATATATATATATATATATATATATATATATATATATAATATGTATATTATATTGTACATATTACATATATACACATTTTAAATACGGTTTCTACTGATAAATATTGTATTGGCGTCTACAGACGGTTGACTACGATATCCCGTTGCCTCAAGACGATTTCTATAGGCAGTTATGTGTTTGGGTGATTGAATGTAATGTCTAGGCGTCTCTGGGCGATTTTTACGGGGAATATTATATTTAATTGATAGAAAACGAAATCCAGGTATGAGGAAATTAGCTTCTATGGGAAGATTCGTGTTGGGAAGGTAAAATACGATATCTAGGTTTTTCCAAACGATTTCTACGGGGAGTATTGTGTTTAGTCATTAGGAAGCGATGCTAGCTTTCTCGGGACGACTTCTACTGGAACTATCGTGTTTAGTTGGTAGGAAACGATGTTTAGGCATGTGGGAATAACTTCTAAAAAGTTTCATGTTCGGATTACAGAATGCGATTTTCAGGTATTATGGAACGACTTCTACAGGGAGTTTTATATTCGCTCGGTAGAAGATGATGTCTACGTATGACGAGACGATTTCTACGGGGAGTAACGTGTTTAGTTTGTAGAAAACGATGTTCAGGTATGTCGGGACAACTTCTACGGGGAGTTTCGTGTTTGGATGATAGAATGCGATTTCCAAGTATTTTTCAACGACTTCTACGGGAAATTTCGTGCATAGTTGGTGGGAAACAAAATCCAGGTATGTCAGGATGACTTCTATGAAGAGACTCGTATTCTATCATTCGAACACGCACACTCCCAGTAAGAGTGCTCCGGGATACCTGGACGTTGTTCTACCTCCTCAATACAAAACTCTTTATACCATTCATCCCGAGACATTTCCTATAGTCCGAACATGATACTCTCCGAAAACGTAGTCTCGAGACACTTGGACATTTTTTTCTACTGCTTGAACTCGAAAGTACAATTTTCTCCATCGAAGCCATATTTAATATGCATATATATATATATATATATATATATATATATATATATATATATATATATAGTATAAAATGGTCAGCAAAATATCAACTTTTTGAAGTGGATAGGTAAACTATGGTCAATTATTTATAGAAATATAGATTTCTATATATAGAGTACTTTTTACTTAGATATTATTGAATTGTTTATAAAATCGGTTAAATTATTATCTCGGACGAAGCCGAGACGGGGGATGCTAGTATATATATATAGATATATATATAAGGAACATAAAGTATTACTTTGTATAATTGATCAGAGCTTCATGATATTTTTCATTTTTTGTCAACGTGTTTCCTTCATTTTTTAGTTTTTCAGCTTCTGCTTTAGCTTCTGGTGTAGATTCGTTTGCACCATTTTGTTTGAGTCCAAATTCCATGGTCTTAAAAGCTTGAAATATATCAAATTGTGCTATAGAATCCGAAGTCTGCGTACTGTAAGCACTTTCCAAACATTGAATCGCAACTTCCAAACTTTCTCGAGAACCAGGTGTTAAATGATCCTCCTCCAACAACTGCTTTAAACATTTAATTATCGATGCTACCAACTTTGTATAAGACATCCTTAATACTATAATAACACTGAAAAAATGTACATATATCCGAATCATTTAATTATTTAATTATTCAAATAAATTAAAAGATTTATAGTATGGTTCCATACAAAATAAAATTTTATTAGATTTTTCTGTAATGCTGCAAATATTTTTTTAGTAAATTCTAAATACATATTTTTGAATAACGTAAAATAGAAATGAGTCGAAATAATTAGAAAGTTTGATCAGCATGATTGATCAAAATCTTTCTTTTAAAATTAAAAATAATGACTATGGAAATTAACCATGAAAAAGAAATTGCATAAGGAAATCAAATGGGGCAAACCGAACCAAAATAAGATGTAAAAGCACTCAATATTGCCGCTATGGTTGGAACTAAAATTAGGTCGTGCTTAAGATAAAAGGGGGTATGTCATCCAGACTTGTATGCGTGTACTCGTTAGTAAGACACTGGTAGCATCTTCTTAGATTAGTGACCAAGCATTATGGTAATATTGAGATTTTTTACATTTCATTTACGTATGTTGGAAGCGCCTGATTTAAGTTCCTTTATTAAGCAAATATGCACTGCCTATATAAATTATCTTGGTACCAGTTTAAAACTATGTATTTAGGTAAAACTCGAAAAGTAAATGATCTCATAACATTTTCATCACATTCGAGCTAGCTTCAAAATTTCTTTGAAAGGGACGATAATATTTTTAAGGCTCATTTATTTACCAGACACTTCTGTAATTAAAACCAAAAGGAAAGAAGAATAATTCATTAAAACAAAAAATAATAACTTTATTCCACCAGTCTTCTGTCCAATACTTCGCAACCAACATCTCAAGTTCTGAGATAAGAAGAAATGATTAGAAGCCATTAACAAGAATCTCCTAAGAGATCAAACTCAACACTTACAATAATTTTTAATGAATTTGGAATAAAATAATAAAAGAGCTAGAATGAAATCCTAAAAAGAATACTATATTTAACATTTCTAGAAAAAAAAAAATACCCAAAAGACAAACATGAATGATTTTTTATCTCAAAATATAAGAGCGAGCTCGTGCCTATAGGGCACCATATCACACACGCACACGCTATCTACGCATGAGCATTAAAGTATGACAATGCATAGTTATGGATAATCATGTCATTTAATATTTCCTCCCGTTCAACAATACTTGTGGGTAACATTCTGAAGAATGGTCTATATGAACACGTTATGTCCTTATGCGAACCTGGTCAACTTTTACCAATAGGCTTGTTCAGCGGACCGTAAAACGCGTTCTTGACAACCTAAATGCCGAGGAAATGATAAAAATCTATAAAAAGACTTTACTGCCATCTGTCAAACAATGATTCATCAGAAAAAATGAAGATTGGATTCTGCAGGAAGACAACGATACTGAGCACCGCACCAAGCTCTAGCCGTCGCAGTCGCCCGATGCAAAACCCATTGAAAATGTGTGGACATATATTAAACAGAAGCTTCGTGGAAGACGCACATACACTTTGAAGCAGTTGTCTTACCAAATTATACGGATCTGGAGATCGTTGCCACTAAAATATGCCGTCAAATTAGTAGAAAACATGCCTCGGATATGCCAGGCAATGATCGACGCCGGTGTTAACTGGACACATTAGTGACCAAATTGCATCATCGTTGGTAATGTGTATAATATATATCTAAATATGAAAGTTTCATCATAAAATTTTTTTATAAATTAATACGACCACGCTCTTACTTGGCAGACTGTATATGAAGAACATATATTAGAAAAATTTCAGGTCTAAATACTACGATTCAGTACTAGCCTTAACTAGTACATATGTAAGTTTTTTTTATGTTATTTAACGTCGCTCTAATTATTCTTCCAAATACCGTTGCTAATCATCGACAAAGGCCTACGATATGTTTGTACAGAAAACATATGTAAATTATTACAGCAGTGCTTGCAAAAAAATAATTGCATTGGATATTGTTTACATTGATAAGGAGAATGGAAATAAATATCATTAATTCAAATGCTCAAGCACAAAAGTTTGATAATTTAATTATTACAATACTTTAATAAATTAATATATTACAAAACGCATACATGATTATACGTAAAATATAGATTCAGGTACAGTATATTTTTTACATAAATATTATTTAACTGTTTAATAAATATAGTGAATCTATCTGTAATATATCTAACAAATCTATCTATAAAATAAAAAGTGCAAGTGTGTACACACTTATTAATGTACATGAACAAGAGTAAGAAAAATGAAGAAGTTATATATTATATACATGTTATAATTTGTGGTCAATTTTTATAATTTTCTATATTAGTCAATTAATAACTTAAAAATATATAATCATACTATTAAAAATGACGAAAACATTGCATTTGATGAAATAATAATGTAATATAGATTATACATGGTATAAAACATCAAATTGCTTTAACTCATGTCAAAGTTAATTCTATATAATTTCATCTATAATTTATTCTCACATCACAAATTTATTTGAAATGTCTTCTGCATACTTATGAGTAATGGTATTTCTAATAGCATATTTACTACAACATATAAATGCTTAAATACAGTTTAATATGCTAATTTATATATTTTGGTTATTATTAATATGACAATTAATTACAAGTACAAAATCAAATCGGAAAATTGAATAATTACAATAATTAAATAAATATTTAACCCACTAATTTTTAATTCTTTGAAATTCCAGGTCATATTGTAATGTGGAATTTGAATTCACAAATCTGTACTTTACTTAAAATGAAAATTACGCTTTTTGTGATGTTTATAAAAAAAAAACTATGTTGAATTAAATTTTTTCTTGAGGACAAATTAGTTGTCTTACAGAGACAAAAAAAAATAGGAACTCGAAAATAACTGTTCTTAAAATAGAAGAAAATTAGTGATTGTCTAAATAAGAATATATCAATAGGCCTTTTATCCAATCTAAATTTAAATAATTTCTTTCTATCAGTGCTCATTAGAAATTTAGTTTATTCAGAAAAAAAAAAACTAGAAGAAAAAAATATTTATATATGAATCAATTAAGTACACAAATTAAATGATAATGAAAAATTGGTATTTTTATACATCTTTTTCTTCTTTTAAGGGCTTCAAAACACTATTAATTAATTATTTTGCTGTGAACTCAAAATATTAATTTATAAATATTTCTTTTTAAGTCTTATATAGCAAGGAAAATTATATTACTAAATCATGAAATAAAAAGTTAAATTTATTAAAATTTATTGTATTATTATAAAAGTTTCATAATATAGTTTTAATTTTTTACAGTCTTTTATTTTTATGCAGAAAATTTTTGTGATTAATATTATACACATACATATATGCATATACATATTTCCATAAATGATTATAATTTTAGACACTACACAAATTGATCAATGCAAATCTTACAAAATAAATATTGTCTATAATATATATGATGTATGTATTTAATAAAAAAAATTAAATTTTCTTTACAAAAACTAAATATTCTTAAAAAGATCAAATTAAGATTGTTTTATTTTTATAATATATTTAATAATATACAATCTGTTAATAAAAAACTTTTTTAACGATTCATTCATATAAAGAAAAAATTTTCAACTATCTAATTGTAGAGACCACAGGTCTTGTTATAAATTTTTAATTGTTAGTTATTAGTAGTTCAAATATAATTAATAAATATAACATCATTTTAATTATATAAATAAACTTCAAATAAAAAGTTTGATTCTACCTAATTTATGCATATTTATTGCATTATGTTTGTTTCTTTTTTCATATTAAAACTATATAAATTTATTTATTTATTTAAAAATAAAATTATTTAAAAGATCTTATTATAAAAATTTGTATATATAAATTTAAATTTGATAGGAGTGGTAAATTAAAACAAAAAATATAAATAATAGCATGTGAAATATATATTAAAAATAGAAAAAATGTTAATATCATGATAATTTATAGATTTAAATAATAATTTTTCATTTATTTTTTAAATATGGTAGAACTAGATATGAAATAAACCAGTTATGAATTCCATAACCTGCGGAGTCTATTTATAGTAGAATAAAATATATAATTATTATTACAGTTATATTCATACAAGATTCTTACATCTCAAGTTCATATGAAACATTACCTTAAATAAAAAAACTTTTTAAGTCATCACAATTTATGATATTTAGTATCCTATAAACAAAAATAGCATCATAATTAAGATGAATATATTCAATAGGCAATGTTTTGTAAGTAACTAACATATTATGATAATCATGATCATTATGTTTTTAAAATTCTGTAAACTAAATAAAAACAGAGACAAAAAACTTTAATCTTTTTTCTTCTTGAAAATTATAGATTTTAAGTTTAGATACAAAACCTGCAAAATTATATGTTTCAAAATTTAATAATTAAACAGTTATAAATTTTATTTATTAATTTTAATGTTTTATCTAATTTACCAGCTATATGTAAAATGCTGATAAAATAAATGAAATAATTCATTGTGACTCAAAGTAAATAATAGATAAAATAGCTGAGAATATTTGTACAATATAATTTTAGAATATATTATTTGATAACTAATTTATAATGAACTTTTATTGCTTAATAGTATCAAATTTATTTATTTAACAAATTTCCCCCTGAATATGGTCACTGAGTATAAATGAATTGACATTCAAATGCAGAAAAATTTTGTCATTTTAATTAGTAATTTTTAAAACGAAGCCATGCATATATATGTGCAATAATAATTTTGTTGAAAAATGTAATAATTATACATACATAGCAATTTATTTATTTCTCAATGTCTACCGTATAATTGTCTTCAAATATGCATATATTTATTTTCAATTAAAATGCTATCATACTTATTGGAAGAAAATATATAAGACAATAACTTTTCTATAACACTAAGTATTAATGAATAACTAACTTAAATCATCACCAACTCTTAAAATGCAAATAATTCATAAAACGCAATATCGTCACGAAGGTGGGTAGAAAGCAGTGGAAAATCCGCTAAAGTCGTGTCAAATTACACAGCAGGATTTTAGGTCAGAATTAGCCGCAAGGCGGCGATACTCTGAGAGGTTGCTCGTTCAATAACATGTATGCGCAGAAAATCGAGTGGAGGTTTCTAGTGAACGTCGAACCATGGGAAAGTTCAATCTCTGCTCCTCCACTATGGCTTTTTTTCTTCCCCTCACTCGCTTTAGCTATCGCTTTCTATCTGTTTACTGAACGCAGAACTATTGAGGGATATCTCAGAAAGTGACGTCTACCGAACAGTTTTAATAACCATCTCCGGCTAATTTTTTGTAAACTTTTACCATGTAAAGCGAGCAGCATTACCACTGCTGCTCTCTACACATCATAGTTACGAACTTCACTTTTTACCAATATTTAACAATATAAATCTGAAGCTGCTATAATTTCTTTTTTAGCAGTTTCATTCTCTTTAACATATCATTCTCTTTTAAATTGTTCAGTTTCATACCTCACATTGTGATTTAATGGTTTTTATTATATACCAAAAAATTGGTACCAATTATTTTAATTTCATAATTATAAAAAAAATATTTTTTAATAAATCTGAATTAATAATTAAAAGCAGTATTTTATTTGAAGATCATATCTATTTAATAATTTAAACGCGAACTCTAAAACACCAGATAGGCATTTTATTTTCACATTCGAATTTTGGCGCGGTTCTACTTTTCTACTCCATTACGTACAGATACTAAAACACGCAAGTGATGAAAATTAATTTTTATTAGTATATAAGACTTCGGCTAATCCTTTTAAATGTAACAGCGAAAACGTATTTAATTGGGTATAATCTTGTGAAAATATAAGTTATCTGCGTCTATAATCAAATTCTAATTGTAATATGCGTAGATATTCTAATTAATGAGGAAATATATGCAGCTATATATATATATATATATATATATATATATATATATATATATATATTAGGTTGTCAAATATCTCCCTTCCGCTTTATTTGCTCTTCATTCAATGCTTTATAAAAAGTGTTACAGTGGTCGGATTTACTTCAAATACGCGCCGTTTTGTTCGATAATCTGTTTCCATCTAGACGGCAACTTCATAATACCCCTCTCATAGAAACCGCTCTCCTTATTTGCAAAGAACTCAGACAGCCACTTTTCATAAGCCTCTTTTGAGTCCAACTTTACACAACCAAGGGTGTTCGACATGGACAGGAATAGGTGGTAATCACTTGTTGCTATGTCCGCGTTATATAGTGGATGCGATAAAACCTCCCATTCGAACGAGTCATACACGAAGTGTGTGGTCTGGCGTTGTCCTGGTGGAACACTACACCGTTCCTGTTGACTAATTGTGGAAGCTTCTCGTCGATAGCTTACTTCAAGAGGTCCAGTTGCTCACAGTAGATGGTAGAATTAAGCGTCTGGCCAGATGGGAACAGCTCATAGTGTATGATTCCTCTTCCAATCCCACCAAACACACAGCAAAACTTTCCTGGCCGTCAATACCGGCTTGGCCACTGTTTGAGACGGTCCACCGGCCTTGGACCACGACCGTTTTCGCTTGATATTGTCATATGTGATTCATTTTTCGTCGCCAGTCATCATCCGCTTCAAAAATGGGTCGAGTTCATTCGGTTTCAGCAACACATCGCAGGCGTTGATTCGGTCCAGAAAGTTTTTTGCGTCAAATCATGCGACACCCAGACATCAAGCTTTTTTTGTATCCAGTCTTCTGCAGATGATTTAAAATGGTTTGGTGACTAACTCTCATCTTCTGGGCGATGTCTTGAGATGCCACATGCCGGTCTAACTTGATAAATTTCATGATTTGATCGGTATTCGTAGTCACAGGTCTGCCGCCGGCTGGCTTATCCATGGTGTCGTTTTCACCGGCTCTGAATCGTCGAAACCATTCCTCTGCGGTTCGAGTTGATAGCGTGCCATCCCCAAAACACCATTAATCTACGGAACGTTTCTCTAGCAGATTTGCTTTGACGAAGGAAAACTTTAAAATAGCGCGAATTTCGGAGTTAGTGAACTCCATGTGTACACGTCTATAACTTTTGAACGCAATATCCAAACCAATCATGCATAGCGACGTTTTGTACGTTAAGTCAAGACCTTTCAAATGATCTATAGTATTGCTAGATACGAGCTCTGTAGCGCTTTGTAAATAGCCACGAAATTCATAAGACAAAAAGGCGGAAGGGAGATATTTGACAACCTAATAAAATAGTATCAATAAAAAATCGTCAATGTATTGTACATAACAAATTACACTATTGTAATTTTCACTTGTAATAAGTTATGGATAATAATTTCATGAATTGTTTTATTTTTTAAATATACAAAATAAAACACAGAGAAAGAAAGAGACAGAGACCCCCCCACACACAGTGAATCATTTTTGGAATTTATATATATATATATATATATATATATATATGAAATTTATATATATATATATATTTAAAATATATATATATATATATATATATATATATATACGGTGTTTCAAATACAACTGCTGATATTAACAGTATGGTATCAGGAAGGAAAAGTTATGTGTAAATATCAATATTCATGTAGGTTTCATATTCATAGGTTTCACATTCATGGCCAATTTTTATAGTTTTTGCGAAGGAGTTCGAACGAAGGGAAACGAGCCGAAGTCGAACGAATACGGCAAAGACCAGTAGTTGTTATTTTTTCTTGTCCATTGACAACGCTCGCGTAACTTGGATATACGGACGCATTGACGAAGCGACGTTCACGCATCTTATAGATAAAGATTATTTTTCTTTGTCTACAAAAGACCGCTTCCCTTCTTTTTGTCAAACAATCCCTTTTTATAAAAGCCCACTTCACTGCATTGGAAATAATGAAAAAAGGCGGATGTTTCTATGGCGCGCACAAACTGAAGACGAGCGCACACGTGTGTTTTATAAAAACTAAAGTGGAACTAAATTGTCGAAAAGATACAAAGATTAAAAAATAGATATCACATAATCACTTTCAAAATTAACAGAAATACTGATTGCAAGGAAATTTGATTGATAAAAATCGGATAAAATAATCTTATAGGGCTTATGCAATACCTTCATAATTATTATATTCCATTTGATACGTAACTAGAGCCCGAGCCATCCGATTTTATTTTCCAATCTTTGCAACATCTCAAAAATTCAATTGCATATTTGTTTTTGTAATACACACGTGTATGATCGCGGTCAGTTCATACGCGCCAGCGACTATATCGATTTTCTCGCGGGTCGAGAGCAAAAATTCGCCTTTTCTTCATTATTTCTATGCAGTGAAGTCGGCTCTTATAAAAAAGGTAGCTTGACAAAAAATATGGGAAGGGACCGTTGTAGACGAAGAAGAATAATCTGTATTTCGAAGACGCGTGAATGTCGCTTCATCAATGCGTCGGTATATCAAGCAGTTACACGGGCGTGAACAATGGACAGAAAAAATAACAACTACTGGTATTTGCCGTGTTTACTCGACTTCACCTCGTTTTCCTTCGTTGGACATTCTTTTCTTCGCTCGCAGGCGATAATCCACTTCTCTGAGCCCTGATTAGCTCACAGACATTGGTCCTTACTGAAAAAACTATTAAAAGTGGACCTATATAAATATTAATATTTACACATAACTTTTCATTCTCGATACCATGACGCTAATGTGAGCAGTTATATCTGGGATATCGTATATATATTATAACGACTTTTCGGATCTTTCTTGGCCACAGCCGGATAGTGGACCGATGCAAGGCTCCAGATTACCGACGGTGTTAATTCTTAATTTTAATACCCAGGCGCCAGAAACTTACGCGTCGGAGTCTATACCCCTTTTCCTTAAGAGTGCCATCCAGCACTCTCTCAAACTGCCTCGGCTAGCTATAAAGGTATAAGGAGGGTTCGAGGGTGTGTAACCACAGAATACGCCGTGTACTTCAAGCAAACAAAATATATTAGTTATCCAGTCAGTAGCCTACACATTCGATAGCCTATATATCCGTTAGCCTATGCGTCAGATAGCCTATAAATCAGGTAGTCTATACATCGGGTAGACCTCTAAGAATACGTGCGTTTGTGCGTCGCCATCGGGCTCGAGTCTCGCGCTTCTTTCATTCTTGCCTCCTAAACTTACGCCCTTATATACTACTTAATGCTAATAGAAAGAGGTAAGGATGGGAATTTTAGTGGGCGGTATCCGTGATACCCAGTTACGATCACGGAAACGCGTCCAAGACCGCCGATCAACCAGGTCGGCACATCACCTTTCTTCCCGCGTCTACAACAAAATGGCGGACGCATCGCACCGCTCGCTTCTCTCGTCGTAATTTCGGGCCGATCTCCCGCACTGATCGGATCGACGAGCCTAATTAATAAACTTCGAGTTTAAGGATAGTACTCTTTAAATATTCTTACTTAAGTATGTAACAACGACAATAATTGCGAACAACAGTGCTTCCTAATAATCTTATGCGCCTCACACACCACATACTAATGTCTAGATTAATAAAACAGCAGTTGCCGTACTCACCCTTTCTTTATACGAAGTTCAGCCCATGGCAGGGGAGGTCCTCTTTCAAACGTCTCTTCTGGTAGGCGAATGAGCGTAAAAGAAACGACCTCGCGTGCTCTCCTGAAGCTAACGCCTTCTTGGCGGCTCGTGACCCCCCACTATTGTTTCAGAAGTAGTGCTACAGGTAACAATCGATAATAAAATGCACTACTTTGAATAACTTTATGATATGCAACAAGATGATTGTCTTGTAACGAATGAGAAAAACTGGTAAATCAAATTCAGGATCATAAATTTTAAGAGATTGCCAATGCCATATACGAAAGGCTCGACAATTTTCGAGCGCCGAGAACGTGCGCCCTTCATCAGGCCAACTGCTACACTAACATACCAAAGCTACGTCACAGCTACGTCAGCATAAATTAGTGTGCGCATTTACCTAGGTCACGAGCTGTGACGTAGACAATATATATATATATATATATATATATATATATATTATAACCCCGAAATCGGGTTACTACTTCCGGTTCACTTGCGTGTGTGTGTGGACTCTTCCACGCTGCTGGCCGTGCACTCCGCTGAAAGGGGACGGGGAACGAAGAATGATCCACGCGGGTGATTTTAGCGGATTATTATAATGTTAACGTTTATTTGTACAAACAGACTATTTACAATAAAGAAGTGATACATACACTTTGTACTGATTGCGGGTTCCGCGACGCTACATCAATTATTTATATGATTATGCACTCATTTAACATACACGGCGACGGGGGAAACGGAACGGGACGCTCTCGATACGAAACACGTGGGAACAACGGTACTACATTACATATTATATACTAACGAACTACTCAGACGCGAACGCATTTACGTCAGTACAATATTATAAAAGGAATTACAAAACTAATCACTATGCTACGCGCGATAGATACATATTATTACGGCTGAACCGCGAAGCTATGCATTCGGCAGATCGCGGCGCGCGGGTGCGGCGGCGGGTCAGGACCTAGCTATACGCACACATGAACAAGATAATAAAAGCAAAAAGCTACTTGCCGCTGACGACGATGATGCTGTCGCTGGCGCTCGCCGGTACTGTCGCTGACGCTCGCTGATGTTGTCGCTGGCGCTCGCTGGTGCGGTTGCTGACGCTCGCTGATGCTGTCGCTGATGTCAGGGCGACCGGGCGCGCGCTCTCTCTCTCGCTCCTGGCTGCTGACTTGCGCGGTTACGCGTGGCTGCGGCTCGTAGCCGCTGATGGCGTCGCTGGCTCACGACGGCACGCGTATGGTAACGCGTACACGCTTCCTCGAAGCTTACACTCACGGTCCGGGGCTGATGCGAGGATGTCGCCGCGTGTCCTCTCCTCGTCGACACCGATGCGCTCGCACGGAGTTTGCACGAGGGCAAACTTGCAACACGTTCCCGCGAAAGGCGCAAAAACTGCGACCTTACTCTACGCTTCGCAATACGATCGCGAACGGGCAAAAACCACGGTATTCTACAGCGGGACGGAATAAAGGTGCATCGGGGACGAAAAGGAAAAAGGTGTACGAGTAGAACTGCGAACGACGAAAGCCAACTCAAGAACGCGAATTGACGAAGGTCAAGACGAGAAAGCGAAGTTCGTTCCGAACTTCTTACTTCCTACAGCGCTTCCAGCGCCCTCGCGGCTCGCGCGTATCGTTTCGCGGACACGCCCGAACACTCGCGGTTTCACACGAGCGCTCTCACCTACAGCCGCCGTTCGGGCGGTTACAAACTCCCCCTCCCAAACCGCAGAGGGGGCGCGTGATCGCGAAAGGTTGTGCAGGGTGTCGGTACGCGAGACGCGAACGTCGTATATGTACTTCGGGGAACATGGTGGGGACTAACACATAAGGTTAACTACATACGGTGAGGGATCATACATTCTTTGACAAAAACACGGTAGGGGGACAATACATGATTTGGGCAAAAAGAAAAAAAAACGACGACCATTAGTTTAACCTTCGCATGGATATAAAAGAGAAACAAAAAAAGTAATTTCGGATAACGAAAACGAAAAATGTGATTGCACCCGCTGGCGCGGCGCTTGGTCGTCAGTTGCTCGCTGTGACTCGATATAATTCTATTTATTTTTCCTATTACTACTTCCCTACATCTAATTATAAACTAAGCCCTATTATAACCTATTGCTAACGGGACTTATCCTAGAGAAATATAGATTATTATTAGGTGACGAAAATAAAACTATAACTAGTATTAATATAAATCCTGTCCTAGCTACCTAATCAGGTTTCCAACGCTCGCTTCTGTGTTTTCTTGCAATCATTTCGCTTTCTTTCTTGCGATTCTCTTCTTCTTCTTCTGCTTGTCGCATGTTCGCTGAAAAAATAGTCGTCGTTAGTGACGTTCCTATTATCGGGGTTGGTACGGCGTTGGTGGGGCGAACAAGTAGCCTAGTTACTATGGGAGCCATTGTGCACTCTTCTAACTAGTGCTATTGCTTTTGTCCTCACCCACCGACGCTGTGCCATCAGTGTATCTCGGCTGAGGGGTGGCTGAGGCTCCACCAAGTCTTCTGACACCTGGCTCTAATATCCCTTCCTCTTTCAATGTTCCAGGTCATCCCTTAACACGATTCGCGCTCACTCCATATATATTTTCCATGGGGATATATGGGTACCGTTTTCTCTCTTGGGACGTGGTGGGGGAATCATGGGGATGGCCGTAGGGGAAAAAACGATAGGGGTGATACTTCTTCCATTTCTGCGTTTGGCGTTATTTTAAATATCAACGTTTTTATGCCTGCGCCTTTTTATATACTATCGCAATACATCATGTAACGTTGCTCTGCCAAAGTTCACGGGGCGTCACTTTATGGTTTGGCTCTTGTTTGCGCCATTTTATATGCTTTTTATGTAGACTGCGCCATATTATAGGGGTTTGCTCCTGTCTACGCCCTCTATATATATTTACTCCTGTTTGCGCCAGTTATATCTGAGCTTACTCCTGTTTGCGCCCCTTTTATACGCATGTACTCCTGTTTGCGCCATTTTATGCGCACATGCTCCTGTTTGCGCCGTTTTGTGTATCGTTTATACATATGTACTTCTCTTTGTGCCATTTATACGTCATGTGCTCCTGTTCGCGCCATTTATATTTATATTTAGTTCGCGCCATTTATGTATCCGCGCCATTCATACTTCCTAGTGCTTCTGTTCGCGCGCTATTTTATCCACCATTTTATAATCGCTACTTTCTGTAGTTTTACGCCTCTGGGCTGGGCATCATTTATGTCGGTGCCCCTCTATCACCTCCAGCCCTGTATCATGTCCTTCTGCGGTAGCGTGGGCACTCAGCAACCGGCGATCTATTTGTTTAAGTAAACAGTCGCCCCCGGCATTATAATGAGTAATGGTTGCTGAGCTCCCGCGGCGGCTGCCGCTTGCCTAATGGTTTGCTCCATCATTGGCGGTATTGACATTGGCGCTCCCGTCACCTCCTCATTCACGTTCGCCATCCCTAGTGGCTCCACCAAGTCTTCTGACACCTGACGTGTCGTCTTCTCTACCCCTCTAACGTCCTCCCCCTCCCAAGACGGAACGGCAGGGGTCGGCTGCCGCCGGCAGGACGTGCACGTGCGAACGTCAATGTCGGCTCTGCCATACCTATAACAAAATCTCCTTGATCTGGGGTGTGGGCAGGTGTTGTAGCGGTGACCGAGCTCGCTACAATTCCAGCAGTTTGCTACTGCTGCCTCGCCATGGTCCGAATCTTCAGCTCCAGCTGGGCCCGTGAAGGACCTATTGTGCATGCTTCCGAGACCCGGAAGTGGCGTTGTGGGGAGTGAAGGGTGGGGCCGTATGGGCGGGATAAAATTGGGGGGTGGTGCGATAAGGGTGTCCATCAAGCCTGGGAGTTTCTTGCTGCCTTTGGTGACAATTGCCTCTATGATTTCCTCTTCTTCTGAATTGTTCAGGCTCGCCACTGGGCTTGTTTCTATTTCTTTACTCTCCGGTGGTGGTGTCGTGAATGGGTTAACCCTTTTCTTGCTTTCTTTGTTTTGTTTGGGGTTTTGGGTTGGGGCGACGGTATGTGGGTACGGTATGGGGGTATTTCCTTGCTGTGGGGCGATTTGGGGGGATTCTGTGATAACATCGTTTGTTGCCTTCCTGTATTTGGTCGGAATGATGTATCTCTCCTTAGTAGTGGCGTGATCATCATGTGCGGTTAGGTGGGGTTGTACGTCTGACTGTTGTGTCGCGATAGACCGCATGAACGCACATCGGTCTCCACGATATAGTCGAACGTCTCCATGTTCCGGGGTGCTCACATATAATACTTTCTCCACATTCTTAGGTGCGTGTGGCTTTTTGGGAGGATGCCGCTTAAGAATCCTTGGCTCTGGCCTATATGGTAACGGGCTGACCGAACGTATTTGGTCGTGTGAGGTAAAATCTTTCTGTACCCGGACCTTTGTACGTGACGGTTCTAATGGTCCCGTTTTGATTGAGGCTGCTTCGGAAATGTATCTATCTTCCTCCTCATTTGCCGGTTCTCTACCTTCTACCTTCTGTTGATGTTCTGTGTCTTCAATTTGCTGGGCGTATTCTTCTTGAGTTTCCGTAGTTTCACGTCTTTGCGGACGGTCGCACTCTTGTTGTTGTGCGTCTTTCGTAGTTTTACGTCGTTGCGGACGGTCGCAGGAGGTGGTGTTCTCCTCTGCATCTATCGTAGTTTTACGTCTTTGCGGACGATCGCACTGTTGATGTTGTGCAATTTCCATAGTTTTACGTCGTTGCGGACGAGCGCCTTCAGCATTGGGGTGTGGGACGTTGTCGGTAATGGTATGGGGTTG
Source organism: Sycobia sp. Sy_11 (assembly GCA_018907035.1). Taxonomy (NCBI): domain Eukaryota; kingdom Metazoa; phylum Arthropoda; class Insecta; order Hymenoptera; family Epichrysomallidae; genus Sycobia; species Sycobia sp. Sy_11. The sequence continues at coordinate 952,980 of JACCIC010000102.1, forward strand.
GGTTTGGGCGGGTATTTCGGGGTCCTCGGGGGTCGGTATGCTTGTATCCAATAGCGAGGGGGCGAATGACGCTTCCGCTATTGGTATAATTTGCATCGCCGCTTCCTCTTCGATGAACTCCTGTGTTGTATCGGGGCTGAACTGAATTAAATTCAGTCGCGATTTCCGCACCTCTTCGAGGTCCTCGCTTACTTTCTCCATATCGAGAGTAGTATTGAAGCGGTTGGGGGAACCTCTGCGTATATGCACCGTTGGCGCGGTTACGCTTCTGGACGTTAACCCCCACATTTCTTCTGGGTCGTACGCGAGGGATGGGGGAATTTCTTCGTCCCCAGGTCTCTTGGACTGATCGGACATGACCGATCTACGCAGTCCTCTGCCTCGTCCGTTTACTCGGTACATGTTGCTGCTCGCTGTTGATATCTGTGGATAAATTACTGCTATTAGGTTGATGATATCTCTTGAGGTCTGATATATGTGCCTTTGTCGTTTTCCCGTCACTCATGTCTTTGATCTCGAATACGACGGGGGATATCTTTTTTTTAATTTTACAGGGAGCTACAAATTTTGGGGCCAATTTCGCTGAGAATTGGCTGGGACCGGACGACAGAACATGGTTGCGTCGACATACCATGTCGTTTACCTCAAATGTTTCCGCTCGGCGAGCCTTGTTATAATATTTGGCCTGTTTTTGACTTGCGGCGCTCAGGTGTTTTCTTATGATATTGTGGATGGCGGGCAATCTTTTCATGCGATTTTGTCATTCGAGTGGTGTTAATGTTTGCACCTGCAGCATTGAACCTTGAGACTGACGATACGTCGGCATTTCTCGGGGATTCCGGCCAAAATTTAAAAATGCCGGCGACGTCTGGGTGCTAGCGTGTACTGCTGTGTTTACTGCAAACGCAAACTCTGGGAGGTCGATGTCCCAGTTTTTATGGTCGTTTTGGACAAAAATCGCGATCATGGTTTTGATGACCCTGTTTACTCTTTCTACAGGGTTGGCCTGTGCGTGGTACGGCGCAATAAATTGGTGTACTATACCTAATTCCGCGAGTTTGGTCTTTAGCCAGTTGTTGGCAAACTCGGTACCATTGTCCGAAATTAGGTATTTCGGGCAACCCCACTTGAAGATGATCTGCTCTTCTAGTGCCCGTGTGATCGCTTGGCCATTTGCTTTTCGCAATGGGCGTATCTCGATGTATTTGGTGAAAAGATCTTGGAACACCAAGAGATACTTATGTTGTCCCTTGCTGGTCGGGAACGGGCCCATGATATCTGCGGCTACACTGCTCCAGGGACCTTCGATGTTTCGTTGCGACATCAAGCCCGTGGGTCTTCTCTGCGACACTTTGTGTATTTGACACTCAGGGCAGTGTTTCACATGTTTGTGTATGTCTCTTTTCATACCTGGCCAGTAGTACTGCTGGCCGACTTTGTGAGTGGTTTTATCTACTCCAAAGTGCCCTGAGGTCAGAGTGTTATGACACTCATGGAGGACGCGCTCTCTGTCGTTAGAGGGTACCACGAGCTTCCAGTCATCCTGGTCGTGGCCTAGCGCTTTCGTAATGTCATTTGGCCGATGTTTATACAACCGTCCCTACTTGATTGACCAATCGGGATATAACTCCGGGTGTTTTTGGATCTCGGCGCTTTTTTGGCGGTAGCAGTCGTCCATTTCAAGGGTGGTGAGAGTTGCGGTAGAGGACTCTGGGTGTTGAGGGGGCCTTGATAGGGCGTCTGGCACATGATGTAGTGCTCCCTTTCTGTGGACGATTTCCATGTTGTACGCTTGGAGTGCTGTTGCCCATCTAGCTAAACGTCCTGTTGGGTCTTTCAATGTGTGTAACCACTTAAGGCTACTGTGGTCAGTTATCACCGTAAACTTCTCGCCGAGTAAATACCCGCGGAATTTTTCTACTGCCCATAGGACGGCTAGGCACTCCTTCTCGATGACGGTATAGTTTGTCTCAGCTGGTGTCAATGTCCTGCTTGCGTAAGCAATCGGGTGCTCTTCGCCGTGGTGGTCTTGGCTTAGCACTGCTCCTAGAGCGTAATTGCTCGCATCGGTTTGCAAGACATACGGTTGATTCTGCACGGGGCGCGCTAGCACAGGTGCTTGCGTCAACAGGATTCTGAGCTTGTCGAAAGCTTCCTCTTGCGCTGCTCCCCAGTGCCACTGGATGTTTTTTTTCAATAATTTGGTGAGGGGCAGCTTGATTTCCGTTAAGTCCTTTATGAACCTAGCATACCACCCAACCATGCCTAGAAAGGCCCTCAATTGTCGCAGGTTGGTAGGCCTTGGGTATTCGCTTACTGGGCGAATTTTGTCGGGGTCAGTGTGCAGACCGTCCGTGTCTACGATGTACCCTAGGTACTTGACCTCCGGGCAGCAAAACTCGGATTTCTCCTTGTTTATCTGTAGGCCTATCTCGTTCAAGCGGGTGAGGACCACTTTCACCTCGCAAAGGTGCTGCTCGAAGGTCCTCGTAGCGACGATAATATCGTCCATATACACGAAGACATTCGGTTGCCACGCTGGCCCGAAAACAAGGTCCATACCTCGCTGGAAGGTGGCCGGGGCGTTCGTTAGCCCATAAGGTAGTCTCGTATATTGGAAGAGGCCTTTCTGCGGGACCGCAAAGGCGGTGACCTCTTTACTGCTCTCTTCAAGTGGTATCTGGTGGTAGGCCTGACTAAGATCTATTTTAGTCAGGTACCGCGCGTCACGTAAATTGTCCAGCAGGACATCCATATGCGGAAGAGGGTATGCGTCCTTCTTAGTGATGGCGTTGACTGCCCGGTAGTCAATGCAGAACCTTATTTTTCCGTCCTATTTAGGGACGATTACCGGGCAGCTGCTCCACGAGCTTTCTGACGGTTCTATGATACCCTCCTCGAGCAATCGGTCAATTTCCGCATGAGCCTGCTGGAGGAGTTTATCCGGTATTCGCCGGTGACGCTGTTTTATTGGACGATGCCCCTGGGTGTCAATGTAATGTGGCTGCATGCGTGCTAATTTCAGCGTTCCGGTTTTTTCTGGTATAAGGTGCCGTAGCACTCGGTCCATTTCTTTTTTCTCTGCGTCCTTTAATTGAGCTACCCAGTTGACGGCTGCGATAGCCGTGATAGCTTCAGGTGAGTCATGGTGTTGGGTGACGAAACGCCTGATGATTTTCTTAGGCGTGTGCCACGTAGCGTCTGCAAAGTTGATGGTCATCTTTAGCGACGAAAGTATGTCCATACCAAGTATCATGGCGTATTTCAATGAGGCCGATACTTTGAAGCGGGCTTTAAGCCGTTGGTTGTCGATCGTTAGTGACAGATCGACCTCGCCTTCGTCAGGACATACCTTGCCGTCCGGCATCTGCATATAGGAGCGCACCGGTATAATAGCTGACTTTACCAGTTTGCCGGGACCAGGGCCTACGTAGGATTTCCGAGCGCCAGGATCGATCAGCGCTGGGAATATCTTCCCCATCAGCTCAATGTTGAGGAAGAATCTGTTTTCTTCCTCGGGTGCCTTGATGTTGAGATGTATGTGAGTTACATCCCTGGCTTTGGGGCAGTCGTATTCGTCGTCTGTGATATTTGGAATCGTGTTGTAGGGATTCTCGAGTTCGACTCCAGCATCCTCGTCCCTTACTCGTTTCCCGAGCTCTTCCGTGGGCTGCAGCGGGGACAATTCAATGTCGTGACATTGTTCTCGCCACAATTATAACAGTAGACTTTCCGTCTATCCGGGCATCTGTCTGCCCAGTGCCCTGGTTTCTTACAGGCCCAACAGGGCCTGTCGCCCTCCCGCTGCGGTCCATTTCTAGAACGTCGTCCGTTCTCTCGTGTCGGGGAACGATATTCCTGGTCTCGCCTGTCAGGCGATCTGTACGAGCGGTACTTATGATCGTCTCTGTTAGGCGATCGGTATTGTCGGTCAGATGTTCTCCTTCTCGGTGATTCATGGTCTCGGTGACGTGGGGGACTTCGCGAGGGGTATCTGTGTCGGTATGGTAGGGATGGAGAGGGGTTGCTTGGACGTGATGCCGATACAGGTGAGGGGTATCTGGGTGAGGGGGGTGGTCTTCTATGGTAGGGGGACGGTGACCGATACCGTGGCGATGGACTTCTTTGTCGCCTGTTCTCTTCTGTTCGTTTTGCCGTTGTTTCCCTGTTGACTATGGGGGACGGACTATCTCTTCGGGTGTCCCTCCGTGAGTTGTGGGAATACGATCGTACACTGTCGCCCCTAGTGTCTGTGGAGGCGGATGGTTCACTTATCGTAACCGTTTTCTTCGGGGCCGTGTTTTTATCGTTATCGATTGCCGCCAGTCTCGATCGTCTATTCGCCCTTTCCGTCGGAGAGCAGGCCGCGGTACTCACCATGCATTCGTCTTGTGCCGGTGGCTCTTTATATCGCTTTGTGAGCTCGCTCTTCAGCTCAATTTGCTGGCCTAGCAATTGCAGCTCGTCGATGGACTGGAACTCGCTTCTATTGATCTTTTCCATATATGATGGATGCAGGTTTCTATATATCCTGTCGAGCTGTGCTTCCAGTGTCAGTGCAGGTGCCATTTTATCTAGCAGGACACGTATGCCTCTGAGGTAAGAGCCAATGGGCTCTTTTGAGCCTTGCGTTCTGTCACGCAATTCCTCTTCTAGGGGTAGAATATAGTCGATAGGCCTGAATTGACGCCGCAGCGCTGTCTTGAACTCTTCCAGGGTACGCCATTGCTTATATAAGGGTCTGGCCCAGATTCGGGCTGAGCCGCCCAGTATCCCTGGAATTAGTTTCAAAATGTCAGCTGTTGGGATGTCGAGACTGTTTATCGTCTCTTCCATCCTATCAATAAATTCCTCTACGTCTTCGCGAGGTGCTCCCGTGAACTGCACCTTCCACTGGCGTAGCAATTGTCCAGTCCGTGTCTCCTTCAGATAGGTGTTCTCGAAGGGTCGACAGGTGTTCATGTGACTAAAGGTTGTCGGCGCCGCATTAGGCGTGGGCTGCGCTCCAGCTGTTGTGCAGGGCGTACCCGTGTGTGGCATCGCGGCGTACTGTTAGAACAGTGCCGGATGGGCGAATGGCCATCCTCCAGGCAGAGGTTTCCAGCTGTAGGCAGCAGCGGGGAGATGATTAACTCCCGTGGTATTCATGCTGTGCAACGGTGGTGACGGCCATGGCCCGTACGGGTATCCCATATATGGAGCGTTATTCGACCAGATCGGTGCCATAGTGGCAACATGGGGTTCGGTGGAGCTTTTGTTTTCCGCATTATTGATATTAGCTGTTTCATGATCTATATGATCGAGTACGGTGGAACTCAAAACTTTTGATAGTTCCGTTATATCTCCGTCTGTCTGTCTTGCTCCATCCTTTGCGGCGTGCCATTCTGCTGCTGTTGGTCCGAACAGCCGCCGCATTTCGAAGCGCAGTAATCTCTCTCTTACTGTAGTTAAATTATCGTCTACTTGTATGTGTTTCTGTTCGGCTTCTGTGAGCAACGCATCCTTTTGCAATTGTTCGTAAACGTTGCTAAGTCTTGCTCTTTCCTCATCTATCTCACTCCTGGTTTCTTGAGGGAGCTCCATTATTCCTAGGTGGGGTTGTGAAAGGGGGACGACGCACGATATGGATGTAAAATAATAAAGACGACACGATATATGTATAATAAAAATTTAAGAATAGCTGTTCGATGTGTTCTTGTTTATATGTGCTTGGAGTAAAATCTAAAAGCGTATTTTTCCTAGCCGGAGATAAAATCGTATTCTCTTCTCTTTCTGGACCTTACTATTTCCAACCAAATCGTAGCAAATTTTGCTCTTTCCAGTATATTCTCTACTCGTCTATATGCGTAGTAGTGGACTAAGTAGTTACCCTAGTAAAATTTTCTTGATTATAAAGAGAATGCTAAATGCACGAACTGGACTTAATTTTCTTTAACGTGAGTAGATAATAAAAAAAGAAGGTTATTAAGTTGTAATCCTCCTGTGTGATTATTTATGAGATTGATTATAATCCTTTTTTTTTCTAAAAGTGAAGTATGAAAAAATTTTTTTTTTTTTTTGTAGTAAAAAAAAAATTTTAAGACTGATTTAATTTAGCAGTGGAACAGTAGTTCCAAATTTGTTGATAGAAAAAAGAATGTTTATCAAAATTTATTTATTGTTGGTTGTTATTATCATTATTATTATGTTACTATTATTATTATTGTTATTATGATTATTATTGTTATTATTGTTGTTATTATTATTATTATTATTATGTTACTATGTTATATTGAATTGAATTGTTGTTATCCCAGTTATCTTCACTAAGGATGTTATTTGTCCGGTACTGCACTTATTTTTAGCTACACCTATTTTAGAGTGCAGTATTGCTGGCTGACAGTAGTTAATTCAAATAAGACTTATTGAAATGGAAGAGAACAGATAAAATCCTCTCCCTTTTTTTTGTAACGCTGCGTTAAATGATAAAGGAAGACTCTTCTATAATTTCTCCCTGTTAATTTATTTATTAATAATTAAAAGGTACTATCACACTACAAATACATATATATAAAAAAAATCTATATAGACAGTATGTTTTCTCTCTCTCCTTTTCTTTTTTTTTTCACAGAAAATACTTATTTATGTTTATTTAGTTATAATTATTATGTTATTTGTCAATGCTAAGAAGTTTACTTGGTTTTATTTACACGTCTAGTTTATGTTTACTATTGTTATTAATCATATCCACTCATTTGTCCTTAAAAGAAAAGATATCCAATTGTTCGTTAATGTTTCCTTTGGTTTTTGGTTATTTCATCTATATTGGTCCTCTCGTTATGTGGTTTCCTGTCTTGTTATTACTACTTTCAGCTACTATACTTACTTGGTTATTGTATCTTTAGTTGGTTTATTGTTAAGTTGTTATTTATGATAAATGGTGGTAATAATCTTCAATTGAATTAATATATTTATTGCATTATTTTGTATTCCATTATAAAGCTATTTTACTGTAGTGGTGTCGATATCACATCTATTCTAATCATTCTGCTTACTATTATTTAATGTTATTTGAGTTTATTTATTATTAGTTAGTATTTAGCAGTTTAGTATCTAGCAGCTGAAAATAAAAGAATACTCACAGTATTAAGAGGTTATTGTAATTAAGCGTGTGATTTCCTCCTTATGTTTTCAATTATGTTTGTTTATATATATCCCCAGCACTATTTGTCCAAATGACCAGCTTGACGATAAATATTCATCAATATGTCAGTTAAATAATTAAATGGAGACAGTTGTTTTCAGAAGATGAAAAGAAACTAGCGGCATTGGCTTTTTCTCTTTCAATTTACCAAGTTTTCTATCATACTTGGCTACAGTCCCACTACCATCAGTTTTTTTTTTTTATTACTAAATGTCCTTAATTTTCTTGAAAATTATTTAAAATTAATTTCTACTATTGTAGTGGTTATTCTCATCTACCTCCACTTTATAAAGTTGAGAGAATTCAATTCCTTCATGGGAATTGTTCTCTTTCCAAATTCTCCCTGTGCATGTATATGTCAAACATATAGGTTATACCTGTCAGAAGGAAGAGAGAGAGAGAAGATCTTCTGCTACTTGAGCCCCTTTCTTTATGAAGTATTTGTATTTAATAAAGTATTTTATGCTATATTTGCAGTAATCGTTAATAAACAAAAAGGAAGCGATATCGATCGTAATGGGGGAAAGTGTCCTGTATACACTGAGTGTGGTATCCTTGTTATTGCATACGCTTATTAGTTATAAAGTCTTACAATGCTGATGATTTCCTTGATCTTTTCTAGTCTCGATTCTTGATATATATATGCTATTTCTTCTGAGTATATCGATGAAGTATATATTTAAGATAAAACTATCTTCTATGTGTAGCGAGGGTCATATGTGGTATTGTAAAATGGTATAAAAGGTGCAGGGACGATACGATATTCATGTGCTTTTGCACATAATAAGAGAGGAAACGATATGCATATATGATATATTATATAACAAGTTAATAAAAATTTAGGGACATGAGTGGCGAGAAAGGACAGATATAATATCAAAAATCAGTTAAATGTATATGAGATATATATATGGAGCTTATGAGAAATATTGTATAAAGTTAAATATAATATCAGTAATTTAAAATCATATGTAAATAATATATGGATTATATTGAAATTATATAGAAATAATTTAGATTCGAATAACTGGTAATGTATGTAAAGATTTTCAGAAAAGGCTATTTATTTTGTATGTAAACACACTAAGTTTAAGAGGTATTTGACCTCGACCTTCTACTTTTATTTATGTAATTACTAAATTTATCCTTTACTATGCTGTTATTTCAATTTCGAAATACCAGCGTATTTCTCAAGAAAAAGAGAAAGTTGTTCTCTTTTGTGTGTTTACATTTCAGGCAACAAATAGCGCATATTGCTAATATAAATTAAATTATAAGTAAAATTATAATTATACTGTTACTTATACTTTCATTATTATAAATACATATATATATATATATATATATTCATGTAAAATACAATATCAATATGTACGTGCAAAATTTATATGAGTATAAAATTAAAAGAAACTATTTTCTATATAACACCTTGCTTGACTTTACTCAAAATGCATAGGAGGGATAACGAGAAGGCATTTATGTACATTAGCTTTAGCCCGATAATTTAATTAATTAATTATAAATTGTTAATTAAAGCATTATCACCTAGACGTGACGAAAAGGGAGAAAGGGGAGAAGCATTTAATCATAAAAACTTGTCAGTAAAAATTTCTGACACATTTATGCTATTGCGCATTCTTCTGCGCACACTTGTGGCTTCAGTCGTCGCCTGTCCGTGTGTGCACTTGTACGTGTGTTGCGTACTTTTTCTTCGTGCAGCTAGACTAAAGGGGATCGGGAAAAAGAGCGAGTGCACGATGTGGCTCTTCTACGAGGCTTCAAGATCACTTTTGTCGCGGGCTCCACGTTCTGGGCGCCATTTTATAACCCCGAAATCGGGTTACTACTTACGGTTCACTTGCGTGTGTGTGTGGACTCTTGCACGCTGCTGGCCGTGCACTCCGCTGAAAGGGGACGGAGAAGGAAGAATGAACCACGCGGGTGATTTTAGCGGATTATTATAATGTTAAAGTTTATTTGTACAAACAGACTATTTACAATAAAGAAGTGATACATACACTTTGTACTGATTGCGGGTTCCGCGACGCTACATCAATTATTTATATGATTATGCACTCATTTAACATACACGGCGACGGGGGAAACGGAACGGGACGCTCTCGATACGAAACACGTGGCAACAACGGTACTACATTACATAGTATACTCTAACGAACTACTCAGACGCGAACGCATTTACGGCAGTACAATATTATAAAAGGAATTACAAAACTAATCACTATGCTACGCGCGATAGATACATATTATTACGGCTGAACCGCGAAGCTATGCATTCGGCAGATCGCGGCGCGCGGGTGCGGCGGCGGGTCAGGACCTAGCTATACGCACACATGAACAAGATAATAAAAGCAAAAAGCTACTTGTCGCTGGCGCTCGTCGGTGCTGTCGCTGACGCTCGCTGATGTTGTCGCAGGCGCTCACTGGTGCGGTCGCTGGCGCTCGCTGGTGTGGTCGCTGGCACTCGCTGGTGCGGTTGCTGACGCTCGCTGATGCTGTCGCTGATGTCAGGGCGACCGGGCGCGCGCTCTCTCTCTCGCTCCTGGCTGCTGACTTGCGCGGTTGCGCGTGGCTGCCGCTCGCAGCCGCTGATGGCGTCGCTGGCTCACGACGGCACGCGTATGGTAACGCGTACACGCTTCCTCGAAGCTTACACTCACGGTCCGGGGCTGATACGAGGATGTCGCCGCGTGTCCTCTCCTCGTCGACACCGATGCGCTCGCACGGAGTTTGCACGAGGGCAAACTTGCAACACGTTCCCGCGAAAGGCGCAAAAACTGCGACCTTACTCTACGCTTCGCAATACGATCGCGAACGGGCAAAAACCACGGTATTCTACAGCGGGACGGAATAAAGGTGCATCGGGGACGAAAAGGAAAAAGGTGTACGAGTAGAACTGCGAACGACGAAAGCCAACTCAAGAACGCGAATTGACGAAGGTCAAGACGAGAAAGCGAAGTTCGTTCCGAACTTCTTACTTCCTACAGCGCTTCCAGCGCCCTCGCGGCTCGCGCGTATCGTTTCGCGGACACGCCCGAACACTCGCGGTTTCACACGAGCGCTCTCACCTACAGCCGCCGTTCGGGCGGTTACAATATATATATATATATATATATATATAGTTGTACAATTCTGTCCAATGTGACGTTGCTGTTTTCGTTTGAATCGCAAAGAGGCTGAGCCAAATAATATCTCATATTCGCATGAGCATTAGAAAACAACTCAGACCCAAACTCCAATGTCAGATTCATGATGCAAACGAATTTTTTATTCTGCAAAAAATCAAGACTTTCCTTTCTTCTATTGTGGAAATTTCAAAATTGTCTTATGATTTTGTGCTAAAATAAATATTCCATAATTAGTTTTAAAAAATTATTATTAATATTATTTGAAAATGCTAAAATAAAATAAAATATTATAAAATAAAAGTATAGAATTTAAACAGTTATAAGTTTTCTAAATGATAACTACAAGATCTACAAACTTTGTAAATACGAGTTCAGACAATTAAGTAATGCGAAAAAATTAAAAAATCGAGTATATTTAAAAATTAAGGCACATCGCTGCGAGCTTCTTCAAATTAGTCCCCTCCCGCATCTATAACTTATTCTAACGAATTTTCCGGTTTTCCTAACAATTGTGAAACACTCCTTGTAGGACCGCCCCGAGTACCCTCGTCATAGATACTTGGATGTATTCAACGGAGTCAAAACATGGAACTTTGATGAATTTTTTCAAATGGAGGAATAGGAAAAAGTCGCAAGCTGACATGTCTGGTGAATAGGGAAGTTGTGATAAAGTTGTGATGCCTTTAGACGCCAAAAACTGAGAGACAATGAACGTACTGTGACAGGAATCATTGTCGTGATGCAGAACCCAGGTCTGCGCGATTTCTGGACACACTTTGAGCACCCTTTTTCGTAGTTTTTTGAGCACATTGCAGTAGAATACTTGATTTACGGTTTGTCCAGGTGGTACAAACTATTTGTGAATGACCCCTTTGCTGTCGAAGAAGTAGATAAACATGGCTTTCACTTTGGACTTGCTGATTCCCACATTCTTTGGCCTTGGTGTTCCAGGTGACAGCTACTGTTAGCTTTGTCATTTAGTTTCGAGGTCATATTGGAAGTAACAAATTTCAGCACCAGTGATAATTCAATCGAGAAGAGTAGGATCACTTTCAACCTACTCGAGACAATCTTAAGCGATGTTTATTCGATGAGCTTTTTGCTCATCTGAAAGATTCTTCGGTATTATCTGCCCGCACAGCTTTTTCATGGCAAAATCTTCCGTTAAAATCTTTTTAACTGTTTCCGAGTTAATATTCAACTCGTCAGCAAACATTAGAATCATTATTCGCCGGTCTTTATGAACAAGGGTGTGGACGCGCTACGTATTTACACACGCGATTTAGACAAAAAACTGATCAAAATTCTAGATAGGTAGATAATGCATATATTTTGAGTCACTTGGTTATAAATATTATAAAAATTCATAACAAAAAAGTTTCGGAAAAAATTGAATAAAAAAGTATAGATCATATCAAAATATAATACTTGTTTTCTATACAATTTTTCTCTAAAGGTAAAAATAAAACCGAATACAAAAACATTGATTTGAAAAAGAAATTGCAGAAAGACAATGGTACAAATAAATTCGTGAGGTACAAAAAAGATTATAAAAATCAATCCAATATAAAATAATATAAGAAAAACAATAGTTCAAAAAATTAAAGAATTTTTTTTAAATAAAACTGATTTCAAAAAATAGATTTAAATAAAATTAGTTTTAAAAAGGTAAAAAAAGTACGAAATATCGATAGACTATTACCGTAAATTTATTACCATAAGTTTTATTTTATTAATTAATGTCATTTATTACTATGGTTTTAGTTAATAATCTATCTAGAATTTTTATTCGTTTTTTATGTAAATCTGACAATGTTTTCGAAACAGCTCTGTATTCAATTACATATATTAAATAATATATATTTAAGATTATTACTCTTTAATATACTCTATAACACACATGCAATTATTCTATAATATAAAAAAGAAATTCAGATAATTTATTTTTAACAATTTCTTCAATAAATAATTTCATCATAGGTGAGATTACGACCACAATCACTGTAATATTATATTACAAATAAACAAACAGAATAATTTCGTTATTACAATATACAAGAATTTAAATTCTATCCTATTGTAAAACGTTATAGAATGTAAATCTTATTTATTTATAATTTTTGTATATCTTATAGTTATAATTTAGAAAAAATATAACTATTGAACTTCTATACTTTTATTTTATTTTATTTTAGCATTTAATTGCAAGAGAGGGAGAATAATAATAAAATCGTGGTATTACGAGGGTGGATTAATAAGTTTCCGGCCTGACCAAGAGATGACGCCACTAGGCCTACCTTGAGATGGCGTTCTATAGCACCATCCTTAGATAGTTTGTAGCTATAGTTTCAGACCGATTGCGATGTTAGTTTAGGTTTAAGAGCACGCTGAACAAGACGCCTCTATGTTTTTCGTAAAAATGGAAAAGTTGGAAAATCGTGCTGTCATCAAATACTTTTATTTGAAAGGGTTAATTCCGAAGGAAATTAAAGAACAGATGGACTCAACACTGGGGACATCCTCCCCATCATATTCAATCGTTTAGCAGTGGGTTTCCGACTTTAAAAAGGATCGTGTGAGCACCTCTGATGAGTCTCGCTCAGGATGCTCCATTGAGGTCACAACTCCAGATATGATCGAAAAAATCCATTAAATAGTACTGAAAGACAGCAGATTAAAAGTGCGTGAAATAGCTGAGACCTGTAAGGTGTCATATGAACATGTACAAAATATTTTGCACCAACGTTTGTATATGGAAAAGCTCTGTACAAGATGCGTGCCGCGTTTGTTAAGAGTCGACCAAAAATTGATTCGCAAGAACATTTCTATCGCCAATTTGGCGTTGTATAAGCGTAATCCAAGCGAATTTTTGCATTGATTCGTAACAGTTGATGAAGCTTGGGTCCACCACTACACTTCTGAAATCAAACAACAGTCTACACAATAGATTAGACCAGGGGAACCAACTTCAAAGAAGGCAAAAACCATTTTTTCGGATTCAAGAAGTATTATATACATTGATTACCTTGAAAAGGGCAAAACTATCACTGGCCAATACTACGCAGACTTATTGTAACGTTTGATCCACAAAGTGAAAATTAAACGACCTCATCTGGCGAAGAAAAGAATCTGGTTTCATCCCGATAACGCACCAGCGCACACGTCAATCGTTGCGATGGCTAAAATCAACGATCTGAAGTTTGAATTGATGCCGCACCCTCCCTACTGTCCAGACCTAGCCCCGGGTAACTCTTATCTGTTTTCTAACCTCAAAAAATGGCTTGGCGATAAGAGATTTACGGACAATGAATAAGTAATCGAAGCTGTAAATGGGTATTTTGAGGAGCTTGGTGAATCAGTCTATGGAGATGACATTACTAGACTCGAACATCGCTATGAGAAATGTATCATCCTTGGAGGAGATTACGTTGAGAAATAATCTTAAAAAAAATCTTTAAAACGTTTTTCTTGATCAGGCCGGAGACTTATCAATCCACCCTTGTATAACAAAATTATCAGATAATGAATATAAGGTCATTATTGATATATTGATATAAAACTAATATAGATTTAGTTTTTTTAGAATCTTATTTTAAAAATAATAGCTTATCAACAACATAGCTAAGAAAATCGTGTATGATACTTGTAAATAGATATGTATTATTACCATGGCTGTTAAATATTTCTGAAACATTCTATAAATGCAATACAGATTCTACTCTGCTAGAGGCGTACGATGGCTCGATCGTTAGAGCGAAGGACTAGTAACTTGGTGACCCGAGTTCAATCCAGGTCTCGGCCGATTGATACAGGCACCGCTGTAATAATTTACATGTGCTTTGTTTACAAATACATCGTAGACCTCCGTTGCTGATTAGCACCGATATTTGGAAGCATAAATAGAGCGACGTTAAATAACATAAAAAAAAAAGATTCTACTCTGTGTATAGTAAATATCATAAATAATATTGTGTAGGTTTTTATCTTCTTAAATCAAAGCAAACACATTACTTTTTGATGATAATCAAAATAATTCTTCAAACAAGAACATATTTTAATTAAAATATAACAATAAAGAGTGTTGGGATTTATATTTCTATTTTGAGGAAAGTAATTATAAACAATCCTGTACGTTGTGTATTTACAAGAGATTATTTAAATGATATTATTAAAATATTTTAACAATTATTAGGATAATACCACGTGCATCCCAAAACACAGTAGCCATAATCTTTCTAGATGATTTCACCGTCTTTACCTTTCTTGGAGCCCGTTCTCCTTTAATAATTCATTGTCTAGACTGTTCTTTCATCTCGGAAGTGTAGTGGTGTATACATGTTTCATCTACAGTGATTAATCTACGCAGAAACATGCAAGATAACTAGTGAGGAATGATGCTTACCAGAAACAGACCATTTGCGATGCTATATGCGCCATCTCTCTGATTTTCTAAGGATATATTGACTCCTTCATACAAAAAGCTTATGTAAATTAATTTAAATGTGGGATGATCGTATTGAAATTAATAAATAACTTGTTTGTAAATACATTTTGTACAAAAAAATAAAGATTTTTATTTTTCTCATATAAGAGCATTTCTATTATCATTTATATTTTAATATATCTTACTAACTAGAATTTATATATGTGTTTAGATAGTTGTTTTTAATTATACAACTACTACAGCGAATCAAGTAAGAGCGTGGTCGACTTTACTGACAGGTAATGAAAGATTTTGCTGTAATTCCTTCGCGAGCTGATAGAGGGAAGCTCTATCCTATTGTCATTGATCTTTTAAAAAAGAATCACGTTAAACGCCATGAGTGCTAAGTACTCGTCGCACCATGAAGCTGTGTTTCTTTGTATCCACCAGAAATGTCCCAATATGTCGCAATCAGCGGCTTCTAAATATATAAGGAAACCGAAGGCATTTATATAGAAATGGGTACAGCGATATAAAGTGGCTAAAAATGTCGATAATTTACCAGAACGTGGCTTGATAGGAATAGTGGGCAAAAAAGATAAGAAAAAATAATGAATCTGTTTTCGCGGAATCCTAGTTTAATCACTGTTTTAACACTGTAGTAAGGACAAGCAAAATTAATGGTAAAAGGTTGACATATATCCTACGAAACTACTCGAACACATCTTCTTACTCATGGTCTGAAGTGACGCAATATAATGAAAAACCCTCTGCTGACTCAAAAAGCATGTGACAAAGCGACTCGCTTAGGCGCATGAGAATATTGATAGAGATTTTGAAAATGTCATTTTTACAGATGAATGTTCTAAATGGGCACGTTGTGTACTTATGCGAGTCTCGTCAACTTTGGGGCTATTTATCAAAGCAGGGATTTGATACTTTGCACCTTTTATTGACAACCTAAATGCTGAGAACATGATGTCATAAAAAGGCTTTACTGCCATCTGCCAAACGATGGTTCATCAGAAAAAATGAAGAAGGCATTCTGCATTAGGACAACCATCCTAAACATCACAGCAAGCTCTGTACTGAGTGGAAGACTCGATCTAGTATTGTTACATTTGAGTGGCCATCGCAGTCACACGATGCAAACCCTACTAAAAATGTGTGGGCATATATTAAACGTAAGCTTCGTGGAGGACGCACATACACTTAAAAGCAGTTGTCATACCAAATTCGTCAGATCTGAAGATCGTTGCCACTAGCATATGCCTTCACATTCGTAGAAAGCATGCCTCGAAAATAGCAGGCAATTATCGACACCGCTGACGACTGAACAATGTGTACAATGTATATATAAATATGTTTCATCAAATAAATTTTTTTCTAAATTCATACAACCAGGCTCTTACTTCACAGATTGTATTAAATAAAAAATTAATACAGAAAAGGTATAAATGATTAGTATATTTAATTAACAGATATTAGTTGATCGAATAAACTAAAAAATACTTCAAATTAATTTAACAGATGGCCGATTAACATTTGCTGCGGACAGTAGATAAATAAAATAAGCAATATATAAAGTATTTTTTTATAATAACTGAAGATATATGTTTCTATTTGTTTTCAATTTTTGAGATAATAAAAACAAAAATTAAATACAGATATATTGGATGTACAAATAAGTTTCCGCCGTTTTTTTTATAAAGAAATAAGAATTTCTTGTAAAAAAAGATACAAATAATGTCATTCAAAATATTGCCCATCACTTTCTACTACATTTGATCATTTTTCGCGTAGCAGGTGGATACTCCGTTTAAAAAATTGCTCGTCTTTTGAGGCGATTCACGAATCGACCCATTTCTTCAATTTCTCGTAAGAAGTGAAGTGTTGTTCAGCCATACCATAAGTAATCGACTGGAATAGGTGTTAGTCTGAAGGAGCAATGTCTGGTTAATACGGCGGGTGAGGTAAGATATCTTAATTCAGTGCCTCTAATGTTTTCCTTCCTATTTTTGCAACATGTGGCCGAGCGTTGTTATGTTGAAAAATGACTTTATCGTGCCTTTTGGCATATTGTGGCCGTTTAATCTTCAATACTCGGCTCCATTGCATCAGCTGTTGTTGGTAACGTTCCTCGGTGACCGTTTGATTGTGTTGGAATTGTTCGTAATAGATTACTCCAAGCTGATCCCACCAAATGCACAGCATTAGCTTCTTGTCATGAATGTTTGGTTTGGCCATCCAAGTAGAGGCATGCCCGGTCTTACCCCATGACTTTCTACATTTTAGGTTGTCGTAGTGAATCCACTTTTCGTCTTCCGTCACTATTCTATGTAGAAATCCTTTGCGATTTTGCCTATTAATCAATTGTTCGCAAGTGAGTAAGTGACGCTCGACGTCTCATAGCTTCAATTTGTAAGGAACCCAATTTTCTTGCTTTTGGACTATACCCAGATTTTTAAGACGTTGTGAAATAGCTTGCTGAGTCATTTCTAACTCTTGTGCAAGTTCTTCTTACGTTCAGCACGGATCTTCTTTCAATAAAGCTTCCAATTCTGTGTCACCACACATTTTCGACCTTCCACTGCGTGTTTTGTCCTCCACGTTAAAATCATCACTTTTAAATTTTTGGAACCACTCCCGACAACTTCTCTCACTCAAATTAACATCACCATATGCTTCTAGGCATAGCCGATGTGCTTCAGCTATGATTGCTTTAAATGAAGGAAGTAAATTAACAATTTCCGCAAATGACGCTTACTTAGCTTAAAACTTGACATTTTAACACGATAAAAACTAAGTGATGCTAGCCAAAAGTCTGAGGTATTAAAAGGTTATACTGTTTCCACATGTCAACATATACTATGCGACTTTTTACAGCTGGCAATTTCGATGTTATCTTATGAGTGACGTCATCTTTTCAAAACGGCGGAAACTTATTTGTACACCTAATAGAACTAAAGTACCTTATAAAACTTTCTAAAAATATTTTTAGTTTATTGCTAATTTGTTTTATAATATAGTTATTTAGAATGATTCAACGAAAATTAAAATGTCTGATTTTAAATAATAAATTTTTGGGCAAAAATTATTTGAAACATGAATCGAGAGAAATTTTTAGTATCTGCAGTCAAAAAAAAATTAAAGTGGTGCACAACAAAACTCTATCGTATTATGATTCTGTAAATTTTATTTATTTATATCAATTAAGTAAAGTTTTGAAAAGCCCTATCAATGTATGATTCAATGGGGAAATACAATATTTTTTCTGTAAAGTTTTGGAAAAACCGGGAACTAATGTTGAATATAACGGCAAATCTTCAAGCAACGATTTTTCATCAATCAGCCATTATACCCTTAATAATAGTAAGGAATCTTTTATTGAAGAAGCAAAATATTTAAATAATTCTTTATTTAATACTGTCGCTGTCTTAATTGGTATCGAACCAAATTTACTAGATCAAGGAATAATAAAAAGACTACGAAAAACGGAATAATCGATATTCCAGAAATTTCATAACTATTTGTTGCTTATCAACTATGACTACAATGGTTTAGATAATTTAAAAAATAAGATACTTGCCTCAAGAATTTTTTCCTTATAAAATTAACAAGCTTTTCTTATTTTATTTAATTTAAAACATGTAAATTAAAAAAAAATATCATGCAAAAATGAACAAATGTTTACTATATAATTCATGAACTCCAAAAAATGATCTTTTAATAAAAGTAAAACAGTTAGGCGAGAATTTATCTTCGTGTATGTTTATAAAAAATGTATTAGGCGTACAACTTTGCCTCCGCCGTTTCACAATAGATGGCTGTAGCGGTAAGTAGTAGTTGAAATAAATAGATCGTAGATGTCATACAATAAGCTTAGGTTTTTATAACTATAACGTCATGAAAACATTAGTCGATTTATGTCAACATTATAAAAGTATTCTCGATTAAATATGCCCGCTTACGAGCCAAATTCTCGTCATTTGCGGGAGGTTTTAATTTTCTGCTTTAATATGAAGAAATCTGCGACTGAAGCTCATCGAATGCTCTTAAATACCTATGGTGAGGCCACTGTTAGTGAAAGAACATATCGAGAGTAGTTTTAATGCTTCAAGAACAGTATTTTCACATCGAAGACCAGCGGCCGGTCGAAGAGAGAAGGTTTTCGAAAATACAGAATGAGAGGCATACTTGATCAAAACTCGTGTCAAACGCAATAAGAATTGACCGGACCATTGAGAGTGACGCAACAAGCCATCTTAAATCACCTGAAAGTCATGGGAATGATTCATAAACAAGGAAATTGGGTGCCGTTCGGATTGAAGTCGAGAGATGTTAAACGGTTTAAATTTGCTTATGAATAGCTGCTTGCAAGGCATTGATGGAATGGATTTATGTATCGCATTGTGACTGGGGACGAAAAATGTATTCATTACGTTGATACCAAGCGTAGATGGTCATGCTCAGTATTTACTGGGATCAGCTCGGCGTAGTATACTATAAGTTGTTAAAACCGACCGAAACAATCGTTATCGACCTCAATTTATCCGCTTGAGTCAAGCATTGCAAGACAAACGGCGGCAATACAACAAAAGCCATGAAAAAGTGATTTATAGCATGACAATACTCGACTCCATCTTGCGAAAGTGGTTAAGACATACTTGTCTCAATTTATTTTATGGGATACACTCACGATCAAATTAATCCATGCTGTAAATTGAATGTCGATACCAACAGAGATGTAGTTACACCTTAAAAATTTCTTTGATGAGGAGAATAAATTTGATCGATTGTTCAGAACTGCCCTGAATGAATGCCAGCGAATGACTACGTTATTGTCATCAGAGCTGATAAAGCATCTGTCAGTGAGCATGAACTACGATACAATGCACCAGCAATCGATGTAGTGGCGATTGTTATAGCCGGCGAAGAATTTAGTTCTTCAAGAATATAGTTCTTCATCGCATAGATGGTAACCTTCAGCGAATCCCCGAAAGTCGTCGAGCTTACGACACATTGCAATATCCAATTCTATTCTGGAAAGGAAGAGATGAATATTATTTCAATATCGAAATGAGAAATCTAGAAGCAAATGAGGAGCCCAGTAACAAGGTTAGCTCTATGCATTATTATTCGTATCGATTGATGATTCGGAAAAATACAAAAAAACTACATTCAGAAATGCTGACAATTGTTTCATTAATACATTGTCGATATGTATGAAAAAATTAAAGCAGAACGACTGCTATACATTCGACTAAATCAAAGTTAACTGCGCTCAGACGAATTTATTAATCTTAATGAATTCGGATAAATCCTAACTAACTCGAAATATGAATCCTAACGAAGTCTGAAAAATGGTGATATTACAGTCTGTCAAGTAAGAGCGTGGTGGTATTTATTTTATATATTATTACTCACATATTGTTTATGACAGATAAAGTGCAAGAGAAATATACATTTATGTGAAATTTTCTTTTAATAATATATAATATTAATATAACAAATAAAGAAATATTTGCACATTCAAATATCATATAAATATGTTTTCGCAGTTTTTGATGTATGGTTTACTCATCGACCACAATAAATTTGTACATTATTTGCAGTCATACTGATAACATATTTTTTCCGTCGAATCCTAAACTACTATGGGAACAGTATAAAGATTACATGAGTGAAGATATCCTTCATCGTTTACAAGTATGAGACTCATATATTGATTAATAAATATTTTTTTATTGGTCTTACAGTCCAATCAATTCAATCCAAAAATAAAATAAAAATAAAAATAAAAATAAAAAATAAAAATAAAAATAAAAAATAAAAAATAAAAAAAAAATAAAAAAAAAATAAAAAAAAAATTAAAAAATAAAATAAAAATAAAATAAAAATAAAAAAATAAAATAAAAATAAAATAAAAATTAAAAATAAAATAAAAATAAAAAATAAAATAAAAATAAAATAAAAATTAAAAATAAAAATTAAATTAAAAATTAAATTAAAATTATAATGACAGTCAGACTGTCCTTGTTTACATTCACCCCCGTAGACTAATCTTAAAATAAAATATTAGCTGAAAAAATTCTTTGTTAGTAAAGTGCAGTCTGACTGTCCCCAACACCCTTACCTAATTGAAGACTTGTCCAACGTTTCGAGCTCGCTACGGCTCCTCATCAGGGACTGAAAAAAAAAACATATATTGAGTTTTTTTTTATGTTATTTAACGTCGCTTTATTTATGCTTCCAAATATCGGTGCTAATCAGCGATGGAGGCCTACGATGTGTTTGTAAACAAAGGACATATAAATTATTACAGCGGTGCCTGTATCAATCGGCCGAGACCGGGATTGAACTTGGGTCACCAAGTTACTAGTCCTTCGCTCTAGCGATCGAGCCATCGTAGGCCTCCATATATTGAGTTAACACCAAATCTGTATAATGAGGGACTGATTTTGATCGAGGACCTATGTTGTCAATCAGCAACAAACGACTGATACTGTTGGGTATGTATGCGTCAAACCGATCTGCAAATGATATTTAGGATCGTGATTTGCACCGTAAAACAAAGCTTGATGTTCATGGTTTCAGCACATTTGTTAAAATTTATATTTCGAAATTTGTTCAAGAACAACGTATTCTATATGATGCAATTATGGAAAAAATTTTAAGCCAGTGCGGCGGATTGTAGTTTATAGATACCTCTGGAAGTACAGGGAAAACGTTTCTAATTTAAGTTCTTCTAGCCACTATACGATCACGAAATAAAATTGCTCTAGCCATTGCATCATCTGGAATAGCGGCAAGATTTTTGGATGGTGATCAATTGGCGTATTCGCTATGAAATTACTGTTAAATTTAGAAAGCACTGAGATGCCAATGTGCAATATCAGTAAGAATTCAAGAATGGACAAAGTTCTCAAATCTTTTCATCTTCTCATATGGGATAAGTGAACAATTGCTCCCAAAAAAGCATTAGAGGCACTTGATCATACAATAAAAGATTTGCGAAGAAATGGACAGCAGTTCGGTGGAGTATTAATTTTATTATCTGGTGCTTTTCGACAAGCTTTACCAGTGATACTTCGATCAGCACATGCTGATGAATTTAATGCATGTCTTTTATCATCTGTTTTATGTCGATGTGTAAAGACATTCACATTGAAAACCAATATGCGTGTCCAGCTGCAGAATGATGTATCTACCAAACGTTTTTCCAAACAATTGTTGGATATTGGAAATAGGAGTATGTCAATCGATCGGTCTAGACAATGTATCGCATTGCCAAAAAATTTCTCTAATATATTACCAATAAAACATGAACTAATTGAGAAGGTTCTCCCAAATATCGCATTGAATCATAAGCATCACCAGTGACTCAGTACACCTGCTATCTTAGTAGAAACGAACAATGATATTAATGTGATAAATTCCAAAATTCAAAATGAAATACCAAACCAAGTAAAGATTTATAAGTTCATCGACACTGACATGAATCAAGATGAAGTTGTGAATCACCCAACAGAATTCTTGAATTCATTCGACTTGCACCACACCTTTTGACATTGGCGTTCCTATTATACTTCTACGAAATATTAATCCACCATGACTTTGCAACGGTACAAGACTTACCGTTAAAAATTTGTTAAACAATATAGCTGAAGCTATCACTTTGAATGGAAAATTCAAAGGAGAAGATGTACTGCTACTATGTATTCCGATAATTCCAGTAGATATGCCATTTAAATTTCAGCGCTTGCAGTTTCCGGTTCAACTCACCTTTGTTATAACGATCAATTAAGTACTAGGGCAGTCGTTACAAGTACGTAGGCTTAATTTCGAGATTCCATGCCTTTGACGTGGACAACTGTATGCGGCATATTCACGTATTCACGTGTAGGAAAACCATCAGATTTATTTGTCTATGCGCTAGAAGGAAAGATGGAAATTATCGTGTATTTAGAAGTTCTAAGATGCATAGTATTTCATAATAATAAGAACAACTATTGTTATTATTCTTATTTTAATTGGTTACTTTTAATTATTAAGACATTGTTTAGGTATATCGTATATTGTTTATTATTACTTATTAATACTGGCTAATGTTTTGTTTCACAGAATGTAAATATGATGATGTGGTTCAAAAGGATAGGATAAATAGGATATGGACAGTGGTTCAAAAACCATTTACAGCCGTAAGAGCACATAAAACCCGCAATGAACTGAGCGAATTTGGAATAAATGTAATTAAGTACAATTTCTATAAAAAATGTACATTTACTTGATGTTATCGCATAAGCGAGGCATATCAGAAAAAAGTATTGTAATATTCCCATTCTGAGTGGTTTTTATAAAATTAATTATATTAAGTTATTTTACTTTTTATTTTCATTGCAGATATAAAACGTCTCTTGTCTTGCAGATTATTAAAAATGTCATTCGGAAATTAAAGTATTATTATATCAAGCGAAGCCGAGACGGATATGCTAGTGTATCTATAATCAATCAAAATCAAAATCAGAAAATTCATGAAAGTATTGTTCGTAATTTAACTTTTCACGTTAATCAGCTATTAATAAGCTTTTATGATTTTTAATGATAAAATTACTTATTCATATATAGATATATTGTTGAAAATAGTGGACATAAATTATTAAATAAATTAAATTATTGTGTGTATGTGTGTGTGTGTGTGTGTGTGTGTGTGTGTGTGTGTGTGTGCGTGCGTGTACATAATGAACCGCATGATTATGTGCTCTATTTTGGTTGTATTTTTTGGTTCTCTTTTCGTTTTCAAGAAATTGTCCCGAATATTGCCTCTCCTTCGCTTTTCAATGTTTTCCCTACCCCCTTTTATGAAACTCCAACAGCATTATTGTACATTCCGAGCCTGTGACTCTTGCCCCCCTCCCAACCGTTTGGCGTTGTTTGCATCAGCCTCTGCACGTGCCGGACGGTCGACCGTCGTTTCTTGTATTGTAGGAAATTATGTATAACTGTTTTTATTCGGATGTTGTCCTGCAATGTTTTACCCTTACCAATTGTCTAAGTAATTGTATGAACTTGTCGGAAAAGCGACCTCGAGAAATGTCTACGGCTTAAGAATTAAGCTAATTGTTTTATAACCGCGCTCGAGACTGAAGCTTCGACACGTTTGCCACAGTTGTCTAGGAGACCAAATAAGTTTATTACTTATTATCTGATACCAGGGACAGTTTTCCGTCTTAATATAAAAATCTGCGTGCCACATTGTTAGAAACCTTGAGTCTTTGGGCTATTTTTCGATTCTCATGAGTATGCGATCGAGGGCATGAGCCTTCTCGTGTTTCGAGTGAAGTTCAGTAACGTGGAACGCTTCGAGCGAGAAACACTGTCTGTAATATTCAATATATATACTTTATATTCTAACACAAATACAGATAGTTAAAATGATTTTCCTCCACTTCCCTTTATTCCTATATAACTGAACACGTCGGCGACCGTGACGGGACGTTCTTGTCTTTGTGGGTGTTAATTTTATTAAGTTTACTTTCTTTTAGCTTGCGAGATATATTTTAACGTTGGAGAAATTAAAAAAAGCGCGTATTGCACACTGTATTCATGAAGATGCCAGGATTTGCAAAGAAGATAAGATGGCTTATTTAAAACAAATGATGGAAAAAGGCTCGAAAGCAGTTCTCGTACTTGAAGGTTATCCGAAAACAGCAGACAATTACGACGGAGCACTCGATGCGTTAAAGAGCCGATTCGGAAGAAAGAAACTGTTGATACAGTACTACACGCGAGAGCTGTTATCACTGGCACTCGAAAATTTGGCCTAGAAAATTTAATGAAGTTCTTGAAACTTGATGCCGAAAATGAAGAAGGAATGGATATGGTGGTAAATGGTTTCCGCCGATTTCTAAGATTGTAACAGCGAGCGTATTGCTAGTAAATGAAGAGCAATGTATGAAATATATTTTTACAGCGGCAACCACGATAACGCGGTATGTGAGAAAGCAAATAAATTAGCATGCGAGGTACATAAAAATATTATTAAAAAGAATTGTTGATGCTTCAAGTGTTTTAAACCAAGGCATGGAGCAAAAGATTGTCGCAGAAAAATTATCTGTTCGTAGTGCCGCAAACAGCATGTGATGTTGATCTGTTTAACGCTCTTGGGTTCCGCGGTAGGAAAGTTACACCGAAGCCAGAAAAATAGAAAAACATCGGTGAATAACATTAAAAAAGAAATTCTTCTGAACTTTGACGAAAACCCGAATGTCTATTTGCAAACGCTAGGCGTAAAATAATTTTCTGAAACACGAGAAAAAATGGCTCGAGTGATTATCCATACGGAATCTGAACGATCATATATATGAACAGAAATCGTGAGATTTTTAGATTATGAACCATGCAGAACAACAGAAGTGATTCACTCTCTTCTGTTGGCGGTTTAAACTCTGGGCGTGCATTACATAATATTTATACCACTTAAGTGAGAAGTCTGCGGGACAATAATGCGTGTAAATTTGAAGTTATGAATCAAGAAACGGTTTGTGGATAGATACCGTCTGTGAAAAAGGCACAATGGCTAAATGACATCGCAGATAAAAACATTTGTCTCTCCGATCTCGATATGAAAGATAAGGGGACGGATCAAAAAATTGATATTTTGATAGGCGCGGATATTGCGGGCAAGCTCTTGACAGGCCGAAAAATAGATTTACCAAATGGACTTACTTTACAAGAATCACGACTCGGTTGGACGGTGATGGGTAAAGATCGTACGAAGTCCTCGAACGACACAGTAGCGTCCGTAATTACGGCCTTTGTAATAGAAGGAAAAATAATGGATTTGTGGAGCTTAGACGTTCTCGGTAGTAAAGTTTCTATAGATAAATCGGCGAAATAATAACACTTTGAAACAGCTCGCGGTTAAGAAGAATTTTTTGAAAACCATAACGAAAAATGAAAATAATCGTTATGCGATAGACCTTCCGTGGACTAACGATTACGCGCCTGTGCCAACAAATTTGAATTTAGCGAAAAATAGACGGCATAATACTTTGAAAAAACTACAAAAAGATAATATATTTCAGGAATATAATCAAGTTTTCGCGGAGTGGCTCCACGATGGGATCATTGAAATAGTGTTCCAAAATGAGTTAGATTTGCCGGCTTATTATTTCCCGCATCGGCTCGTAATCGAACTAAATAGTAGCACAAAAATTCATCCCGTGTTCGATGCATCTGGGAACCACCAAGGTTTGCATGTTCGCTCAATGCATGTCTAGAGAAAGGCTCGAATTTAATAGAAATAGAATTAATTCCCGTTATGCTATTAAGATTTCGCAAACATGAAATTGCAGTGATATCGGATATTCGAACAGCGTTTCTCCAAATAGAAATCAATAGAAAAGATCGCGATTTTTTGCGCTTTTTGGGAAACAGGAAGGCGAAATGAAAATTTACCGATATAATCGCGTAGTTTTCAGATTGACGTGCAGCCCGTTTTCACTAGGAGCTGTGATTGATTTTCATTTAGAAATAAGTCTAAGAGATTTAGAGCAGCGTAGAGACACGCGATAAAGTGCAGAAACAGTAAAAAAATTACAGAAATCTTTTTATGTAGACAATGGTATTACTAGTGCAAGAATTGAAAAATACTTAAAGAAGTTCATTAAAGAAAGCTCTGCAATAATGGCCGAAGCAGGTTTTGGAGGGTGGGAGCACACAAACTATAAAAACGAAAACGTAAAAACACGGGTTTTAGGAATGATATTCGATAAAGCAGGCGACACTATTTCGCTCAATCCTGCGATGTTTTTAGAAAAATGTCCGGATGCTGTCACAAAAAGGACAGTTTTAACAATGGTTCAGAAGGTTTTTGATCCTATTAGCTTTACAATACCTGTTAGTGCTTTTCCTAAAAATTATAGAAGGAAAAGCTAGATTACGATACAGAAGTCTATAATAACATTCGAGACGAATTTTTTGAATGGCAAAATCAGTTAAAGATTTTAGAAAATATCAAAATAGAACGTAAATTTGGTAAGGGTAAGTTTACTATACGTACTCTTTGTGACACGAGTACTGTAGCTTACGCGACTGTTACTTTCTTATGAATAGAAAACGAGACCGGCATTGAATTAAAATCTTTAGCAACAAAATCGCGCAGCGCACCAAAAAAGGCGTCTATATCAAGACTAGAACTCTTAGCAGTGACTATAGGAAGTCGACAAGTGGAAGAAATCGCGAGAGCACACGGATATAATGACGTATCGCGTTACAATTGGTCAGACTCGACGACAGTTGTGGCCTGCCTAAATAGAGACACGCAATAGGGAATTCCTGTATGGTATCGCGTACGAGAAATTAGGGAACCTACAATTGGCGGCGTCAGGAAATATGTGCCGAGTGAAATAAATCCCTTCGATCTAGCGGCACCAGGTTGTAATGCTAAGACACTGATAGAATCTCGCTGGTGGGACGGACCCCGGCTTAGAAATATCGAAAATGCTTGGACAAATTTAGAAGAAAAGTGGAGAGAAATGGAAATCATCAATAATAATAAAGTTAAAGAGCGAATTACATTGCTGAACACAAATGATTTCATGGAGAACATTATAACGAAATTCTCATCATACAGTAAATTAATTAGATTTTTTGTTACACTCATTCGATTTAAAATTTTTAAACTAAAACAAGTTTTTCCGCCATATAATTATATCACATACAATTAAATAAATGATTGCGAAGAAACACTACTACGATTTTTACAGAGAAAAATAGTGCTGAAAGACAGCAGATTAAAAGTACGTGAAATAGCTGAGACCTGTAAGCTGTCATATAAATATATACAAAATATTTTGTACCAACATTTGTATATGGAAAAGCTCTGTGCAAGATGGGTGCCGCGTTTGCTAACAGTCGACCAAAAATTGATTCGAAAGAACATTTCTACAGCCAATTTGCCGTTGTATAAGGGTAATACAAGTGAATTTTTCGTCGATTCGTAACCGTTGACGAAACTTGGGTCCACCACTACATCCCTGAAACCAAACAACAGCCTAAACAGTGGATTGGACCAGAGGAACCACTCCAAAGCAGGTAAAAACAATTTTTTTTGGCGAACAAGGTTATGGTTACTGTTTTTGGGGATGCAAGAGGTATTATATACATTGATTACCTTGAAAAGGGTAAAACTATCACTGGTTTATACTATGCAGACTTATTGCAACGTTGGATCCACGAAGTGAAAATTAAACGACCTCATCTGGCGAAGAAAAATATCTTGTTTCATCACAATAAGGCGCCAGCGCATACGTTAATCAACGATCTGAAGTTTGAATTGACGCCGCACCCTCCCTACTCTTCAGACCTAGCCCCGAGTGACTCTTATCTGTTTTCTAACCTCAAAAAATGGCTTGGCGGTAAGAGATTTGCGGACAAGGAAGAATTAATCGAAGTTGTAGATGGGTAATTTGAGGAGCTTGGTGATTCAGTCTATAGAGATGGCATTGCTAGACTAGAACACCGCTATAAAAAATGTATCAGCCTTGGAGGATATTATGTTGAGAAATAAAAAAAAATTCTTAAAAACGTTGTTTTTCTTTGTCAAGTCGGAAACTTATCAATCCACCCTCATATTAAACATTTCATATCGAATTCTGGCATTGATTCTATCTTTATTTGATTGATAGAAAGTATAGTGACTTCATTTATGCAAAAAAACGCTTATTTATAAGCACTAGAACATCTGATCTGAGAGAAATTATTAGGTTGTCAAATACCTCCCTTCCGCTTTTTTGATCTTCATTTAATGCGTTATAAAAAGTGTTACAGTGGTCGAATTTATTTCAAATATGCGTCATTTTATTCGATAATCTGTTTCACTTTTCACAAGCCTCTTTTGAGTTCAACTTTACACCACCAAGTGCGTTCGACATGGACAGAAACAGGTGGTAATCAATTGGTGCTATGTCCGGGCTATACGGTGGATGCGATAAACCCTCCCATCGCAAACTTCCGTAGCTTCTAACAAGTCATCAAGCAAGTTTGTAGTCTGGCGTTGTCCTGGTAGAATACTACACTCTTCCTGTTGGCCAATTGTGGATACTGCTGGTCGACAACCTGCTTCAAGCGTCCAGTTGTTTACAGTAGTTGGTAGAATTAAGCGTCTGGCCATATGGAAGCAATCCTTATTTGGCCACTGTTTCGGACGGTCTACCGGCCTTAGACAACGACAGTTTTCGCTTGACATTGTTGTATGTGATGCATTTATCGTCACCAGTTACCACCCGCTTCAAAAATGGGTTGAGTTCGTTCCGTTTCAGCAGCACATCACATGCGTTGATTCGGTCCAGATTTTTTACGTCAAAACATGCGGCACCCAAACATCCAGCTTTTTTGTATCCAGCCTTCGGCAGATGGTTTAAAATGGCTTAGTGACTATCTTTCATCTCCTGAGTGATGTCACGAGATGCCACATGCCGGTCTAACTAGAGAAATTCCATGATTAGATCGGTATTCATCGTCACAGGTCTTCTGCCGGCTGGCATATCCATGGTGTCGTTTTCACTGGCTCTGAATCGTCGAAATCATTCCTCTGCGGTTCGATGTGATAGCATGCCATCCCCCAAAACACCATTAATCTCACGGAACGTTTCTCTAGCGGACTTGCTTTTGACGAAGGAAAACTTTAAAATAGCGCGAATTTCGGCGTTAGTGAACTCCAGGTTTTCAGGTCTATAACTTTTGAATGTAATATTCAAACTAATCACGCATAGCGTCGTTTTGAAGGTTATGTTAAGACCTTTCAAATGATGTATAGTATTGCCAGATATGAGTTCTGTAGCGCTTTGTACATAGCCGCGAATGTCATAAGACAAAAAGGCGGAAGGGACATATTTGACCACCTATATATATATATATATATATATATATATATATATATATATTGTAACCGGCCAAATTGCCGGTCCTCGGTGAAAACGGTGTTCGCGCGCGCTAACGAAAATGCGAAAAAAAACTTCTTCCCCGCCCAGCTACTAAAGGACGAAGTCAAACAGAGAGTGCACTATCGAAACTATCACCTCCATCTCGAGCCCGATTGCTTACCGGTGTCCACCAGCCTGACGGTGTTTCGACCAATTCACCTCGCTATCGCAGCGATATTTCGAAGCTGCCCGATCGTTGTACGATCGCCCCCGTGCTACTAGAAAAAGCGGAGAAGAAAGGAAGGAAGCCATCGCGATTGAAGAAAAGGAGAATCACCCGGGAATGAAGTTTGGAACGAGAGGAAGCGACAGCGTAGCTTTGTTGTCGTTGCTATTGTCATTGTGTAATTAGGCCGTATGTATGCTGTGAAGTGCGAGCAATTAAATAAATGATTGTTAACTTTACAATTTTGCATCGTGTCATTTTACCGAATCCCGTTCCTGTATTCGCTGGTTCCAGGTCCAGCGTAGCCGGCACGCCGCTCATGAATAGCACGTAAGTACTAGGTAACCTGCGCGTAAGTACGCGGTTACAAATGGCGCCATACAGTGTGGCTCGCGGGCATAAATGGTATGTCGCTGCAAGACCGACTTACAGACGGCTATATATCGCTCCGCGCGACCGCGTTAAAATACACGCGGAAGTATATGAATGCAAAATACCATCTCACGCAGTTTTTTTTCCCTCGTGTGAGTTTAGGAATCTCGGGCAGTGAAAGTGGAAGTAGAAGGAAAATATGAAAATCGCGAAATGCATGCTCACGTGACGAAGTGCGAAGTGCGACCATGTTAAGGAGCTGCGCACGAGAATGCACAGTAGCACTACTGCGCACAGCAGGCAGTAAATGTATGTAGGAAATCCCCCCCCCCTCGCAAAATAGCTACTTCCTTCTGTCAATAATTTGGTTATGAAAAATAGCATAATTAATAATTAATTCAATACCGATCAACGTCGTTGTGTCCGCGCATTACCGTTATGTTATATATGTAATTATATTTATATATAGAATTTCTCTTCGTATACATAGTCTGTATATGACCATATATATTATTTTCTTTAATTATTATAAATCTTCATTGACTCATTTATATTTCATATTTTATTTATATATTTAATAATAACATTTTATTAATAATATACTTTCATCACATTATTTTTATTAAATTTTATATATTTGTATTTGAAAAAAAATGTGTTCTGAATAATGTACTTGTAGCCCGTACCCTTGTCGTCCAGCTCACTAGCTTTTACAAATTAGTGGCAAACACCCTTTTGTATTTTCTCGAGCCATCCCCCATGTTAAAAGTAGTCTGAAAAGCATCGTGCCTTTCTCACACTAGCTGTGATCAGCTGAACAGCAGCAACTGACAGCTGCTATATAGATGCACCTTGATTGTTTCTAAGTGAGTTATAAACAGGGAAACTAATGTGTATTTTTCGATTATAAGATATGTGTGTTGTTCAGGAGGACAACTAGCATCAGAGACGTACAAAGCAAAAAGGATCTGACAATAATTTATAGTTGTAGATAGGAGAAAACTGTTAGTAAAAACCAGCCCTCGACGAACAATGTGTATATTGCTTAATAAGCAAGCTTCTTGCATGAAACCTACTTCCTTTTGCCAATTGGCAGATTGAGAGGCAAGGGAATAATCGTCATGATAAGAAGAGACGATAAATGCTATATTTATTTGTTTTATATGTAACAAAAGTGCCTGTTTGTATGTGCATAGTGCAAGCTATCCCAGTGCAATTCAACAATACCTAGCATAAGTCCAGCCAGTACACGCGTTTTCGAACTAATAGTCAGTTATATTTATTGAAAAAATCAATGAAAGTGCAGTGACTGTAACATATATAAACAGTTAATACCTGTCTGCTATACAAGGCAGTGCACGTATAACCTATATGTCAAGTGTAGTGCATATAGGTGGGAAATTAAAAACATCAAAAGTGTGGGAAGAAAAATAAATTATCTAGCCCAGCAAAGTTCAGTAGACTCGTATAACCCACAGCAATGGTGGTAATGAAATTGGGAATTATTTATAAAATATTACCAATTTTGGCAAAAATACTTTAAGAGTATTTTACACCATACGATGGTCTCAGTGCCTTATAGTATGCTACCAGACAGAACTGATTCTAAATACTGCTCTTTTTACTGAAAAGTATTTTTATAATACGTATTATAATAAAAGCAACGAGGAACTGAAAATCAATAGATAGTTGGTAAATTATTAACAATTGCACAGCATGGGATCAGCGTAGCTGTCATGAACAGAACTTGTATGTGTTAAAATACATTTTATTATAAGGTAAGATTTTAAAATAAAGGTGATGATCGAAAATTGGTAAGAACACTAGGCAATGATCACACCAATAAATTCATAATAAATAAGAATAATAAACAACGAAATAAGTGGATAAACAAATCTTTGACCATCACAACTTGGATATTGAATTTCTTTCTGGTACAAAACTTAAACGACAAAAATAAAAATGGACGGTAAGCTATTTATAAAATTTCTCTCTAGAAATATGGCAATAGTTAAATAAATAAACAATATTGGAAAATATAGAACTCATGTGGTAAGTCTGCATATATATAGAGGTGAATGAACATAAGATACGTTTACACAAGATTAAATTCTAACAGTATGAAGCCATAGAAGAGATATATAGAACATTTGAAATAAGAATAACAACTATTTAACAATAAAAATAATATAAATAAATTTGCTAATAATAAACAAAGTTTTTAGGCAATATATAAACAAGAAAAATCAATTAAGCTTCAAGTTCTTTCTTTCTGCTAACGAGGAACACTACATATTGTTCAGTGTAGTAGCTACGCTAGAATTATTAAATAAATAGTTAACAGATAATAAATAATAAATAATTTAATAATTAATAATAAATAATCAGCACCAAAATATAAAGGCAAGGAAATTATTGAAGCATGAGCAAAATCAGGTAACGTAAAAGCAATAAGGATTAGAGAAAATACAAATAATCTAAATAATTAATAATAATAAATTTATAAATAAATAAATAAATCAATAACATGCCACTTGGAAAAAGAAGTCGACAATAGAGTTCACCTTTAAAATAACCAGTCAAAAGGCCAACGAGGATATAAAATTCATTTATTTAATAATAAAAATTAATAAATAATAAATAATTTTTTTCTCTAATTGTGTAGAAACGAAAAAAGGATGCTGAATTATTTCAACTTCAACGTTTTTTTTTTAAATTTTTCTAGTATTTTTTTTCTCTTTCTATCGCTTCAGCTCACTAAAAATAATAATTTTCTTTCATCAGCAATTAGAAATATTTTCACGACTTTTACAATTCCTCACTATAATCGTAGCTGCATAATGAATATAATGGCATCATTAATTAATAAATACTATCAAGTAATTTATAATAATAATCAATAGAAAAAAAGAGAGAGAAAGACAAAGTAAATACTTACCTGACACAACAATAATTTTGGAATTTGGTTCAAAAACAGAAATACAAAAATAAATACAATAAAGTAAGTTTGGAAAAATGAGTAAAGACTAAAAATACAATATTTTAATAAAATAAGCTGACAATTTAAGAAATTTTTATCTTTAATTTAATAAGCTAGCTACTATATAAAAAAAAGACTGATAAGCGACAATAAGTCGAAGTATAGGTAGATATTTTTATCGAACCTATAAAATTTTAAAATAAACATGTGTATTAGCGAATGCAACAATAAGTTATAAAAACACAACGTAGACCTCCGTCGCTGATTAGCGCCGATATTTGGAAACATAAATAGAGCGAGGTTATATAACTTAAAAAAAAAAGTTATAAAAACAAGATTTTAATCTATAATTATACAATAAATACTATATATAATAGATATATATATATATATATATATATATATATATATATAAATAATAGCTAATTAAAATATAAAGAAAAATGTTGTTATCGCCATATATACTTAAGTAAGATGGAAGCAAAGCCATCGACAAGTCAGGCACTGGCCGACGAAGAAAAAAGGTTAAATAGCCTCTTCACAGAAATGCCGCCAGGAAAACTAACACAAGAAGCAAGACAATACAATATCCACACGAAAGATAACGTCGTGGCTCTTCGAGACAGACTCGTTAGATTTGAGCTACGACGACTTTTCTGATAGAGCGCTGCGGAGTGGAATAATATGATCGACGAGATTCATTCGGATATTTCGGAGATATTGGAGGTACTAAACTCCACGGAGCTGAACTCGGCAGTAGAGATAAAAGCTAATAAAGTAGCAGCTGTTGATATAGAGACATGGAATACGGCCGCTCAGCAGAGCCCCAACCTCAAACAAGCACACGAGTCCCGTGTCAACACAGCGAAGTAGGGACGGCAGTCACAGCCCAACATTGAGACGCCCACGGGAAGAAAAACGATATAAGGCAGAAGACACGCAAAATCGCAGTCCGTCACCCAGATATCGGTCGGAAACACCCCCTCGGCATCGATCAAGACCAGCAGACGAACTTCGGTAAAGGCCTAGGAGCCCATCCCCACGAAATAGGACCTATACCACCACCGGCCCCTCTTGCGCTTACCGCTCAGTTCTAGAGAACGATGAACGGAGACGTTATCCCCGGTCGCCTAGCAGAGAGCGCAACGAACGATATGCGAACCAGGACAGGGCGTGTCACGAGTCACCACGACCTCGCCATGAACGAGGATATTCAGTACAAGATAATCGACTATGCTTGATGTGCAATAGACCAGGCCATTGGGCAGATAGATGCCCCGAAAGAAAACGCATCTTCTGCTATAACTGTGGCGAAGATGGCGTTACAACGGTCAACTGTCCACGTTGCGGACTAAATTAGAAAAAACAGGGAAACGCCTAAGGGAAAAAGTTAACGGCGTCGACCCCATCAACTCATACAATGAGACTCCCGGAACGATCAACGAAACAACAAACACCAAAGTGCAACAATAGTAGCCACGGATGTTGCTGGGTCCCGAAATGCAGTCCCAATTCAGGAAGTCGAAAACCGATTCTTTCTGAATATCGTCCTGAATATCTTCCTGAACTATCAGACAAGATATTCCCGGGGCACGCAAGTCCTACATCAGACCGCGACCAGCAAGCACCGTAAAAACAGCAATCATACCGGTAGTGTCCTGGATGCAGCTGCCAGATGGCCAAATTTGCTCCAATGACGATCAAGTAGAGCTCCTTTTAAAAATAGACGAGTAGCAGATTACAGTGTGCGTCAGTGTCGACATCCCTGACGTACGATATCATCCCCGGGATGAATATCCTAATTCAGCTACAGATGACGATTAATTCGACCTGACAGACGCCTAGAAACATAGTGCGACACTTTGTAACGCGCTCGAACAATGAAATTGAAGCGATCACTGCCTTGTCAGCAGTAAATGGAGTTACCAATATGGGAGCAGGGACAAAGACGACAGCTGAACCAGCTGCTAGAGCAGCTAATACTGAAACAAACAGGGGTCCTAAAGCTTAAACAGATGCCCCTTCATCGCATAGATGTACAAGGCCATCGATCTATAAAAAAGCGCCTCCGCCGGATACCGGATAAACTACTAAAGCAGGCCCACGCAGAAGTCGATAGACTTCTTGCCGAAGGAATCATCGAACCTTCGGAGAGTTCGTGGAGCAGTTGTCCGGTGATCGTGCCGAAGAAGGGCGGCAAGATGAGGTTCTGTATTGACTACAGGGTAGTTAACCAGGTGACGAAGAAGGATGCATATCCTCTTCCTCACATGGACGTCTTATTGGATAATCTGCGTAACGCTCGTTATCTTTCTAAGATAGACATGAGCCAGGCGTATCACCAGATTCATATAGATGACGATAGCAAAAAAATAACTGTCTTTACAGTCCCACAGAAAGGGCTGTTTCAGTACACCCGAATTCCATATGGGCTGACTGACAACCCTGCCAGTTTCAAGCGCGGCATGGATATCGTGTTCGGACCGCAATGGCAACCGAGCGTTTTTGTTTACATGGACGATATTATTATCGCCACTGATACGTTCGAGCAGCATACACAGCAACTAGAGACGGTACTAGCCTGCCTGAATCAGGTTGGGCTCCAAATTAACAAAGAGAAGTTTGAGTTTTGATGCCCGGAAGTACGTTAGCTGGGTTATGTAGTAGACAAAGACGGATTGCGTACGGACCCCGATAAGCTAAAGCCCGGCATGGAATATCCGGCTCCGAAGA
This sequence comes from Sycobia sp. Sy_11, assembly GCA_018907035.1. Lineage (NCBI taxonomy): Eukaryota > Metazoa > Arthropoda > Insecta > Hymenoptera > Epichrysomallidae > Sycobia > Sycobia sp. Sy_11. Next base: position 988,970 of record JACCIC010000102.1, read on the forward strand.
ACAGGTACACACCTCTCCGACAGCTGAGAGGCTACACTAAAAAGATGTCAACCTCATTTTCAGCTAACTACATCACAGCAAGAACCAGCGCAGCGCGAGTTGCTCCAGAAGAGTACCAACGAGGAGAAGACACAATTACAGAGGGCAAACAAGAGTCGAGCCCCACACAAAAAGGAAAATATATTAGAGATATCACCTTTGGAAAGTCGAAGGATAGTTTAGGTTAGCAGTTAGTTCGTATAACTAGGATAATAAGGCATGCCGTACAAATGACGATTTGGCGAATATTTTCTCTGGCCGTTAGGAGTAGTTTATAGTATCTAGGTTAAGCACGTACATGTAATTTTAATTCTTTAGATTTTAGGAGTTGTTGATAGTATCTAGGTTAAGCACGAAGAAATACTAGCACTTAGCTGATATATTTTACTTTCCATTTTTGTTTATTTACCTTTGACTGATTTCTGTTATCGTACAGCACAACAATTATTTTTTTTTGAAGACTTTTTGTTTCCTTGCACAATCAGCGCGTGATCGCACTCCATTCTCGATAGAACATCCGAGTAAACTAGAGATAAAGCCATTTGTTCAGCGGCACCAAGAAAAAATATATAAATGGCGCGTGTGATTTCTTTTTGTCGCAGATAGAAGGCCGAAAATTTATAAATGGCGCTTATGATTTTTTGATTGTAATTAGAAGCCCCAAAACGAAAAAATAAATGACGCTTATGATTTTTTTTGTAATTAGAATAATAACCCCTTAGTAATATATAGAAGCATTACCGAGCGACGACTACTCTTCGAGACTACCAACAGCCATATACAAATTTAAGTTTATTTTCTTTTAGAAGTTTATTATTTATTATTAATTTATTATTATAATTTTATTATTCTACTAGGCGAAGCCAATAAAATTTTTATATTCTATTTCGAGCGATTCCGATCGCAAATAACCCTTACCATACCCATGTTCCAATCCCCATCCCCAACAAGAACGTTACCGCACGACCCGGCGCAGCAACACTCCAGCGAGTGAATACGCCTCACACGACGGTATCGAATGAGGAGTTTGTAACCGGCCAAATTGCCGGCCCTCGGTGAAAACCGAGTGTTCGCGCGCGATAGCGAAAATGCGGGAAGCGCGAGCCGCAAGAGTGCGCGACCGTCGCGAAGGAGGAGGAAACGAGAAGAGAAGAACTTCTTCCCCGCCCAGCTACCGAAGGACGAGGTCGAACAGAGAGTGCAGTATCGATACTATCACCTCCATCTCGAGCCCGATTTCCCACCGGTGTCCACCAGCCTCCCTGTGATTCGGCCAATTCAGCTCACTATCCCAGTCATATTTCGGAACTGCCCGATCGTTGTACGATCCCCCCGTGTTACTAGAAAAAATTGAGAAAGAAGGAAGGAAGCCATCGCCATTGAAAAGGAGAGATCGAGAAAGAGAGAGAAGGAAGGACGGAAGGAAGGAAGAAAAGGAGAAGCACGCGGGAATGAAGTTTGGAACGAGAGGAAGCGACAGCGGAGCTCTGTTGTCGTTGTTATTGTCATTGTGTAATTAGACCGTAGGTTTGCTGTGAAGCGCAAGCAATTAAATAAATGATTGATAATTTACAAGTTTGCATCGTGTCATTTTCCCGAAACCCGTTCCCGTATTCGCTCGTTCCAGGTATATAAATATATTCCATTGTATATAAATGTATATAAATATAAACCATTGAATATAATAAATGATTGGTTTCACAAAAAGGTATCAGTTCAGCAAAAATACGTCTGGCACAAATAGACTCGATTTACCAAACAAAGCTCTGGAAAGAAAAATTCGTCAGATGTTCTTCTGCTCTGATTTATCTCGCAACCTCCTTCTTCTGAACTCCAATCCCTCCGACTCGAGAAACTCTCTCTCCTTTTCTTTTTTTTCTTATCCTCCGTCTCACCCGTTGATTTCCCCTGTTCTCCCTTTTTCACTAGAATAAGTTTATGTGTGTAAAAATTAAATATAAAGAGTGAATAATTTAGGTTTAATGTTTAAGTTTGTTGCCATAAGATATACAGATTAAGCGGAACGATATTGTAAACAAAATCTTAAATGTAAACATGCAAAGTGACCGAGGATTCTGCTGCTACTTGAAACGTCAAATGATGACATGATAAATGTATGTTTGTTGGCGCTGATTAAATCGAGAATATATGGTGACGCTTTAGATTTGATTGTTGCATATAATCCCGCAAAATGGAACGAATGCAAAAGAATTTTAATAAATAGATATAGTGATCCTAGTTCGGAGGATGTATTATTTAATCAACTGACGACGTCTTATCAATTATCTAATCAACATTTTGATAAATACCCTGACGAAATAAAACTACGTCTAAATAAATTAAAAGAACATATTCAATTGAATGTTCAAGATGCTAATTTAAGGCAAATGAAATTTGAATTTTATGAAAATATTGCGCGAAATACTTTTATTAATGGCATAAAGGAGCCATATCACTCACACTTAACACACTTCTATCTAGATGATATCAAAGCTTGTTTAATCAAATGTAGGAAGTTTGATAATCATAAACAACAAGCTGAATTTCTCAATTTTCAGGGAATCAGAGAAAATAAACCTAAACATAGTAACTTTAATAATTCTAGGAATACAAATCTATTTAATACATCCCTAAATTAGAGAAATATTAACTTACTTAGTGCACCTACAAATGCAAGGACTTTTAACCCATTTAATACGTCCGAAAATAGAAATGCCTTCTCAGCCCCGCAAGTGCAACCTAATTTTAGACCCACAAACATTAGAAACACCTTTAGAAATAATTTTAAACAAAATTTTAATAATACTAGACAACAAAATTATCAATCGACTCCAATGTCGATAAGTACACGAAATACGAGCCGGCCCAATAATAATTTTGGTCGAAATATCAATGCAGTGACATCGAATAATATACGATCAAGAGGCAGTAACTTTTTCAAAAACACCGGCCCACCGGATTTTCTTTCAGAAGAATTACATAACCAAGAAGACATACTAGAGGAGGAAATTTATACGGAAGAACTCCCAAATGAAGAGCAAATGCAGGATGAAACAGCTTGTCTCGAAGAGCAAAATTTAACCTATGAAAATTTTCAAGAAGGGGAAAAATCAATAAACAGGAGCTAGTAAATTTGAATAATATTGGAAATTGCCCCCAATTACCCCACATAATAACAAAAAATCCACCGTTAAAAATTCTCACAGATTCTGGAGCCTCGTCTTCAATTATTAACCCAAAAATAGCCTATAAATTATTTTCCAATTAGATCTTTCCGCATAATTTTGAAGATAAATCAGTGCATAAGGTAATACAAGGTATAACCGCACTTACATTCCTAATTTTACGTGAATTCGGAGATAATACACCAATCACCTTTTTAATAACATCATGGCACTCTACGTATAACTGCTTAATTGGACATAAAGATTTGCGAAAATTACAAGCAAATATAAATTATAAAACTCAGATGTTCAGTACAGCAAAGTTTGAAATAAATAAAATATGTAAATAATTTATTAATAATGTAATATAATGTAAATATAATGTAAATAAATTTACTACAAATAAATTTACATAACTTATCAGAAAAATGTAAAAAAACGATCCTAAATCATCATCATAAAATAAAAATGCCAATAAGGTCTGATCATATGAATAATGAAGAAAAGGAAAAAATTATCAGACTATGCTAGAGATATAAAGATTGCTTCTACAGCGAAACCGATAAGCTATCCGCAACCACAGCAGTGACTCATACTATCAGAACGAGAGACGATCATTCAATATATGTCAAGATTTTTAGGTATCCGTATCATTTGAAGGAAGTTATACAGGAGGAAATAACAAAGTTATTAAACGACGAAATAATACGGCCAAGTAATTCACCGTACGCTTCGCCCGTTTGGATGGTTCCCAAAAAATAAGATGCAAGTGGAAAAAAGAAGTGGAGGACGGTGATAAATTATCGAAAACTCAACGATAAAACTATTGAGGACAAGTAGCCTCTACCTAGAATGGATGAAATTTTAGAGAATTTAGGCAAATGTACATATTTCTCTACGTTAGATTTGGCACAAGATTTTTATCAAATGCCGCTTGATAATAATTCAATAGAAAAAACAGCCTTTACCGTTGAAAACTGACATTACGAATACGTTCGTATGCCGTTCGGTTTAAAAAACGCCCCTGCAACTTTTCAAAGAATGATGGATAAAGTTTTAAGGAAATATTTACACAAATTTTGTTTCGTTTATATGGACGACATTGTCATATTTTCTAAATCTCTCAAAGAACAACTACAACATTTAAAACTGATTTTCGACGAATAAAAAAATTATGAACTAAAAATTCAACAAGACAAAATCGAATTCTTAAGGAAAGAAGACCCATTTTTAGGCCATATCATAACACGGGAAGGAATTAAACCGAACCCTGAAAAAATTAAATCTATAATCAAATACCCTATCCCAAAAACGCAAAAAGAAGTAAAATCATTCTTAGGACTTACCGGTTATTACCGAAAATTTATCAAAGATTATGCAAAAATTTCAAAACCACTCACCAGAGTTCTCAAAAAGGATGAGAAAATTAATTGTGAAAATCAAGAGTATGTAGAATCATTTAACAAGTTAAAAAAATTAATTACAAACACTCCCGTATTGGCATATCCGGATTTTTCTAAACAATTCGTGATTACCTCAGATTGTCGCAAGATGGTCTCAGTCGTTGTGGCAAGACAACCACCTCATTTCATGTTACTCTAGAACACTGAATTCAGCGGAGCAAAATTATTCTACGATTGAGAAAGAGTTACTCGCAATCGTAGAAGCACGTAGACACTTTTGACCATATGTTTAAGGAAAAAAATTTATTATTGAAACAGATCATAAACCACTAACCTGGCTCTGTTCCCTAAAAACACCAAATGCGAGATTAATTCGATGAAAAATAAAACTGAAGGAGTACGATTTCGAAATAAAATACAAAAAAGGCAAGGAGAATAATGTAGCTGACGCATTAAGCAGAATTGAACTAAACACCCAAGAGGGCAATGAGGATTCATTTTCAATGATACCAGAAGCACCTGATATTGCACTTCGGTCGATCGAAGAGCTCGATGACGAAGCTGTAACAGTGCATACTGCAGACGAAGATCCGGTCTTTTCACTACCGATAAGCGAGAGAAATATTCACGCTTTCAATTACAGTATAATATTGAAGCATGGTAAAGACTATGACATAAAAGAAATTAAAGATAAACTTCAAGTACAATTTATAGTAAAAATTAATCAAAAGGACGCAGAAGCGCAATTACTAAAATTGCTATACGAAAACGTTAAACACGACAAACAATATGGATTTTATTTCGAAAATGAGTTATCGTTATTTATAGGATATTAAAAGAACATTTTAATGAAAGGCAGAAATTTGTGAAAACAAGCGTTTATACACCTTAAATAAGTCAAAATAATTTTATGAAGGAACTCAAAGAATACCATGACAAAAATCACAATAGAATGAAAGAAACAACAGCGCATTTTAAGAAGAAATTTTATATACTAAACATGGAGAGAACTATTCTGAATTATATTAATCAATACGAAGTATGTTTAGAACACAAATATGAGAGAAGACCCTATAAGACTGAAAAGTACGGCCCCATTATTGCTAACAGACCACTTCAACACATACATATAGATATTTTTCACGAGATATAGATATTTGAGCTCATCAGTCCCTGATGAGGAGCCGTAGCGAGCTCGAAACATTGGACAAGTCTTCAATTAGGTAAGAGTGTTGGGGACAGTCAGACTGCACTTTACTAACAAAGAATTTTTTCAGCTAATATTTTATTTTCAGATTACTCTACGGGGGTGAATGTAAACAAGGACAGTCTGACTGTCATTATAATTTTAATTTAATTTTTAATTTAATTTTAATTTTTAATTTTTATTTTATTTTTTTATTTATTTTTATTTTTATTTTTTATTTTATTTTTATTTTTTATTTTTATTTTTATTTTTTATTTTTATTTTTATTTTTCATTTTTATTTTTATTTTATTTTTAGATTGAATTGATTGGACTGTAAGACCAATAAAAAAATATTTATTAATTAGTCATTCAATATTATCTTCTCGATCAGAACTTCAGGAATCCAACTTGTTAAAACAAGCCTCGATATTATGTAAAGAAATACAACAGGATATACAAGAAATAACACCACAAAGCGAAAGAATGAAGAGAGGTCTCTTTGGTGGGTTAGGTACAGCAGTTAAATATATTTTTGAAAACCCAGACGCTACAGACCTGGGGAGAATAAACAACTATTTAAATTTACTTGATCATCAACAACAGGAATATATCATTACATTAAATAAATCAATGAGCATCGTGAAATTTATTAAACATGACAAGGACGCTGAAAAATGAAAATACAAAAATTAATAATTTCGAAATCACCGTTACCCTCATAATACAGGAACATCATTTTCTTCGATTGTTAAGTAAAATTAAAATATCGTTCATTTTTTCGGAAAAATATGAACGATTGTAATATTTAGAAATATTACAATATAAACAAATATTATATATTCAGAAACATCTGTCTAAAGTTTACTCTCAAAAAGAGCTTATGTGAGATTACCCGAATTTATTAGACTTTCGTTTTGCTCGAGGAACAATCGCATTTACCCATGATTCTATCATTTACAGACTCAAAATTCCAATCCTCAATCCTATCTAATTCTCCTTTATTCAAAGGATCGCAATCATCAATAATATTAATCAAACAGAAATAATTAACGTGCCTTGGATTTTAGATGGACAGCTTTTCAAGTTATTTTTTCAAGCATGTCATGAAATGTATAAAAGAACATATGTATGTTACCAAATTAATACACAGAACGCCAAGCCGATTGTAATTCCAATTATTTCGCCTTTAATATTTACATATGAACTATCAGATGGTATACTTGTCTCTAGAAATTTTCCAATCAAAATCAGAGTGGATGACACCGAAAGCACGATCAAAGAAACACATAAGATACGAGGAAGAGATATCTAAATCCAAGATTATAAGCCCCATGAAATATTTGGAGAAATTCAACAGTCAAATTTAATTTTATCAGTAATAATTAAAGATCATGAATTAAGTTTTGAACTATTAAAGGAGTTCAATTTGCCGACAATAATTGTGCCTGTACTTAAACGATTTGGAAGAGAGTTTCATATGTCGGTATCGGCGATTACGCTTGTTTCGCTCGTCTTATTGATGCTTTTGATATACTTGGCATATAAACACACAACAAATAAAAGAAAACAGCATTCTGCGCCTATCAACGACAAGGACGACTTTGAACTTCGGCAGGGAGGAGTTATATGAATCACGCGAATGATTATCAGCTCCTATTGTTCTTTGTAGGCTATCTTTTATCTGGATCTGCAATGGAGTAACTTCAAGTACTTCAATTAACTTCTCTTGTTCAATTGCTTTACTTTTGTTTATCAATATTTTGTGTTTCTCGCGTATTCGTTCGTAAACTTCGGACTATAAATACGGGTTCTCAAAATATAGTTATTTAATTCGCACGTGATAAAATTTATTTTTCGTAGAAATTCGATGCATGGAAGGGACGGCACTATATAAATGATCGCTCGTCCGATAAATTTGACTCTGACCCTTTCAAAGGTAAGATCGTCGTGTATTCATATATATTAATAAACGAAGTATTTAAAATTAAACCCCAGTTTTTGATCCTTTTCAGTTTTAATTTTATATAAATTGATAAAAAAGATTATTTGATCAGTTTCTGTATCTTTACTGATTTCATTTTAAACATTTATAAAATTTGTAAATTTACTTTGAGTATACGAAAGGAATTTATTTGTGAAACATTTATTTGAATTGACTACCTGACATTTATTGAATGCTTAACTACTTATTTTTTTTATACAGATTGTTTATTATTATTTATATAGATTTTATTTATACAGGTATTCTCTTATTTTATTTAAGTCGCTGCAACTTCCTCATAATGATATTTGATATATTCGACATATTATCTAATCCACCTTCATTCGTCCTCAATATTTATATACTAGGTATATGATTGTTCAATTCTGACCATCATCATGACTAATAATATTAGGAGGCGAACTTAGTTTCTGACCTGCACGTTTAGATGGCGTTATAAGTAGTACGAAAAGTCAGATGTGTCGTTCTGTTTTTTAGTTTTGGTATTTACCAATAAGATTCAGTTAGCATTCAGACAATCGAAACTTTTGAAGATAGTGAATTGCAAGCATTATTGGATGAAAACTCAGCTCAAACGCAGAAAGAACTCGCGAACTCCTGACAGAGCAGTTAGGAAACACTTACATGTGATGGGAAAAATTCATAAAGAAGGAAAATGGAGGCCACACGATTTGACCAAAGAAGCCATTATGAATGGAAACAACATCGCACTGTATTTGCTTGACAGGCAGAAAAAGAATAATTTTCTGTGGCGAATTTTACTAGTGATGAAAAGTGAATCTACTATGAAAATCCTATGCATGACAACGTTCGGCCACATATTGCGAAAGTCATCAAAAACACCTTATTGGAGATCAAATGGGAAGTGTTGCTGCACCCAGTGTACTCGCCAGACATAGCGCCTTCCGATTACCACCAATTTAGATCAATGCAACACGATATGGTTGATACGCACTTCCGACACAATCAAGATGTGCGAGAATTTGTGGATAATTGGATCGCCTCGAAACCACCATCGTTCTATCATCACGGTATCGCCATATTTCCAGAAATATGGGAAAAAGTATTTGAGAATATTTTGATGAAGCTAATGTATATAGATTTTCCATCATAAATGTCCTTTTTCCGTTAAAAAAGGTCGCAACCTAAGTTCGCCTCCTAATACAATAATCTATTGCAATTTTTATCTGCCATCTTGGAATCTTTACATCGAATATTCAGAATCTGGATTCTAATTTGTAAGCAGTAATTTCAGAGAGGAAAAATGTTATTCTGAAATTATGTTCACAGTATCAAACGCTTAAATTTGTTTTCTTAAGTACTATAAATGTTTATAAAAATTTATCAAATATGTTTTACATAATTTTAGTTGATGAATAAAATGATTTATTGACAACGTTCACATTAAATTTTTTATTTAGGACGTACTCTTCATTGCTAAATTTCAGAATTTAACAACTAATGAGTGCTCCAAAGTACTTATGAAAATATGTTTTATTTGAAAAATATTAATATCAAATACAAAAATAAAATCTATTTCCTAATAAAGATCGATAAATTTTAAAAAATTAAAAAAATACTTTTTCTGAAACATGTCGTAATTCTTTACGCTTAACATAACACTGTTTTAATTTAATAATATTTCAAAATGTCCACTGATTAAATCATCACACTTGAAACGATAATCCCTCAGCTCGTGTTGTCGCGCCCGCGCCGTGTTCAGGTTAATGTTCAAATGTGTTTGTTCGTCTGCATCCCTATCGTGCGTCCCCGTCCCCCGTGTTTAGTCCGATTGTAGTTCGTAATGTCGAAAATAATGTAAATGGAAGTGCCGCGGAATCCGCGAGTTGAAGTGAGTGCGAGAGTGTGCTGTGTGATTCGATTGTGTGTGTGTGTGTGTGTGTGTGTGTGTGTGTGTGTGTGTGAAATGTCAGAGTGCGAGTGTGTGAGTGCGTATAAATAAATAAGAGCGTGAAACTCGCCATTAATCTTGAACTCCGCGTTGATTGATTTCTTGTCCCTGCCGATTTCCCCTATCCCGTTCTAGGGTGATCCGGAGTATCTGCGGGTGTACGCAGCATCGCCTTGAGGTAAGTTGAGCGGCGTGAAAACGCCGTTACAAATGGCACCCTTAGCGTGAGACCCGCGGCACATGTGTACGAAAAATTTCATGCGTGAAGAACTCGGCGCATAGAAAACGCCGCGCGGATGTTTCATGCACGGATATTTTGCTCGCTGATATTTTGTTCGCGTCTATTTAGTTTACGGAAAAATCCCTACCGCAATGAAAACCCTTGATGGAAAGAAAGAAAAAGAGAATGCTTGTTTGACTACGTAGTCAGATGGCCATTGAACCGCGCGTACAGATATGCGCCGTAGCAGCAAGCGGCTGCTACAGCACCACTGAACTGCAAAATATAAATCATATTAAACAGACATTTTCTGATGTTCTTTTTCTTTCTTGCCTTCCCTCCCGGTTAACGAGAACCCCCGTACGGAAAATGCTGCAGCAAAAGTCATTTAGTGATAATGACATGCATGTGATAATATTACAAGTTATTGTATTATATGATTTAGCATATAATAAAGAGTAATATTAAAGTCATAGAATTGCAAATCTACATTTTATAAGGATTATAAACAGTTAGCAGGATCAATAGTAAACAATTCTAGGAACTGATTGACTTATTATAAAAGGGAAAGTAAATAACAATAAGTCTTTATTATTATAATTGTGCGAAAGCTGTTCTGAGAGGTAAATTAATCTCTAGCATTAGCAGTAAGTAATTACTTACAAAGCAAGGTACGCAGGCCTGATGCTTGCTTACCTTACATAACAACAACAAGTATTTACCTGCTGTGTTTATCATCCTAACCTTAGTTATATTAATACTAATATTAGTTACATGCTATTAATGTTATGTATATCCCGTGTACATGTGTGTATAGGCTCGCTTTTATTTTGTACATGACTATATTTGTTTTACATATATTTTATATTTAGTCACATATGTATAACACAGCTGTTATACGTGCATATATATGTTTTTTTTATCTGATGATATACACATGCATCTTGCTTATATACTCATTTACACATGTATAATATACGCATTTGACACATATTGATCATACGTGTGCATATATATATATTTTCTTCATTCACTATCTGAATATATATATGTCTTACTTAGATTCTATATTACTTACATATATATAACATACGTATTTAACATATATATTCATTATACATACGTATCTATACATTTTTTCTTCATCTTGTTATTTATATGTCTTACATGCATTCTGTATTCTTTTATAATAACATATATTTGACATATGTGTAACGTATGTGTAACGTTGCACCTTCCGTATGTTCATGTCCCTTATACTAAAATCAACCTGGTCCCTTGTATTATATATACTATCCTATTATATTTATATATACACATCTGTAGTGGTATGGTTCGTTACTTTACTTCCTTATTTTGCACTGTGCCAGCTGCCAGCTGTAGCATAATAGAATCTTCCTTTTTTTTAAGAAATATCGTGCATCAATAAATGGGAACAAGTGGCAACATTAAATAGCTGCTGATGACGTATAATATCAGTAACAATAATAACAACGCATGATGATGACAACTATCATATACTAACAGCTGTTACATCAATAGTTGAAATTAAAAGTCGAAGTGTAACTAAGAGTTGTTCTTTAAATAACCAATCAGTTCAATAACAACCATAGTAACTTGACATTGGCATTGATGAGCAAGTAATATTACTGAAGATTTGCAGAAGATAATGCTGTATTAGAAGAAAACAGATAATCATCGCTTACTAATAAATAACTCCAACACAAGAAACATAACTAAGGACCTAAAGTAACATATATATATATATAAACAATATATAAATATAACTATAAAATATAAATATAACTAAAATACATAAATATTGGATATAAAAATAAATAAAATAAATATCAGTATAAAACAATAAAAACAACTATAATAAAAATAAATGTAAGATATAAATATAAGTAAAACCAATGTAAATATAGAACATAATTGTAACCAAAATAGATATAAATACAAAGGTAGGTATAAATACCAATATAAATATATTTATACATAGAAGCTTATTGCACATAGAAATATATAAATAACCAAGTTAGCGAGCATAATCACCAAGTAAAGGAAGAATTATACAAAGTATCGTTATAACATTTAATAAATAAATAATAATAGACGTAAAAGAAAACAGACTATGCAATAAATAACAAGGTTTTAGAGACAGACAATAATAATTTGGTGGCTGCAGAGGACAGAGGTATGAGTGACAGGATCACCCCTGCAGTTAACCATTAGATCAAGAGAGATAATAAATAATATTCAATTATTTATAATAAATAAAAATTTTTTTTTTTGTTGAAATTACTAGATTTTTTTTTATTATAAGAAGAATAAGGTACCAAATACGCACAACTAAGACTAAAACTGGATCTAACTTAAAATTTTTTTTTACATAAACTAGTTCATATTTTAATATATATATGTAAAAAAGAAAAACAAAAGAAAATTCTAGTAATAGAAGCAAATCAAGATTTTTTTAAAAAAAGATAGTAAAATTAAAATTGAAGTTAAAATTAAATTTAAAATAACAAAAATAATAATATTGACTAACTGAACCCTTAGTCAATATTTACTTACGAATAATTCAGGCCTCGACACATAAATTTATTCCTCACAGCTGAACAATCATAAATAATAATAACCACCTCATAGATGCGTATACAGGTTTTACCAGGCAGATCATATAAAATATACATATGGTATTGTTGCAGTAACAATCATGCAATCTATTGATTAACACTATCATTATATAATAATAGAAATTTTACACTATAATTTTCTCTTGCCACTTCCATGATTATTTACATAACTATTGGAATTTTCTCCTCTCATTAAACGAAGAAAGCTTACTTCAGATGACAGTATTTTTTCTTTTTTGCATTTTACCACACCTCATACTGCTAATATCTAATCAGCGTAATTACTTTTAATAATCGAAATAAGGATTCTACATAATACAATCAATTAAAATAAATCAACAATTAAAATTAATACTTAATTAGCAAACATAGTAATAACCATACCTGTCCAGTCACCCAATAATAAATACATATTATTGCCACAGTCAACAAATAAGCAGTAAAATAACCATTCCGAGAGGGACAAAGTAAATGATTGAAGATAAATGTGAAAAAAAATACTGAACGGGAATATACGTTTATTACTGATCCAAACTACACCGATAGTGGCAACAACAACATTTATTAACTAATTTTTCTAATTAATTACATCTAATTAAAAACATGGATCACAAAGCGACTACAGAGATGAAGTCCTCCAACTCAAGAATAACGGAAGAGACGGAGAGAGTTACCAGCCTCTTCGAAGAAATGTCACACGGGCGGCTAACTCGGGAAGCCGAGAAAAACCACATACGCGTCGATAGTGACTCGCTAACGCTCACAAACCGGTTAATTCGTTTCGAGCTGCGGCATTGTTCGGCCCCGAGGCAACACCCTGGCAGGCGGATGGAGATGAACTGCAACCGCCGGACGGCCAGTCGGAGCTGAGCGAGATATCAGAAATGCTCAGCTCAACGGCGCTGGAAAACAATAAAAGGAAAACACCACACGCGGCTATGCAGCCGAGAACCGAGGCGCCCGAACAACACCAAACTGCCTCAACGAGGCCACAGGGTCCAGAATCGCTGTATGGACCATACTCACAGATACAAGCAGCAACATCCAGCTGGCAGCATCCCGCCATGCAAGCGCCAGGCATGGCTATGCCTGTCACCTGCAGCCTACAAAATACTACCAGTCGGTCTTTCGAGAATACATATCTCAAGGAAACCCGGACAGATCAGCTACTTCGCCAATGGCGTATACAGTTCTCGGGAGGACCGAAAGCAGACGTCGAAGAGTTCATAGACCGTTTGGAAGAGACAATGGATAGTCTTAATTTCCGGCGTCCGAAATCCTAAAATTAATTCCGCGTATTCTGACCGGTATGGTGCGCTAATGGGCTCGACCCATTAACAAGACCTGGAGATTGCTCAACGACTTCAAGTCGGCATTACGTCGCCAATTCAGGCCGATAAACTACACCTTACGACTTGAAGAGGAGCTGAGAGACCGAACGTAAGGTTAGAAAGAACCAATCAGCTCATATTTGCAAGAAATGCGAGTACTGCTCGACAAAATGTCACCGGCGCTCACCCTCGAGTCTCAATTAGACAGAATATATCGAAATTTAAATCCCGATTACTTGAATAAAATCGACCGAGAGGATTTTAAATCGATCGACGACCTACAGCTGCTAGGACAGCGCCTCGAACTAAAAAAGGAACTTATCCTTCGGTATAAAGAACCACTCGCCAGCAGAAGACTGTATGGTAAGCACGGCAGCATGCACGCCAACAGAGAGAAACAGCAGACGCTCGAGCTTAGCCGCACTAGCCAGCGAAAGAACACCAGAGGCGCAAAAACACGTAACGTTGGTCGAACCGTCAGCATCAATACTAACAAAGACGAGAGAGACCCACGCTATGCACAAAATCCACAGAGCCATAGTCCATCAGCTCGAAGCGCACGCACGCCATTACCGGAACTACGAGAACGAAACGCGAGTCGTCAACGGACCTCACCGGCAAGACCACGATCACCATCCTACCGTAACCGAACACCCCCATTATTCCACAGGTACAGATCCCCATCACCATACAGAAATAGCTACACTCCCAACGAACCCTACCGTAGCCCTCCACGTAATCATCGCCTGGATCAACATAGTTACGACAGGAACCAACGAGATCGGTCACGAACACCAGAATACCGACAATCACCGGACCGACAAAGATACAGGAATGAGCGCACATCATATTCGACGGAGAGACAATCCCCTGATCGCGACTCGGGCTCACCAACCGAGTAGACGTGAAGACGATAGACCATGCTGGATATGTAAGAAAACAGGACACTGTGCAGATAGGTGCCCAGACAAGCGGTAATTATATTGCTATAATTGCGGAGAGAGAAACGTCACTACGCTCAACTGCACGCGATGTGGCCCGAACAACAGGTCGGGAAATGCATAGGGGAGCAAGTATCCGGAGCCAGCCTTGACACCCCCCGTGACACGGCTCCACGCACAATGGAGAATAACCCCAGAACGCAATGCCCGAAAGCCAAGGACGTAACAAGCACGTATCCTACGGCACAAATTCACGAAGAGGAAAATAGATTCTTCCTGAGTATCGAAATAATGGGAAAGATTTTTCCGGCACTGATAGATCCAGGCGCTCGGAAGTCCTATATTGGGCCTGAGCCAGGCAAATTGGTAGAGTCAGCGATCCTACCGATAACGTCATAAAGGCAGATGCCTGACGAAAAACTCTGCCCAAACGACGCAGAACTCGACCTGATACTTCAAATCGATGGCCAACGCTTTAAGGCCCGATTTAAAGTATCAAAAGAACTGAAATACAAACTCATAATAGGGATGGACATCCTCACCCTAATGAAGGTCACAATAAATTTCGCAAACGCCACATGGCACACACACCAAAAAATAACGCGACACTTCGTGACGCCGGGTAATCTGCCTCTGGAAACCATCACCGCCATAGCAGTCGTGAATGTAGTAGCTCGTCTGAATGCGGCAGAAAGACAGGAGCTCGATCGGGTGTTGTACGATCTAATATCCGTACCGAGCAAAACTTTGCATTTAGTGCAGATGCAGCCGCATCACATCGACCTACAAGGGCACCGTCCCATCAAACAATGGGTACGTCGAATTCTAGACAGGTTACACAAACAGGCGCACAATGAAATAGATCGGCTGCTGGCAGAGGGCATTATCGAACCATCCACGAGCGCATGGAGTAGTTGCCCCATGATTGTGCCCAAGAAAGACGGGAAGATTCGCTTCTGTATCGACTACTGGGCGGTGAAACATCTAACACGGAAAGACGCGTATCCGCTGCCTCACATGGAGGTCTTATTAAACAACCTAAGGGATGCTCGGTATCTATCCCAGATAGATCTGAGCCAAGCATACCATCAGATCACCTTAGATCCAGGCAGCAAGGAAATCACCGCCTTTGCGGTCCCACAGAAGGGTTTATCCCAGTATACTCGATTACCATACGGGCTGACTAACGCCCCAGCCAGTTTTCAAAGAGGTGTGGACCTTATGTTTGGGCCGGAATGACTGTGACGACTGTCTGGAATGACTGTGGACGACATAATAGTCGCAACTAAGACGTTCGAGCAGCACACTCGGAGACTGATTGCGGTGCTGACCCGCCTCAACGAGGTCGGATTATAAATTAATAAAGACAAATTTAAGTTCTACTGCCCGGAGGTTAAATTATCTCGACTATATAGTGGACGAAAACGGCCTACACACCGATCGGGATAAAGTTCGCCCGGTCAGCGAATATCCAAGGCCTACCAATTCAAAACAGCTGCGGGCCTTTCTAGGAATGGTCGGGTGGTATGCCCGTTTTATCAAAGCGTTAGCTGAAATAAAACTGCCACTCACCAAATTATTGAAGAAAACCGTCAAATAGCATTGGGGCCCGGCCCAACAAGAGTCGTTTGACAAATTTAAAATACTCCTAATACAAGCACCAGTGCTTGTTCGCCCCACGCAAAATAAAGCGTACACACTTCAAACAGATGCAAGCAGCTACGCACTGGGGGCCGTGTTCAGCTAAGACCATAGTAGTTTCAAATGGCTGCATACCCGCAAGAACCCAACGGGCCATCTAGCAAGATGGGCGACAGCACGTCAAGTGTATACCATGGAGATCATACATAGAAAAGGTGCCTTACATCATGTACCAGATGCTCTCTCTAGACCCCCACAACAATTCCAGTCCGATAACCACTATCGAGAGAGACATATGGTATAACGAGAAAATTCGAAACATACAAAGAGATTCAGAGAAATGCCCGGACTGTACAGTGAGAGGAGACAAATTATACAAGCACCGCCCGAACGAGCTCACCAACATCATAGGCGAAAGCCCCGAGGACTGGAAACTAACGATACCGTATAAAGATAGAGAGCGAGTCTTACATGAGTGTCACAACACTCCAACATCCGGACACTTCGGTGTCGAGAAGACCGTGCACAAAATCAACCAACACTACTGCCGGCCGGGGATGCGTAGAGACATCCACGCTTATGTCAAGCACTACCCCGAATGCCAAATACATAAGGTGTCTCAGAGAGCACCGGCAGGCTTGATGGCCCAGGGAAACTTAGAAGGCCCATGGGCCAGCGTGGCAGCTGACATAATGGGGCCCTTCCCGAACAGCATAAGTACCTCTTAATATTCGAGGACTTATTTACCAAATATATAGAAATACGACCCCTACGGAAAGCCACGGGCGATACCATCGCTAAAGCGCTCGAAGAGCTCATCGTCTTCAAGTGGGGGTGCCCAAAATATCTTATTACAGACAACGGCACTGAATTCGCCAATAACTTACTTAAAAACAAGTTGAGCGAATTGGGCATCACCCACCAATACATAGCGCCTTATCACGCACAGGCAAATCCCGTAGAGCGGGTTAACCGCGTGATCAAAACTATGATCGCCACCTTCATAGGAAATGACCACAAAAATTGGGACTTTCACCTCCCTGAGTACGCGTTTGCGGTTAACACCGCCGTACACGCAAGCACTCAAGCGTCGCCAGTATTTCTAAACTTTGGCCGACAGCCAAGAGAGATGTCGATGTACAGAAACACACAGGGAGTAACATCGCAATTGCAGACACTAACGTCTTCCGACTGACTAAATCGAGTTAAAAGCCTACCGGCCATCCATGAGATGGTCAAGAAAAACTTGAGTGCAGCCTGCGAAAAACAAGCCAAATATTATAATCGGAAGCGGAGGCAGGATACGTTCGACATAAACGACCAAGTATGTAGGCGCAACCATGTACTTTCATCGGGTCCCGAAAAATTTTCTGCGAAACTAGCGCCAAAATTCATGCCCCTTGTCGAGTAACCAAGACAATCTCCCCCGTAATATTTGACGTAGAGGATATGAACAACGGGGAAAAGATGACGGTACACATATCCGACTGAAAGAGGTACTACCCTCCTAATACAAGCATAACTTTCTCCACAGAATCCAGCACCAATAAGAAGAACAATGCTGAGAGGCATTGGCAGAGGCCGAGGACTCCGGCGGCTAGATATGCCCAAACTCACCAGACCCGGGGAGAACTATACCTCCGGAGACCAACCCACCAACATCATACCGGCCAGCGAAACATCGTTTGCGCTATCCCTGTTGAACACGAGCGTGCCCAACTTAACCGATATCGAACGAGAAAACCACCCTGCCCCTACGGCTAGTACAAGCCCCCGTTCGTAAAGACGTAAAACTACGGTAAACGCAGAGAGTAACACCATCTGCGACCGTCCGCAAAGACTTAAAACTACGGTAAACGCAGAGAGTAACATCATCTGCGCCCGTCTGGAAAGACGTAAAACTATCGCAATATCATCAGGAAAAGAAATAGAAGAGGACTGTCCGGAACGACGTAAAACTACCACAACAACGATAACAACAACTCAAGATGTGACAGGAAAAGTAACAGCCAAGAAGAGCACAAAAAATATAACTGAAGAGCCGAGACGCGAAGACGAACAATTAAAATACAACTGCTTCGCGCAAAGATATGAGCTGTTGGAGGGTAAGGATGGGTACGTCTCCGATAAAGTGGCGCCCCACAAGACGGGACCGCTCGAGGCGTCTAAACGCAAAGTGCGTATATAAGGAAACGCGCTAAAATGCAATTATGAGCGGATACGCTCAATTAGCCCATCACCTTTTCGACCAGGGCCCAGATTCCACCGGAGGTCAGTCCCAGCAAGATAGTCCGCCCGGAGGCCGGCTGAAAAGATTGTCTACATGAGAACGCCAGAGGATGGCGAAGTCAGATTGTACAGAGGCGACTGCTGCGCGTTCATGCGCTCGGTCGCAGTACAAAAATCAGGCCGGAAAGAAGCTCGCCCAGAAACCTCAGGCGCTCACGACGCAAGGACCAAGGAAAGAATCATCGTACCATCCAATTACAAGACCTCCGGCGACGACGGGACCTGCGTCGACAATGAACCTGCCCAGCCCCTCTCGCGTCTAATAAACACCCCCACCTGTAAGTCAACAGAATACCGCCCTAAATACAATCCGTTCAAATCAGATGCGGACACCGCGCCAGGAGCAAGCCTACATGAGCCATTCAGCAAGCCAGTGGCAGCCACACCCATTCCAGCACTGATGGACATAGCAGTAGAGCCACCTCCGAACTTCACCCCTACCGCAAAACCCCACCCCTTACTACCAACAACGCCACTGCCAGGATTGGGCAGCAAGAAGTGCATATCAGCTACTCAGTCCACAAATGGCCAAAAGGATTCCGTGCATCTGCCGACGAACGGAAATTGCGTTGCCCAGGGTAACAGAGAGGTGACTCCAGCACCCTCATCCTGGAACTGCGGCTAACAGGGTTACTGCTACTCAGACTGCCCGCAGCCGCGCAGCAGACGCTTCTTCTACCGACGTGCTGTCGTGCGCATATTGCCCAAGGCGTTATACGCCTGACATATCGTCTCGGGAGGGGCAAGTTCCTGCGGACACTGAGGCGAAGACGACACGACAGGCGTCGAAAAGGACAGATATGGGAGGTACGGCGCAGCAGAGAAGTGATCAGCCAGCCGACCCAAATATGATGGCACAAGTTACATAAATAAGTAGGACGATGGTAGTGAATTGTCGCAAATGGCCCAGAATAGGCAATTAGCCGAAAAACTTTCCCCCTACCGAAATCCCCTTGATCTACCCCTTCCGCGAAAAGAATAACACGTCCCGACAATCCCATTGAAGCAGATAGAGTGACGAACAATACCACTCAACGAGACCGCTGTAATCGCGATGTACATAGAAGCAAGCTATGGGACTCGTGGAAAAGAAAAGCAAACGATGCTTAAAACACGCGAGTAACTTTCTTTTTCTTAAATTCACCCAATCATTCGACAATTCTGTCGTGACAATAATTAACACAATGAATCAAAAAGGGCACAGCGCCGGCGGGCGTTGACATTAACGGCAAAGTTCCGATTGAAGTAAGCATGATATGGCTCTTGTAAAAGGTCAACTACTTGCCCGCTCTACCAACGCTGCACTCATGCTAAAAGAAAACACCGAACTACCACAGATCCCACTGTTTCAGCAACACCTACTGAAGACCACTACGAAAGAACTAAGAAGCCACGGCTCATCATGACGAAACACCGATTATCAACACCGAAAAAAAAGGAAGAAACATAACCCATCCACGATTTTCCTTTCGCATGTTTTACTTCTTATCTTATATTATATCTAGTATTAATTATATATTATATCCTACTATATTATATTATATCTTATTATATTATATTATTCTATTATTCTTATGTCTTAGTATTATATCGAGTCACCGCAAACAGCTACGACTCTAGTGAGCACCAGGGGGTGTCTCGATTAGGTTAAGAAAAAAAAGTATCATTTTGTCTATTAGTATTATAGTATCGAAAACGCCACAATTCCATGAGCTACCGAGTATTCATCCCTATGTAGTATGTCGTAAATATGTATCACTTCCTTTTGTTCCCCTACCGTGTCATCGTCCGTTTCCCCGTAACGCCATCAGACTTAGTTTGTATTTACCCCAACGTGCCCACATCGGTTTTGGGAGGGGGAATTTATTACCATTCCGGTCGGCGGTTTCTGCGTTATAAAACCACGTGCGCGCGTAAGCGCAAATAGTGCAGGCGCACTGCCAAAGGGGCGCGCGCGAAGCGCCGCTGAAACGGGAGAGAAGCGAAGTCCTTCTTCTCTGTCGAGCCACGGTGCTGTACTGAGGCATTTTTATACTACATACATCTACTACGTCGAAACGAGAGAGTATCTGTTGCCCCGCACTGAGAGTGGCTTGTGTACCGCAGCGTGTTAGGAAAGAGACTATCGTAAGCCTCATTACTCGGCTCGAATACGACGTCTCTGATCCGGGCAGCGAAGACTCAGCGAGCACCCTGCTCCACGTCCTGACGGTTCTCGTCGCAGCCAGTCCCGCATCGGGAGAGTTATCAGCTCCCTGACCGCCATTACACCACCAGCACCGCCGCCGCGGCCGCCTGCACGACCAAAGTCGTGTGCGACCTGACGCCGGAGAGCCCCTGCTGTCCTCCACCACCATCAACTAGCCGACGGTCGAGCAGCAGCAGCAGCATCTCCAACGGCCTGCCCGACTGGAGCCAAGCAGCGCGGGAGGAAGCGCGAGAGACCGGGCTCCAAAACGCCGCCTCCGCCGGACTGACTGGTGTCCAGCGAGAGAGACAGAGAGAGCGACGGCCGCCAAGTCCAGCAACCCGTTCCCGAGGAAGGCCAAGATCGCCCCGCGGCACCCGGCAAAGGCAAGTACATGACCGCCTAGTGTGCTATTAAGTAGGTTTGCTGCGTCCGCCACCGCCGCGACCGCGCTGTGTTCAGGTTAACACTCAAATGTTTTTGTTCGTTTGCGTCCCTATCGTGCGTCCCCGTCCCCCGTGTTTAGTCCGATTGTAGTTCGTAATATCGAAAATAATGTAAATGGAAGTGCCGCGGAATCCGCGAGTTGAAGTGAATGCGACAGTGTGCTGTGTGATTCGATTGTGTGTGTGTGTGTGTGTGAAATGTCAGAGTGCGAGTGTGTGAGTGCGTGTAAATAAGTAAGAGCGTGAAACGCGCCATTAATCTTGAACTCCACGTTGATTGATTACTTGTCTCTGCCGATTTTCCCTATGCCGTTCTAGGGTGATCCAGAGTATTTGCGGGTGTACGTAGTATCGCTTCGAGGTAAGTTCAGCGGTGTGAAAATGCCGTTACAATATATATATATATATATATATATATATATATATATATATATATATATTATAATGGCACTCTTATAGGATCGCGTGTATATAGCTTTCCGCCTAGTAGTCACCCAGCTATTGGCGCCGTATATAAGATTGATATAATACCCTTACCTTATGTTTGCAGAGCTAGCGTCTTCCTGAAAAAGGGAAGGTTATATGTGCCACAATAACATGGGATTTGTTAGAAATAAACTAATAATTTATTATTTATTGAATTGCTCGACAATAGTACAACAGAACTGATGAAACAAGAGTTGGGCCCCAGCTGAGAAACGGCTCTCAGCGCGAGCTGGATTCAGCTCGCTTTATATTTTCGCGTCGGTTACGCAGCGCTGAATAATCGCGCGCTCCACGTCAGTAGGTGGCCACGGTAAGCTCTCCAGGGCGGTGATTTCCACGCGGTGTGGAAGATGGAGGAAAATACGATAACGCGATACTTAATAAAACTACATACGATATTACACTAGTGATCCCAGTGGATCCACACTCCCTATAGATCTTGCGAAAGATGCACTCGAGGGCTGAATAGAAGAGCAGTACTTACTCCGCGCTCTCTACTCGCTCCGCACTTCTCGGCGATGATTCGTACGCTGTGGCTGGCGTCTCGGGATGATCGCTTCCGGCCTAATGTTGGGTTCCTCGCCCTCGTAGGACTGCCTCTCACACGGGACCTGGACCTGTCCTCGTGCACGGATATGGAGGCCACCCTCACTGCTCTGCCCTCGATGGCTTCTAGCGGCCCCGCTTCTTGGCTTCCTGGCACCGTAATCGTAAAGCAAGAGAGCTCTTTCTTCGTCACGCTCTGAAACGCAAGAGGTCTTTCTTCGTCTGGCTCCGAAACACAAGAGAGAGAAGTCTTATTCTCTGATCCCGACACCGGCCGCGGCCCTCCCGAAACGACGTAGCGGGGAAAACTTTTCCTCCCCACCCATCTCCGCTCGGTATGGCACGCAATTCGCAGGTATTTGGTCGAGTAAACAAGACTAAAGTATTCTTATATTTATTCTTGGCATTTACTGACCGGAAGTTATTGTAACGCATGTCCCGCTTTACAATACATATATATATATATATATATATATATATAGATATATATTCCACGTTAAATAATGTTTAAAAATTATCATCAAAAACAAACAATCAGATAGAAAGATAATTAATTCTATGTATCTAAAGTGTTAAATTATATAAATTTAAACATTATATATATATTTAAACATTATAACTATAAGTTTAAACACAAAAATTTAAGTCCAGCAAAAACATGTGTGGCACAAATAGACTCAACTTTTCATCCAAATAAATAATCTACATAATTATTTTATAATTTCTGAAACGTAGAATTCAAAGTCGTACTTATAACGACTGTTGTCAACTAAACTGACAAATATTTTTATCGTTCTTACAGTTTTATTAAATAAATGAGTAACTACAAATAAAGACCATTAATACTTTATTATTGTTAATATTTGTATCAATGGAGGAACTATCTAACTGTACCTCAAACTGCGACGCAAACAAGGGTTGCTTAATACTCATACATACACTCTCATATACGTACAACACGCGACTAGATGAAAACAAGACACCGAGAGTATCAGCATGCACGTAGTAGCATGCATAGTAGCAAAATAATTTTTTTTTTGTTTTTTTTTTTCTTGTATCAGACACTTTTTTATCTCTTAACCTAATGAATAATCTTATCCAAAAAAGGGAGGAGATAACGGATAAATTTAAACATTTAAGTTAAACTGTATTAAGCAACGTGAACTTTATATGTAGTATACGAGTAAATTAAGATAAATACAACCTGTATTATTAGAAATAAGAAGGAATAATTGATGAAAGGTTATCTAATGTTGATGCGTGAATTTCATAAAAATAAGTTTCTGATAAGTTGAACATAAGTTAATTTTCGAATACTGTACTACATTACACATTATGTATATATTTAAGAAGTTCCTGTAATACAGGAGTTAAGTAAAACCTTTTAATTGCTAAAAATAAATTGAGGTATAGTAACCAATATGCCAAGATAATATTAATGTGTGATTGCATTGTAGAACTGATAAATTTGTTAATCGCTTTGCGAGCATCGCGTCCGATGAGATTCGGTCGCCGACGTCCGTCGTTGTACGAAACGCCTCTTTCTTTTCTTCGTGCTTGCAATTGCAGAGACGCGCGCTGTATTTCACTTCGCTCTGGATCAGCGAAGTGACGAGGAAGGTAAAGGGAGGAATGCGGTGTGTAAAAAGATAAAGAAAGAGATCGCGAGAACAGGAGAAGTATCGAAGAGTGGAAAGAAGTAAGAAAGAGAGAGTAGGAATAGAAAAAGAAAAGATAGAGAGAGAGAGAGAGAGAGAGAGATCGAGAGAACAAGAGAAATATCAAAGACCGGGATGAAGAAAGGAAGGCCGTACACCGAGAAGAAGGAAGCTAGAGGGGACCCCTGGCCTCCTCCTCTGGTATTAAGGACATCCTTGGAAGAGCCACAGCTCCTCCCTTCCCACCAGCGGATACAGGAGCTTCCTCAGGATGATAACGAGAGGTGAGTGCGCGTCGCGCGATGTACGATACCCCCCCCCCGGTGAATAGTCGGGTCGACGTTCGCGGTAACCGGGTCGTACTGAACGTGGTGCTTGCGTGAGATGCACGTCTCTGAAGTGTACCAGGTGTAGAATTAATGCAAAATAAAGCGCGTGTGTGCGCCCGAGAGGGTGAGTCGACAAAGTACAATTCTTTTTGTCTTCATATCATCATCCCCTCCTTCCCTTTCTGCCCCACTAACTCTTGTGCCTTCGAAATCTGTTACACCGTTCCCCCGCAATGAATCACAGGTGAGTGATGGTTAATTTATAACTTTGTGTGCGCGAAAACTCAAATTAATTTACGGTATTACAATATATATATATATATATATATATATATATATATATATATATATATATATATCATGTTTGCTATCCCACGTCTCTCTCTCTCTCTCTCTCTCTCCCTCTTGTCGTAGGCTGCATATAAATACATGTACATACGTCTTGTTATTTATATGTGTATTAAATTTGTAGTTATGTTACAGGCCGACGCACTAACACACCGGCGAAGAGGTAAATAAGAGAGAAAGAGAGCAAGAGGGGAGGCGTGGAGCAGCCAGATCGCGCGCGAGAATAGTTAGACGACTATCGTCCTATGCGCAAGTTTACGTAAGCAAAAGAAAAACAAAATTGTGTCACCACCTTCACGATAGTCGCGAGTTCTCCAGGCGGACGTGATTTGGGTGTACGAGTTCGAGTGGGTCTGCCATCCGGCCCATATCCAGTGCGGATGGACTGCCCCATCACGTGGCTAATAATCTGCAGGGACATCTTCGGTGGCTTTGGGAGCCACCTGTTGTATTCCGAGGGTCTGACACCGTTGCATTCCTGTAGCCTGAGGACCCGGACGACACTGTACTCTGGCTGCAACTTTAATAAATTCGATATCTTGACTGATTTATTTGGTGTCTTCATTTCGCCGTAGTAATTACCAATTCTTTTTGCATGCGGCACTTCATCCCTTGCGGAGCGCCCCACTGCCTTACCAGATTGATTCGGGGCTCAGCCCAGCCGGGCACACTTTTGCAACGGCCGTGTCTGCCGTCCTCGTGCTCGAGGCTGATTATTATATTAATTTCGATTAAGAAGTATATTTAAAATAAAGACTAACAAAATTTAAATCTAAATCTAATATTTTAACTAAGATTTCATATTCTAATAGAAACGTCACATAAACACACACACTTATTTAATATTAATGCCAACATGTGATTAATAGGCTTATATATATATATATATATATATATATATATATATATATATAATATTGTAACATGTTTTCTATTATTTTTTTATACACTTTGTTATCGTAAATATATGTTTATGTTAATTTATCAATATACGTTATAAATATTGCTAGAAGTTATTTTATATAAATATTACATCTAGATAGTATATCGCAGCAAATTGAATTGTACAGTAGCCATACGATAAACATAGGAATTTGTAAAGTCGTTGTCCACTGAATACTCACAGACACAGACCATCACGACTCTGCGCTATAGATACGCACGAGCGTAGTTACAAAGGACGACTCACGCAAAACTTTTTCTTTTTTCTAGAGAATAATTAAACCAATTTTTTGCCTTTTCGCTTTATGGTTTTTCTCTTTTCTTTTGTGAAAATAACTTTTTTTTTATTTTTTGTGGTAGTCGTCTACAATTTTCTCGATTTCAATTTTTGCGCTGTCGCTCTCACCATTCATTGGTTCTTGGCACTACAAAGTTCCATCATTTGTCAAATAACTGTGTTGTGTTCTTTATTTTTTGTTGCTTGCTCAATTAAAGTAACGAATATTAAATAATTTAATAATCGATAAAATGAATAATGAGTAAAATTGATATAGTTTGAAAATTATTATTAACAAAAACAATTGAGAGTAAGAATTGAAAGATGATTAAATAAAATTTTAATCATTACATGAAATAATTACTAATTAATTTTTCTTAAACAACAATTAATTAAATTTTGTTAAATAATAATTAATTAAAATAAAATAACATTTAGTTAAATAACAACCGTGACACGAGCATTGCTCAACGGGTTACTTACTTGCATTATTCAATTTACTAATAAATTTAATATTCATTAATTAATTAACTAATTAATAATTTCTCTCTTCTCCTTTTTTTGAATGTTTAATTGTTTATTTAATTAGTTTTTGTTGTTTTTGCTGTTTTTTTCTCATTGCTGAAATATTACTGAGAAGTTTTTCTTGTATTCATTTAATTCATTAATTTTAAATTTTATTAATCACGATGTAACTAATTAATTTCTAATTCTATTGTAAACACACTGAGAATAAAATTTAATTTTAAAAGGGAATATTAAAACGGTCATAAATTTGAGTTAAACGGACCGTACTTAAATAAAAAATTTAGTACAGTAAAGTACAAGAGAAAATTTTATTTTTGTTTTTCTTTCATTTCTGGTCAATTGAATTGATAAATGATGGCGGTAACAAACACTCTCAGCGATTTTGATGACTGGCTACACAGTCTCTCTAAGGAGGAGGAAGCAGACATCATAACGACGGAGGTGGATTTGAAAAATGATGATTTCCTATTTCCAAGCACTGCCAGACGGCACCACAACCTGGCAGACAACTATAGCTCGGCAGATTTTGTAGAATGCACATGCAAGAGCGAAGTCGTAAAACAAGCGCGCATAAAAAGAAAAAGCTGTTATGAATCATCGTTACCGCGACAATGCGCAGCGAAACGAAAACAGGTATTTTGAACAACATGAACACACCGCAAGCTCGAGAAGTCAATTCGAGCAGAGTGAATAGGCCTAATACAACAGCTGATCAATAGATGCAAAATATGATTGGTTTCAATCTAGCAGAAATGAATAGGTATATACCGCTCGCATGTAGTACGGCCAATGAATCACCTATTCAGGCGGCCACAGCGAGCGCAGCTACGTTCACCGACTTGTGTATCACGAACGATACTACGGATCAGGCACAAGTCAGATCTTAGGTGCGAGGCACAACAGCCGAGTCTCAGGCGGATCGCTTTAAAGGCAATCAGGCAATTAGCCCTGCACTAGGCAGTTGTGGAAATTCTACAGACGTGAATATTACAACAGAACAGAATTGTCCAAGATATGCAACCGAGGAAGAATGAGGTGCATTCTACGTTGGTTAACATCCAGCAACAGTTGCACAACACTCCGCGACGCGATCTTTACATGCAAAGATATTTACGATTTCGAGTAGTCAGTATTTGGAAAGTGACAAAGATTCGGGTAGGAGTAGACTTCCACTACCGAATGGTGAGCCTATGTTCTCGGCTCTCTGCTACTCCCGGTACCAAGCGCCTGGAGGGGGAGGGCATCATTTTAACTTTGAACATATCATCAGCTCGCCCATTGAGAAAGCGCGATCGATCTTATCGAATAGCTTGGTCCAGCGCACAGACATTGGTAAAACCGTGCGCCAATGAAAAATCCGGTTCAATTGCGCCAAGGGAAAAAGCGTCGAGAAATTCCTTCAGCGATTCGCGGAATGTCGCAGGTTGATGGCGCTCACGGAGGATGAAATACTTAAGGCCATGACGGAGCTACTAGATGGCGTCGTTCTACACTGATACCGTCTGTCCCGGAAGGATGATAACAGGTGGGAAAAGTTCTGCCACGAGGCCCGAAGCTGCTACGGCACCGATAGATGCTTCCAAGCTGAACTGATTAGCGAGGCACAGTGGCGCAGACAGGCCAAACGCGAGTTAACACGTGATTATGTGTTCTGCTTGCTTATGTTCGATGAGCCATTCGCTTCGAAGTGCCATGGTCGGACGACAAGCAAGCTCGCTCATCTATCGCAATCTGCTCCTGAAAATACAGAAGTTAGTTCCGCCGGAGAAGATTACGAGTGTAAATCGGTTAATCGAGCTTGCATAATGTCCGAAATCGCCTTTCATCCGGCGGAAACGTCTCGCACGCGTCCGAGGCCGAAAATCGCGGATTTACAATAGGCTGGTTTTCACCTCCTCACCTGACTTACAAGCACCAAAAGTCGAAGCTCTTACAATAAAAAGAGCAGTCGCGACTACCGCCCGAGGCCGCAGCGTGCAGGGAAGAGCAGAGCGTCGATCTCGCCTAAATCAGAGCAACGGCCTCCCTTTAGGGGAAAGCTTGTGCGCAAGCCTCTCAGCGATCGCAATAAGGGTCAGGCAATAGCTCCTGACGTACGGTTTCTGTGCTGGGGTTGTAATTGGCCAGGCTACACTTCGCGCAATTGTTCCCGAGTGCTCGGAAAATGCGAAATAGGGTCACTAAATGAGGTCCAATCCATGACACCATACTCCATGATACCTCTGAAGATCAGCAGGAAGCTTCGAGGACACTGAGTAATGAGGATTGCCCTCTTCTGTTTATAAAGGAGGAGCATCATGACCGTGACTCCACTGATTCGACCACCAATGTCGACCTCGATCAGTATTCACGAAAGTGAATACAGGTGGGCATAGGCGAGTTTCGCATACGTGCACTGGTCAATTCAGGGGCTGCTCGCATCTGGCCTCGGTCGTTCAGTTCGACCCTTTCCCGAAAGGAAAAAATTAAGCCAATAGTAGACCAGGTGGCCCTTCCGTTTGCAATTGCAGGAGTCGAAATGGAGTTAGACGTTATTGTCGTTCCCAACTTAGAGAAAGACTTCCTCCTTGGTGCGGACTTCTATCGTACATTTCATCCATCTGCGAGACAATACTATGTTCATCTAGGGTGCAGTGTAACTTGCTCCGCTACAACTCTCCACCGTCTGCGTTATCTCGGCATATTCGCTTGTCTCGACAGGCCTAGCTAAACTCGAAGACAGTCAACGTCGAGCCCTCAAGGAACTCTCCGACCAGATATAAGCACCTGCTGATCAGCCTCTAGGTTGCATGCATATAACTGCATCTGACCGATTACATGATCGATGTCGCAATGCACGACCGATTAATCGTTATTCTCCGGCCTCTCAAAAGATAGAGTTAGAAATGCATGCGCAAGTACCGAAAATGCTGGATCGAGGCGTAATTTGCAGATAAACAAGTAAGTGGTCTAGCCCCGTCGAAATGGTTCGCAAGAGCGACGAGAAATATCAATTCTGCTTATCGCAAATTAAACTCCATGTGTAAGGTCGGCGCCTATCCGCTTCCTTACAGGGACGTAATTTTACGGGAGTTGAGAAATTCGTGATATATCTACACATTGGACCTCAGCAGCGCTTACCACAAGATCCCACTTCGGGAAGAATCACGGCATCTCTCTGCCTTTACGGTCCTAGGCATGGGGTTGTTTCAATGGACTCGTATGCCGTATGGTGTTGCCTGTGGGCCTGCAACCTTTCAGCAGCTAAACGACAACCTGATCGGCCATGAAATAGAGCCAGTAGCCGTCGCCTACCTCCATGATGTGATTATCGCTACGGAGAGCTTTGACGCGCACCTTAGGTGGCTGAAACTTATTCTGCGTTGAATCTTCGGCCTAACTATTAATACGCAGAAAACCAATTCGGATTTGCGGAAGTACGGTTTCTGGGCGTTCTCTTGGATCGCGATGATCTTCGATTTGATCCTGAGAAAATTGCAGCAATCTTAACTAACATATCAAAGAACCTGAAGCAGCTCCATAGGCTTTTAGGCCTTGCGTCCTGGTACTGCAAGTTCTTCGAGAACTTGGTGACGCTTGCTGAACCGCTCATCCGACTGACCAAGAAAATATTAAGTATCATTGGGGCGGAGAGCAGTGCCAAGCCTTTGAACAAATCCAGGCGCTCGTCGCATCGGCACCAGCTCTCTCTCTCTCTCGACCGTCGTTTGGAGAAACTTTCGTCGTACCAACGAACGACAGCGACTCTAGACTAGGCGCCGTGCTCAAACAAACAGTTGATGGCATGGAGCGCGTACTTTCCTACGCTAGTCGCGTGATGACTGTGGCTGAGCGTAATTATTCGTACATCGAACGTGAGTATCTCGCCGTGCTATGGGCTATCCATAAATTTCACCCGTACGTCACGGGCTACCACTATTAGGTGGGTGATAACTGGTATTAGCAGCTTTCATTGACTGCAATCATTGCGCAACCTTGCCATCAAAGATCTAGTAGATAACATGGATTCGTGGAAGCTAATCATGCTAATCAAGCTAATCACGCGCTTCCGACACGGAAGAGCCTTCGGGTGAAAAGCATGACTATGATGCATCTGATTGTAATGTAGAGGCGAGCGAGCGTAACCGCATTCTAACACTACTGGTGAGCGTACAGCGCCCCGACTGTGTGCCTCATTATAATCCCGAAATAAGCGTGTGAAGCGATACCCTCGGGGGTAATGCCACGCGATCAAATACCGATGTCGCGCCGCGTAGATTGGGTGACCGCGTAGGACGTGAATCGTGACCCGTCGGGAAATCGAAGCGCGAGCCCCTGCGAAGCCTCATAGCAACGAAGCCGCCTGCCATAGTGGCATACCCCTGATGAGGCGAAAAGTAGGCCGCCCCAGGAAAAGCAAACGCTCAGCACCTATACCCCGCCGCACTCAGGTCTAAGCCCGAGCTCGCCCACAGGCTATCTAGGTGCATGACCTTGTGGCTGTATTATTATTGTTACACTATCCCTCAGTATGTATTTATTTCAATAGTTCCTATCCTGATACGACGGTAAACATGAGAGAGTGAGGGAGAAAGAGAGATGCAGTGTGAAACTACCACACTATGGCTACCAGCGTCTGGAGGGGGGTGTGTGACGAGGATTACAAGCGCTGTTCAGGTTTGTTATCGCACGTTCCGACGCTCTCTCTCTCCCGTCATAGCCTGTATAGAAATACATTTACATACGTCTTGTTATTTATATGTGTATGTAAATCGTAGTTATGTTATAGGTCGACACACGAACACACCGGCGAAGAGGTAAGTAAGAGAAAAAGCGAAAGAGGGGGAGTGGCGAAGGCAGATTGACTTCGAGAATAGTTAGATGACTGTCGTGCTACGCGCGAGTTTACGTAAGCAACAGAAAATTTTGTTCGGCTGCCGCCTTGAAAAAAATTCTTTATTAATAAAAAAATTCTGTATTAATCAACTGCAATCTATCTATCTTCACCATCTTTACCTAATTGAAGATCCCTAAGGTTGTTCTATGTTACCAGCTTGCTACGGTTCCTTATCAGGGAATAAATTAAACCTTATATTAATATTTTGGTATTAATTAAATATATTAATAATTAAAGTATTCGAAGTATTTGCCATTGTTTTTTCCACATTTTGATCATGTTTCTGGTAATTTGTGAATACGACGGTAATAGAATTATTTCTCTTTTGCATCCAACCAATCAAAAAAAAAGATACCCAATTTTCGACCTCGTAGCAATGAAAGTGCTGCTCAACCAATACGAGTCCCATCGATGACAACAAATGGTAGTCAGAAGGAAGCATGCTTGCTGAATACGTTGGATGGTCAAGCAACTCCTAACTAAGTGGTTTGATTGTATCCTGAACAGTTTTCTTTCTGTGCAGCTACATGGTCATGCAACTAAATTACCTTGTCGTGCCTTCAGGCCCATTCTTTTTGTTTTTCGATCAATGTTTTATTCAAACGTACAGAATTGTCTTCTTGTCGAATCGATTTGGTTTTGCAATCGATGTTCAAGGTTGTCTCCCCTTAATTCACGATATTTTCGGTTGAGGATTTTTGAAATAGATCCCTTGTTCATCTTCAGTAATAAAACGCTGCCGAAATAATGTTTTTCGTGTTTTTGAAGAAAAATTTCACAAGTATTCTTTCGGTTTTCCATATGCTTTTCATTTAATTCATGTAGCACTCATTTTACACGCTTTTAGATCTTTCCATAGCTTTTAAACGGTCAAAAATTGTTTTTTGTGTAGCATTTAACATTTTTGTTATTTGCTTTTGACTCAAAGAATCGTCTTCATCAAATTATCATTCTCAATTCGGTGTCTTTTTTGGTGGTCTTCGACGTTCTTTATTTCTCACATCAAAATTAGTATTTCTAAACCATTAAAGCCATCTTTTGCATATTGTTTATGATAGAGCATGATAAGCATGATAACCAAACAAAAAAAATTAATATTCATTCTCAACAAACACTTCCTATCAAGACATTTGTATTTTGACGCTCATTTCATAACGGTACATCTAGTACAAGCATTGAGTCCTCAGTAAGGTATTGGTAACTCCTTTTCAGATATCCAGCACAAAATGGCCTTGCTGCTAAATGAAATTAGTGAATTTATCTTTAAGTTTAAATATGGTACGCAAATGAGTTTTTAATAACCCTTAGTACAGTAATATTAGGGAATTTTAGAGAAGTATTGAGGTATTTATTTGTTTATTTAATAGGACTTGGAAAGACTTGGTTTACCAACATAAACTATTAATTAATCAATATATCATATATATAAATCATGTTGTACGAATATGTCATTCTGTATACAAAAGATTAAAAACATTATTGAGTCGAAGTCAATACTATTCATATTTAATGCATTATTTATATTTACACTTGTACTCAGTTACTTGCTATAATGGATTATCGAATTTAAATTTAAAACAATAAGTAATTCTAAAAGTAGATGTATGATAAAATTAAGCTTTATTCGTTATATTTCAATGATCTTCAATAATAAAATATCAACCTTATTTATTTATTTAGTGTTACATTTGTGTATGATTGTTCAGAAAAGTTAAGATTTTTTTAAGAATTTTTCTCTCTGAAAGTCTCATTTGTAGAATCAGATTTGTAGATCTTTGAAAGTTTCCATTTAAAGACGTCGATGTAATATCCTAGAAATAAAAAATATATTAATATATATATATATATATATATATATATATATATATATATATATAATGTAAATTTTATAATAAAATAATTATACCTTGTACAATAATAAGTTATACATTGTATCAAGTAACATATAATATTAAAAATTATAAGTATTAAAGTTATAAAAATTATTTTTTATAACTTTTATATTTAGTAACAGTATAAAAATTAAATGTATGTGGCTATTTAATATTTTATAAATTCTAATACATTGAAAATCTATGTTGAATCCATTGCTTGTTTAAATTAGAAGCAAGTTCTTTAGTAAAAAACTACAGCTTTCATCTCATTTGTTTTTATTTTTTTTATTTATTCTACAGATATACCATTATACATATTAGTAATATTTTTACATTTTTCTCTGTGCAAAGCTTCTGTGCCTTTTTTCCACAAAATAACTTAATCTAAGGTTCAATCTACTCAATTCCCTTCTTATTCGCTTAAGTTGCCTATGCAATGGGGAGTACCTAAGGCTGCATCCTGTTTTCCAAATTAGAAACACACATTCTATAATGATTATTGCATCAACTCTGTGTCTATTGCTTAATTGTACTAAAAGGTCCAAGTATGACTTGGCACCTCTGCGACACATGGCATTTTTTTTATAAAAATAAAAGTGGAACTATGTTGTCGAAATGTTGCAAAGATTGAGAAATAGATATTTGGTAATCACATTTAAAACTGGCAAAAATACTGATTGCAAGGAAAATTGATTAATAAAAATCGGATTAAATTATCTTATATCAAAATTCCTTGCGGACACTGTAAAAACTATAAAAAATAGACCTACATGAATATTAATATTTACGCATAACTTGTCCTTGCTGATACCATGCCGCTAATATGAGCAGTTATATCTGAAACACCGTGTATATATATATTGTAATCGAGTTTTCTGGTTACTTACTCATCGTGAGTTGTAATACGTATACGTGCGTAAGTATGTGTATACGTGAGTTATTTCCAACGCATACACTACCTCCGCTAACAACTACATAGGAAGCAAGGATCAATGTGGAATACAATATGACCGGTTCTTTATTAATCGCATGAACATAATAATGGTAGCTCGTTCGCTACCCACTCCTCGCGAGATCCGCGATACGCGGGGGAAGAAGCTGGTGACAATACGAGTCGTCTACGCAGAGATGCAAATTATAAACGAGAGGGGCGGATTACATAACGGGAAAAGAATGTCTGAGCCGCAGAAGCGGAGCGCGGGTAGTATGACACCGCACAAGTGACGAAAGGCCAGGGGAAACCTGAGGCTGCGTGCAAAAGATATTCAAACTGCTTGCCGTCGTAGGCGACCTGCCGATGATCTTCCTCTCGCTCTCTGTCTCGCCGCTGATGCTGACGTCTTTGGAGCTGACGTTCTCTGTCTGATCCTTCTCTCTCTCTCTCTCTCTCTCTCTCTCTCTCTCTGTGCCACTCTTGCTTGTTCGACGCTGGCGTGCGTCGATGGCCGATGCCGACTCTCTTTCTCTCTCTCTCTCTCTCTCTCTCTCTCTCCATTAGTGACAAGGCGGGGCTGTCGTCCCGGGTGGATGTAAAACGCGTTAGCGTGCTCACTCGTTCCCGATGATGGTGGAAACCCCGTATGGAACGCTAGAGACTCTGTCAAAGTGGTGACGATGGACCAAAAGACTTTCAAAGTTGCTGGTGATGATAGGGAGGTTATGTAGAACGTCTTCATTTGGCAAGTGCTGAATCTGAAACGGTAGAAAGCAGAGTGCTCGCTCCTTTCCCAGTCTTCACTCTCTCCATTCATCTTGCACGCACTCTCGCCACTCATCTCACGACATCTCACAATATCTCACGATCGCGGGCGAACATTTGCGGTATGAAACGTTTAATTATCGCAACTGCCGATTTCGGCAATTACAATATATATATATATGGAAATATATATATGTTTATATATGTATATATATGTATATATATGTTAATAACTTGTAAAGATTAGAATTAAAATTATTAATTAGATGGAAAACCTACGTAAATATCTGTTAGAAGAACTGTAAAAATCATAGAAGAATCAGTATGTAAAACAGAGAATCGTACTTCAACCAATCGATAAAATCGATAAAAAGATCAATAAATTTGGTTCCATCTCATGATCTGTTCTGGTTCGAAGCCGTTTGTACTCTGCTATTACCGTCTGTGTGATCCATTGTTACAGACATTTGTACTGTTGTGCTGCCGTTTGTAGTTCTGCTTGCCTCTCTATTCCAATTACTATTTGTCGGACTTTATTACAGCCATTCATGGACTCTTGTACGGCCTTTTGTAAACACAAATATTTTCGATGTCATTAACGTCTTTTTGAAAACTCATCTACTCCGGTCTGCTTTGCACCCATTTATTTTTTTGTTACTGCCGTTCGTAACTTGTGACCGGTGCTCTTCTTATTTCTTCATAACGAATATTACTTCTGGCATTACTACGATTACTGGCTGCAAGTTTCATATTGGGCTTCGGACGTTCTCTATCGTCTTTTCGTTCTTCCATCTGTTCCCGCGCACGAGTGTGTATACACGTGCGCGCGCACGACCATTTCCGGCGTATCGCAGTTTGTTAAAGGCGTTAAGTGGCGAGTATCAGCGTTAACAGCGGTGACGTCCCCCTACCCCTCCCTCGCGCCCGCACAATACCCTTCGTCCAACCTTTCGTCCCGGGGCTTGATGAAGAGCCGCGCGTGCGCTGGATAGAAAGTTTTTCGAACGCGCGTCCGCGTTCCCCAAAATGAAATGTCGCTCGGCGCGTTCGAAATGAAAAATACTGCGCTGTACAGCCGGGGAAAAAAACGTCCTCGACTTTCGGAGGCGCCTCTCCCTTCTCAGCCGTTGTTTGAGCTAACACCTGGCGTGTCATATTCGCTCTTTTCCCTACCTGCACCCTCTAGTCATTCTCACCCTCCCCAGATATGACAAGGTTGGTGTCGGACGTTCAGAACACGATGTGCAGATATGCACGTCGCGTGTCGCCCTGTCACACCTGTAGTATAACTTACCCTTTGGGAGTGTGGGCAGGCGGAATGAACAGCACTACCGACCATCAGGCAGGACCTGATCAACATCTATAACTCCTGTTTGAGATTTTCGGTCTTCCCTAATGAATGGAAGGTTGGTCAAGTTGTCACAATCCGAAAGGGTGAAGACAAAGAATCTGAGGACCCTGCGTCCTACAGGCCCATTTGCCTCTTGCCACTGTTCGGCAAAACCCTTGAAGCTCTCATAATGAACAAGTAAAACAGGATCATTTAAACGAGGTTATCTCCAAGACAATACGGCTTCAGAAGAGGGCATTCCACTGAAGACGCCATTGTTCAGTTTCGTAAGTCTGTCAGTGAATCGAGCAGAAAATATGTTGTAGCAATCTTCCTGGACATACAGGGCACCTTCGACAATGTCTGGTGGCCTGCTGTACTAACAGAATTGAAAAGCAAAATATGCCCCACGAGTCTCTACAAACTGATAAAAGATTACCTGAAGGGCCGTCGAGTCCTCATGCGAGATGGCTTTGAGGAAGTACAACTTGGGGTCAGTAAAAGATGCCCGCAGGGATCCGTCCTGGGCCAAACTCTGTGGAACCTAGTTCAGATCCCCTTCTTTGGCAGCTCTCAAGACTAGGGTGCGAAGTCATAGCGTATGCAGCCGACATTGCACTCCTAGTGGAGGGAGACTCGCCTAAGGAAATCGAAAAAAATGGCCAGAATTACATGGAAGAATTGGAATCCTGGTGTCGCCTCAATAAAATGAGACTGGCCTCTCATAACTGTGAAATGATTTTGAAACGTCATCTTCACCCGAAAGTCCCCCCCCCCCGAATTACGGTCGGCAACTCGTGGGTGAAGAGATTAGAAAGCGTACGATACCTTGGAACCCACTTCGGCGAACATCTTACAATCAGTTGTCATTTGAAAGCGGTACATTCCAAATGTGTGGACTTGTTTAACAGGATTGGACGCTTGGCAAGATGGGAATGGGACCTCAAATTTATAGCGTTTAGTACTATATATACCGGGCTGTTCACACCAGCGCAGCGGCAGGATGACACGATTTGATGTGTGTTGAACAGCAACGCAAGTTGGCAAGTACTCAAAGACACGCGCTCATTAGAGTCATCGGTGCGTACAGAACGACCTCAACAGACGCCCTAGCAGTGATAGCGGGAAAACTCCTTATTGTGCTAGAATGCAGGCGTAGAGCGGAACTGTATGCTAACCGTAAAAATGCAGCGTCACCTGATGACCAACGTCGTCCCGCGAGAGAGATATCTGAATGATGTCTCGATCACTGCCAGGAAATCTGGAATAACTCGACAAAAGGTAGGCTGACCTATTCTTACCTACCTAGTATCAGAGATAGGATAAAGGCAGATTGGATCGGGCCGTCGCGATGGTTAATCCAGTTCCTCACTGGGCATGGTGACTTCGGGTGTTATCTCTCTCGCTTTCATCTGAGAGAGAGAGACAGCGATACGTGCACATGTGGGGAAGTGGACACACCTGAACACGTCCTGACCGTCTGTCCTAAATATCAGGAAATTACGATCAGGCTCCAGAGAGATAACAAAACCTCCATTGAGGTCAAAGCTCAATTGAACCTAACACACTATAAAGTCTTCGAAAAATTAGCTAAAGAGCTCCTCCAAACAAAGGAGTCTCTCGCGGCAATAGAGAATCTGCTGGAAGCAGACACAATAGCGGAACCTGAATAAGTAGGTAGGAAACTGGCAATTAGATCTATAGGACAAACACAAAAGGATCATATACACAGAAAATTTTTACAAAAAAAACAAGCAAATACAATAAAAGTGGACCAATAAAAGTGTTTCGGAACCCACTATAAACTGTAGGTCCACAAAAGTCGCAATGATGTACAGATCTGCACCAATAGAAAAGATCAGCAATACTGCAAAGCTTTGGAGCACAACCGGCCGATAAAGCGAAAGCTAGGTGCGGCCGGGAATGTTTATGTGCACAAAGCATAACTAAGCGACCATTTTTTTTTTGGCAGGTGGAATAACGGTGCCCCTCCATACCACAATTACAAGAACCACGTGTTGGCGCTGCTGTTATTACGGTGTTGCGGTCCGTCCCGTGTCGTGAAGCTATATGCTTATGTGGTACACTACCTAATACTGGCATCGGCGTAGCCCGTACTGACGAATGTGGATGCTTGGGACGTGTGAAGTTTAACTTCTATTCTATATCCCAGTTCAATCGCTGCGCCTATGCCTGTTGTAATAAAATTCTAGGTTGTATAGTTGCCGGATATATAAAACCAAGCCGGTCGAAAATACGATGTGTAAAAGACAAAATTTTTCTTTTCGTTATAATATTAAGTTAGTCCCCTTTAAATTTATCTAGATTAAATAATAAAGTGTCGCTAGTTTTTTCCAATTGATACCCAATACGCACGCAATCCTATCATTTTTTGAGTGATCGCCAATGCTGCTTTCCCACCCGCGGAGGTCAAACGCGGCTAAAGCCATAATCTACTCTGCATCTCTTTTAAAATCAAACAGTTCTTGTTCGCTATTGAGGCTAGTAACACAGTTGTCGACATAGAAACTATTTTTTAATTTAATAATGTTTTCTCGTTTACATTTTACCGCGCTTGTATTGTCGATTGTTGAGTTAATACAATTATTTAAATGAAGCTCAATGATCGTACTTAGAATAAAGGGACTACTACATACACCAAAAACTACTCTACAATGTCGATATATAACCAAATTGTTTTGTTCATTATACCACAGAAATCGAAGTGCATCGCGGTCAGTCGGGTGTATCTCGATTTGCAAAAATGCCTTTCTTTTAGAAGATTTTTTTTATAATATAATATAAGTTAATAAAAATATATTTCGGTGAAGTGTAACGGAAAGTTATGAGGGTTACACTTTTCGGGATGTCGGGCAAGACAGTCGACGTTCGGTCATTTTCAAATCACTTGAACATTGTTCACTCCA
The DNA here is from genome assembly GCA_018907035.1 of Sycobia sp. Sy_11. Lineage (NCBI taxonomy): Eukaryota > Metazoa > Arthropoda > Insecta > Hymenoptera > Epichrysomallidae > Sycobia > Sycobia sp. Sy_11. The sequence continues at coordinate 1,028,193 of JACCIC010000102.1, forward strand.
CGGTCCTGTCATGGTCGCCAGATGTTATATTAAAAGTCTAACTAACTTAAAAAGGATTTGGAGTATGATAAAATCAATGACAACAATTTAACGTGGAAAGTATAAGAGAAACAAATTTATTAAAGGTTTGAGCAACTAGTTTCTATAAATTCTAAAGTAATACGCGCTGACAATTGATTAGTATATCGAATAACGCTATTGTGTTTATATTATGTGGCTCAGCTACAAGAATCCAAAATATCTTTATTCGATTCAGTACAGTACAATAACAAATATAAATAATATATATACATTATATTTCCGGGGAGGATGTCTGTATTTACACATAAAAGCTGTCGATAGTATATAACGCATTTTGACTGGAAATAGCGCAGAGTACGAATGTGTATCACGTGTATAACTTTGAAAGAAATCGCATATGTATTGTAAAGTAATTGGAATTGTTTTAGCGCGGTCCTTCAGGTTGGTCTTAAGAAGGTCATAAAGTGGGCCGGCCTAACCCATAAGATGGCCATCCGAGCGAGAAATTTTCAACGTTTATTTTCTGATATTTGAAGCTTACACGATTGTAAAAGGGACGTGGGAAGACCCTCAAAGGGGGCGCTTTAGAGGTTCTGCAGCGCTTTCTTGCAGATTGAAAGGCAGTTGCAACTGCGTCTTCGAGACGAACGGTCAGCGTTATTCGATATACTAGTCATTTGTCCGCACATATTACTTTAGAATTTATAGAAACTAAGTTGTTCAAACCTTTAATAAATTTTTTTCTGTTACACTTTCCACGTTAAATTTTTCTGTCATTGATTTTATCATACTCCAAATCCTTTGTAATTTAGTTAGACTTTTAATATAACACCTGTGTTTTCATTACCATAGGGGTCTTTCTTGTGACGGTATTTTAAAGAAATTGAAGCTGCATCTATGTTGTTTGCGGTAGAGATCTTGTTGGTTATCAGAGTTATCAGGGCGCGGTAGGGTATGGGACTCTCTTATATCAGCACAGGTCCTGTCGTCACCGGGGGCTGGGTACGTTGTGGGTACAATTACTTTTTGGTTTTCCAGCGTGTCATCACCCGGTATTTTTGCGCGTGTTTTCGAAAGACCGGTTTTTTGTGTCGCGACGGACTATATACACGCTCATCGGTCGCAGCGATACAGACGCACTTCACCATCTTCGGCTGTACTCATGTACACTATCGATGTAGCGGGCTTCTGCGCCGGCTGCTTCTTGGGAGGTACCCTCCGGTGGATATAGATTTGCTGTTCGAGCTGTCATCTATAGCTGTACTCTCCGCGAGGTTCTCATACCTTTGGGTAAACGAATTGTAAATGAGATCCGTCTTCTTTTTCGTAATTTAACATTTATGTTCGCACAACATCGACGTTCGCACTGCTGTGCTTCTTCTTTCTCTTCATCTCGTTTCGCTTTACTTTGCTCTATTGACTCATCTTCAGTATTTTGGACTTTTCTAATCTTTAGTTTTCTCATTTTCATTTGTGCTAGTTTTTCGTATTTTCGCATGGTCGTCTTCTCTTTCAGCGGTATCGGTAGGGTTCGGGTGGAAGGGTTCTAATTTTTCGGGGTATAATTCTGGCACTCCAGTACACAGTAGTTTGTCGTCTCTCTTCATTGACATCCTGAGTCGTATCTGGACAGAACTCCATGAGGTTTCTATCCCCTTGGAGTTACTCCAGCGTCTGGACTAACATGTTAATATCGTGTGTAGGGTGCGTTCGCGTCTATTGGGATGAATCCCCACACCACTTCGCAATCGGACGCGAGATATTCTAGGATCTAAGTTTCCGCGGATCGGCGGAGTTGTTCGGTCATAGCCGATCGACGTAATCGTCGGCCTCTGCCGATTGCTTTCATCGTTGATGTCGTCAGCGTTATCTGTAGAAAAAATGTGATCATTAGGCAGGTGGTACTTTTTTAAGTCTTGGATATAGACCATTGTTTTTCGTTTATCGCTCAGATCCTCTACCTCGAAAATTAAAGGTGAAATTTTCCTCGTGACTTTGCACGGTGGTACAAATTTTGGGGCCAGCTTTGCTGCGAACCTATCGGAACCTAACGACAGCACGTGATTGCGCCTGCACACTATGTCGTTCTCTCTAAATGACACTTGTTTCCAACCTTTATTATATTGTTTAGCCTGTTTTTGGCTAGCGGTGTTGAGGTGTTGTTTCACCAGGTTGTGTATTGCAGTCAACTTTTGCACCCGATCCAGACACTCGGTTTGTGTGAGGCTCTGCATTTGCGGTGTTACTCCTTTAGTATGTCGATATGTTGGCATTTCGCGTGGATGTCGGTCAAAATTTAAGAAGGCTGGAGATGACTGTATGCTTTTATGCACGGTTGTATTCACCGCAAATACAAGCTCTGGGTTGAAAATCCCAGTTCTTGTCATCGCTCTTCACGAATATACTTATCATGGTCTTAATCGCCCGATTAACCCGCTCTATCGGGTTTGTCTGGGCGTAATAGGGAGCAATGAACCGGTGCAATATGCCCAGTTCATTCATTCTTCCTTTGAATCAATTATTGGCAAATTCAGTGTTAGCATTTGTCTTTTTCGAGGTATTCGAGGGTTGCGGTAGGAGATTCAGTATGTTGGCATGGGACTTGAGAGAGCATCCGGTACATTATGCAGCTCTCCTTTTCGGTGGACGGTGTTCATGTTGTATCCTTGGAGTGATGTTGCCTATCTCGGTAGGTGATCTGTGGTGTCCTTTAGTGTATATAGCCATTTGACGGTGCTGTAATCTGTTACCACAGTGAATTTTTCTAGGCTAGGGGCAATGAGCACGGGAAATGCTTTGCCCATCAGCTTGATTTTCAAGAAGCGTCTGTTCTCCTCTGTGGTCTTGTCTAGACGTTGATCGTCGTTGATCTCGGTACTCGTAATCGTTCCAGTGATCATATCGACCAGACGATTCAGGACGTCTGTCGGGAGTTTGAGAGCGTTGTTGATTCCTCCGATCGTAATCGTGTTGGTCTTGTGACCGGTTCTGCGATGGGCTGCGGTAGGAAGATCAACTGAAGGTTCGTCGTGGTAAGGGTGAGGAACTTGTATTGGGAGAGTATGATCATGTTCTATATCTTGGGAGGGTCGAGGGGGCTAAGATATTTTGGCGAAAGCGGCCTATATTATGGTTTTACGCTCCGGTGTGAGCTTTCCTCAGATCGTCTAGACAATGAGCACCTTAAGCGCTGCGGTGTCGGGATGTAGCTTCTCTCCCGCTCTTTCTTTTCGCTAGTAAAGAATCTGGTGCTAGTCAGAGTGCTAAGTCAGAGGTATTAAAAGGTTACTGTTTCCAGATGTCAACATTTACTATACGACTATTTTCAGCTGACATTTTCGATGTTATCTTAATTCGATGTTATGTTATATTACCGGTGGCGCCATTTTTTTGAAACAGCGGAAACTTACTTGTACACCTAATATATATATACATATATATATATATATATATATATATATATATATATATATATACACTTCTGAATAACTAGCAAAGATTACAATGAAGATGGAAAACCTACGTAAATATCTGTTATAACAAGAACTATAAAAATTATAGAATAATCATTATGTAAAACAGAGAATCCGATTTCTATACAGACCAACCAATCGCTAAAATCGATAAAAAGTTCGCTAAATTTGGTTCCCACTCCGCTCACTGCGTTCAATTTATACATGGTTGATGGACTGTTATTTTTCTGGTAAGGAAACTTAATGAAAAAACCTGCTATTATTCGTCAACGAAGTTTTCCATTATATTGTTAATTCATTTACCATGAGCGCAATGCTGTAATTTTTGCATGAATGAGTTGAAAAAATATCAAGTCAACTTTGTGTATGATAACCACTAGTGGTAGATCTACGACTGCTAGTAATTTTCAATCCATTCCTATTAAAGAAACCTACGTTTTTAATGCCGAGAACATATCCCATATCGTTTTTAATCCGAAAACGTATCCCGAGAAAAGAAGCCTATGCTTTTAGTGTCGAATTTATCTTAAAACGTATCATGCTAAAAGAAACCTACGCTTTTGCTTCTGAACCTTTTTCTTAATTTAGTTCATCTTCAACCATTGACCGCAGTGTTTCTCTGATGCTGTCAAAATTTATCGTGTATATCAACACCAGTTCTTGAATATAATAGTATCTTGCGAAAATCAGTACTGTTTATTTTATAAATCAAACCTATACTTACTGGAACACCAGGTAAATAGGTATGGAATCTTTCACCTACAGAAGTTTCACCTGTACCGTTCTTCGAATGCAATAATAAATTTATTTTCAACTACGCAAATCTAATGGTGTCCACAAAATTATTTTTCCTTTTTCAATCCTTAATGATCTGAACTTCTAAACGTTAATACCATATAACTGACATAGCGCATAGAATTAATGAGTTGGTTAAAAATAACGCACAAATCAGGTCAATAAGCAGTATTTCGATCAATTCGTAATATTACATTGTATGCAAAAGTGTAGGTTAAAAAAGGGTGATATTATGATTTTGATCTATTTCGCAAAATTATTCCGTTATACCATAAAATTATATATATATATATATATATATATATATATATATATAAACAGATTCTATTTCTATTTCAGGGATAGTAAATGACATGCCACACATCACAAATTTCATTGTGCTTTTACTTGGAAATTTATATAAAGCGCTTCAAATAATTATTACAACATTTCTATAGCTATGTAATAACAGAAACTTTTTTCTAAATCCTCTATGTACAATCTGATCAAATTTGACCCGGATTGGTGCATTTAACTCCATGCGTACAAATGTTCTCGTAAACTGAATCGGTAAAATTGTTTTTTCTTATATTGGTACAACCATTCTTGATGTCCGTGTGAAATTTGAGCGCCATATCTCCATTAGTGTGTGTTTGTCCGCTGTTTATTTATGACGCAAAAAGTTTGTCTCGTGATGTTAACTATGGACTCATGGTGCGTTTCCGAAGCGGATTTATGAGTTTCAGAATGAGAAAAAAGTCACTGGAAGTCAAATCTGGCGAAGAAGGTGGCTGAGCGATGACTTTCAGTTCGTGTTTGGCCAAAAAATCAGACACAATCATTCTGGAATACACCGGAATATTATAGTGGTGAAAAACCATGAATTGTCTGCCCACAAATCCGGCCGTTTACAACGAATTACTGCACGTGGACGCCTCAAAACGGCCAACTAGTACTCCTTATTGACCGTTTGACCTCCTGAAACACATTTATAGTAATCGAAAAAAACGACGAGAATCATCTTGAATTGCGGTGGATGGGTGGCTTGCATGAGTCAAGTTTTCGACGAATTCACGACCTTCACTGAATGCTGTGTACCAGTGAAATACTTGCGTTCGCGATAAAGAAGACTCTACAAAACACTTCTGCAACATTTTCAATGGTTCCGTAGCCGTAATTCCATTGGAAACACACAATTTCAAGCCAACTCGTTGATCAACTTTCTTTTCCATAGTCAATATAGCCAGACAAACTTTTTGCGTCGTAAACAAACAGCTGACAAACACACACTAATGGAGATATGGCGCTCAAATTTCATAAGGATTTGGTCAAATCAATAGTCGCAGTTATGTCTATCAAGTTGTCCATTGTTATAGAATTTAGTTTTATCAGAACATAGAACGTGCCTACAGAAATGACGATCGTACTGTTAAAACCTTCTACGAGCTTAAATGTAACTTGGCCTTAATGCTTGTTTATGAGTGATATGATAAGGGCGGTAGTTATGAACTCTAGAATATAATAGGAACAGTACTTCTAGGGAATCCTACTTTTTGCAATTAACCGAAGACTGATATGTGGATTTATATGAAAAATGGCTAAAATAGCTAGAACTTGGCGAATAAAACGACCATTGCTAGGTCTTTCATATTATCACTATTGCGGGACACATTCTATTCGGGAAACATTGAGCGTAAAAAATTGCTGCACCAGCATAGTTGTTATGACTTTCTCCTAAACCTAATATCAAACGAACAATATCTGTAAATTGATAACCAGTCACGATCTGTATTCATATAAAAACAAATAATTTAGTTATTTTTTTTACTTTCAAAGTTAGTCGTAAAACAAAACCGATTTTGCAAAAAAACTTTAAATAACTTACAAATTGTAAAGGAAATTAAGATATTTCGTATGTGACAAAATAATGTTGCAAATTTTTAATTCTACTTTAGCCTATGTCAGAGATATGTGTACTTTATGATTGGAATTAATAAATATTTTTTATTGGTCTTACAGTCCAATCAATTCAATATAAAAATAAAATAAAAATAAAAATAAAAATAAATAAAAAAAATAAAATAAAAATAAAAATAAATAAAAAAATAAAATTAAAATTAAAAATAAAAATAAATAAAAAAAATAAAATAAAAATTAAAAATTAAAATTAAATTAAAAATTAAATTAAAATTATAATGACAGTCAGACTGTCCTTGTTTACATTCACCCCCGTAGACTAATCTGAAAATCAAATATTAGCTGAAAAAATTCTTTGTTAGTAAAGTGCAGTCTGACTGTCCCCAACACCCATACCTAATTGAAGATCCACTCCAACGTTTCGAGCTCGCTACGGCTCCTCATCAGGGACTAAACTAAACCTTATATTCTAATCTATATATACGTTATTCCCACTACCAAATTTAGTCAATTCAATCTATCTGGGACTGATGAGGAGCCGTAGCGAGCTCGAAACGTTGGACAAGTCTTCAATTAGGTAAGGGTGTTGGCGACAGTCAGTGTTATAGATTGGGGTTGTTGGACTGGTAGGTAGATTATTTTATACAGTGTTAATATATACTGAATTAAATTTTTATTCATTTTATAACTATAAGGTTTACACACTTAATTAAGACAATTAATGCAAGCGCGCAACGCGTAATAGACTAGTATCTACTCAAAAAAATCTCTCTATCTCGTCGAAGGCTCCCGCTTTGCCTTATATACCGGTACGCGCCGCCCATCAGCGGCGCGTCGCTGTCGCTCCTTCGATCATTTTCGTCAACCCGAAAGAGCACGAACGGCAATACAGTAGGCGAGCGTTTTCCTCAATCGCGCTTATAAGAGAGAGAAAGGCAATCAAAGGCCGAGTATTTTTCTCGAATTGAAATTTGTTAAACTTATCGAAGAATTGCTCGCTGCATACTTTGCAGCCCAAATGGCCTAGGTTCGACCTAGCGGTCTTACCATACACGTAGGACCCTATTTCTCGAGACCAAGTCTCGCAGCGGGTGAAACAGCCTCGAGGAACACGAAGTAGCCTCGAGCTGGGGCTACACAGCTGTGATCGCCATGCGAATCACGCTAGAGCGAGTCACCCACGAGCGCATCTTTCTAACGTTCTCTTTTTTTTACACCGAAACTAATTTATTAATAGTTAGATCATTATTAACGTTGCCCTTTTCTCTCTTTCGATTTTACTATCGAAATTCAATTTTGCTAAATAAACTTCTATTTTCTCACTTAAACCTATTTACATTTGAACCTGAGTTTTACTTTACCGCGTGATCGAGAAATTTCGCAGAATCGCGCTCGCCTATCTTTACAAATTTGCCAAGTAGTTCGTTTTCATTGATTTTCAAGCTTCTCTTGGCCATTTACATTCTTTCAAGCATCTAATTTAATGATTTTAATTCAACATAAAGAACTAACATTATCGCACTTTCTTTTCTAATAATTAATAACTAGTAGTTGCAATTTTACTTCCTAAAAAACATAACTTTGGAGCGTTTATGCCCATTTGTTTTTTCCTTATATATACATACATATACATACACATACACATACACACACATATATATATATATATATACATACATATATGCACATATACATATATACATATACATACATACACACATATATATATATATACATATTCATACATACACATATATATATATACATATACATATATACACACATACATGCACATACGCACATATACACACATATATATATATACACACATACATGCACATACGCACATATATAGATATATATATACACATAGTATTAGGCTATTCATCTCTTCGGTTTTCCTTTTAATAAACAATATTTCACTTCTTCGTTACGATTACCATTATTCGCTCTGCAATGACGGAAACGCTTTCGGCAAAAAAATACAATATTTTGACGCGTTAAGCAGAACAGGAAAAGAAAGAAATGAAATGCGCTTATATTTATAGTTTTCCGTACAGAACATAAATAAATTGATATTTTTACATATAAAATAATTGTGCGGCTACATAGTATTTCTAGAAAACCAAAATTACATCTTTTTTCTACCTCTAAATAAATAATGCAAAATAAACAATATATAAAGAAATTTCGGAGCTCTTGATTTTTAACAGTCAGACTGCACTTTACTAACAAAGAATTTTTTCAGCTAATATTTTATTTTCAGATTAGTCTACGGGGGTTAATGTAAACAAGGACAGTCTGACTGTCATTATAATTTTAATTTAATTTTTAATTTAATTTTTATTTTTAGTTTTTATTTTATTTTTTTTATTTATTTTTATTTTTAATTTTAATTTTATTTTTTATTTATTTTTATTTTTATTTTTATTTTTATTTATTTTATTTTATTTTTATTTATTTTATTTTATTTTATTTATTTTTTTATTTATTTTTATTTTTATTTTATTTTTAGATTGAATTGATTGGACTGTAAGACCAATAAAAAAATATTTATTAATTTGTATATGGGCAGTCGACAAAAGTACAATTCAATTGTTTTTTTATTGGAATAATGTGCATGATTTGAAGGACGAATATTGCTTTTAAAGTACACTTAATAAAATTATTCTACCAGAAAATCCTATCAAATGGCAAACAACCACAGAATTTCTTGAAAATCATGGCAAGTTTTCAGCCATATAAACGTCATTTGCAAGAAACGATGCTTCTATTCATTAATATGAAGAAAAATAAGGCCTATCTTCTGCTTTCGGAAACTTATGAGGTGGAATGTAATAGTGAATCAACGTGCCGAGAGTGGTTTAAATGGGTCAAAAGTATTAATTTTGAAATTGAAAAGAAGGATCGTTTCGTAAAGCCGAAAAGTTTTGAACACCAGGAATGAGGGGGAATGTGTTGGTGAATCACCGTGCCGAGAGCAGTTCAAACGGGTTGAAAGTGGTGATTTTAAAATATAAGGATCGTTCCGTAAAGCCGAAATGTTTTGAAGACCAGGAATTAGACACTTTTCTGCACGAAGATCCATATCAAATTCAAGAAGAACTTGCTACGTCATGGGGCGTCGCGTAACAAGGCGTTTCCCTGCGCCTAAAAGCCTTAGAATTCATTAAAAACTAGGTGCTCTACGAATTGAAGCCGAGACACGTCGAACGGCGATTTTTCATGTCCGGAATATGGCTGCGGCGGTTTAAATGTCACTGGTAAGCAAAAATTGATTTATTATGATAATCTTCAACGTAAAAAACCGTTTACAAAGCCCGATGAGCCCACCCAATTGTCGCCGAATCTAAATATTCACGTAAATAAAACAGACAGAACTATTGACAGAATTTTTAATTTGTAGTTGATTTGTTATGTTTCTGTAATTCTTTGGCTTGCGGACTTTCACATATAAATATTAAAATTAATCTAATTTAATTTTATATTTAGTAGTATATACTATTTCAGATTCTTCGAGAGTATTATAAACAAGGACAGTCTGACTGTTATTATTTTAGAATAATATGTTGCAGTATAAAAACTGTAAGATTGATAAAAATAGTTATTAATTTAATTCAAAATAGTCGATATAAGTATAATTTTTAATTTTTAATAGATTTATTAACGTATACCAAATCTTTCTCAAAGTGTCGAATGCTAAGGGAAATAGTGGTTGCTCTTCTCGATCGAGATGGCTTTAGCTCTTAATCAAGTATGCAATGCTAAAGAAAATATTTAACATCAGGCAGAGTCTCAAAAACTCTATAACTGTCCCGCACGTCGAACCACTCGATATTATATATATATATATATATATATATATATATATATATATATATATATATATATATTTATTTGAAATTATATTTGCTCTATATACGCCTGTACTGATTTAATCATGCATACGCACGTGTATGACAATTCGTCTCATTATCTCGAAAAGCGAAGGAAATGTTAACCATCCGCAGATAAAAAGGTCGCCTGTGGAGTGTGTCTGTTCATTCATCGCATCATCTTATTTGATCTCGACCTGTCGCATAAATTCTATCCACTCTCACACCATCAGCGACCTCTACAAATTGCATATTAGCACGTATTCTATGTTTAACATAGCCTACGCATTCGCAGATATAAATCCGTCGCAGATACACTTGACCATAGAATGCGCATGCAAAGTTACAACAAGCAGACATTCAACATTCTCTCATCGCAGCTGTTTATAACGCACATGCCTTTCATTGGCTTTCGTGTGCGATAATTTTTTACTACAAATATAGTTAATTTTAAGTGAAGAATCTCGTAAGATTTATCCTATAAAAATAAATATTCAATGGCAATTAATTAACAATTTAAAAAATTCAAAATGACATTGCATTTATATCACAATTCTTACTTTTGGATGTTTAAAAACCAAAAATTTGGAACCAAAAATGGGTAGAGCTGCCAAGGTTATACAAGGTGTCCAAAAAGTCCTGGAACACCTTAATAATTTTCCATGTAAACTGATTTTGAACAAGGTCAAGGTCAATCTAGAGGTAGCTTTTGTCATGGAATTTAATAGTGACTTTGGGTTTGACTTTCACGGTTATTTCAAGGACAATTTTGTTTTTTCGAATGGGAACCCCTATTTTTGACAACGGAAATCGAAAGAACAGAAAATTTTACGTCCAAACATATGCTCAAGTCATGGGTCAAGGATGACGTTGATGGTCACACAAGCTCATTTAACCTCGAACAAGGTCTGGAAACCTCTTGGCATAGGAAATTCTCAATTTTTGTAGCACAGAAGTTATTACTAGCACAGAAGTGACGCTCTGTTATTATTAGCACAGAAGTGACGCTCTGCACGGCCTTGACGATGCCCTTCAAGGACATTTTACTTTGATTTTTCTTATTTACTTTTAGGATTACCCAGGAACAACGACGTGGACGCCGTAAAATCTGTTCCCTTTAGGGCGCTTGATTGGCGCGAGTCCACATGTCTTATCAACTAAAACTAAAAATAAACTAAAAATAAAAATAGCGCAACATGCAAATTTTCAATTCATAAAAAATTATTAAAAAAGTATATAGAAATCATTTTTTTCTTTAAAAATTTAATTAAAATTGATAAATTGAAGCTTTATAATTTTGAACGTGATTTTGAACTGAAATTTGAACAAGTATTGAATTTATAGTTTATTTTATATACGAAACATTTCTATTGATTGAAAATACCATTAAGAAGTAAATAAGCAGTAGAGCTTCAAAATAAATTACTATTTCAATATTTTTTAAAACATTTTTCTACGTTCTAAGCTTGCGCTCTTCACTGTGGTAACAGGATCGGATATTTTTACACTTGATCGTATTCAAATTAATTCTTGAAATCTTGATCGCTGTGATCGGCGTTCGGGTAAGGTTTAATTTGTTAGATTAGTCAAAATGAATCGACTTATTGAAAGAGAACGACTATCACTTCTTATGATGAGAGGTTTGTGCGATCTGTTAGGGGAGTAATGAATCTTTTCAATGCAATTTTTAGAGATGCAATATCATTTTCAATGGTGTCAAGAACCATTACAAGATTTAATGATCACGGTACTATCAATGATCTACGTAGACCAGGAAAACCAAATTCAGCATCAAATGAAGAGACTTCATTAAACGTTATCCTATCAATCATTGAGGCTTCACATAATTCTATTCGTAGGGTTAACTAAGGCATAACTGCAGATATTGATCAGATAATAATCCTCATTGGACTAGAGAAGACAAATCACAATATCCAAAAAAGTAATAGTGATTTTAACTAATAGATTTCAGTAATATAATGTTCCAGAAATATATTACATTATAATTTTTTGGACACTTTATATAATAGGAATAATATAATCAGATATGCGTATCTTTTTTTCTTTCGCCTTACCCCTTCCTGCTTTTGTGATGCCCCCCTGTTCCTGACCCTTCATACCGGGGATAGCAAGGAGCCAAGCACATGCCGAAAGAAATAAGATACACAGATTGTTAAAACTTAAAAATGTCTAATTTTACCAAATAAGATTACTCACGTATATGCGAAATCACAAGGCGCAAATCGTAGATCGAAAGTTGTCGCGGGGACGGCACACGCAAAAGCGGGGAATAGAGAGACCAAAAAAGGCTACTACTTATAACCAATAAGCCCACGTTGTCCTGGTGCTTTGGCGACAGGGAGTACTTATACTTTTCCTTGATACTTTCAGGAATTGAGCAAAGGACCTTGCATTTGTATATGTGAATTATTTTAATACTGTAAGAAAGAAGTTACTTATGCTATATGAATAAAAATCAGAATACAATACATCAAATACAGAACAATAGAACAGCAATGCGTTGAGTAAAACGACATTAGTATTAATTTTCAATAAGTATTGACTAGTAACATGTAATCGATTTAATATATGTTTTCATAATATAGCTATGAAAGAATTATTGAAGGTCTTGAAAGAAGGTCTGTACTTGCTTTCATTAAACCTGCAGCTTCTTATCAAACTCGATTTTTCTTTGTTCATTGTCTGCAGACATTTTGGTCAAATTTATAAGAATATTTTCCAATTTATTTTCGTTAACTTTAGTCACTCACATCCCTTCTACATTACCATCTAATATCTGATAAATTCGAAACCTTGATATTCAAAAAAGAATTATTATAGATAGAACTAAAATAAAACTGTTAGATACCTATTTAAAGCAAATATTATTATTTTCAATATTATTCGTTTAATATCCTCATTATTCCATTCGCAGCCTTTCTTAAGAGTATGACGTAAGAAAATCATCTGTGCGCAATGTACTGCAAAGTGTGCTATTTACACCCATTTAAAGTAAAAGTAGTTTACAAATTATGTAAATGAATATGATTTGTACCCAGATATTGGTCAGAGAAAAATCCTCATTGGTTGCGAGAAAATAATATGCAGAAGTTGTAAAAATTAAATATGTAAAGTAATGACTATAAATATACTAAAATAATGAATGGAGACAACCATGAACATTCTTGGTTTCAGCATAACGGTGCTCCATCTACTAAAGACGTGAGGTTCACGTTTACTTAGATGTGGTATTCGTTAATCGATGGCTCGGACGGAAGGATGTAATCTAATTGTCAGCTATATCACCCGATTTAGTACCTGTAGATTATTTCTATTGAAGTTATTCAAAGGATCGGGTGTAGAAAATGAAACTCGGAAATTTAAATGATTTACAATAAAGAATAAAGGTAGAATCAGCTTTCATTATCCATGATATAATTTTGAAACTTAAAATAAGATTGTAGAATCACTCGATTTCGTGTAAGTAGACGAACCGAGCCGCGCGAATAATTATAAGTAATTATAAAAATAAAAGAAAGAGACAGAAAATAGGTGAAGGCCGTGCGAAATCTCGGAAATACGAATGATTATTTCCCTACACTTTATAAATATCTGTATACATAACGCTAGAAATAATAATTTAATTTTTTCTTTTTTATTATATGTTACAGGGAATCTACAAGGAGATCCCCGTGAATAAATAGTTATATATTGTTTTTGTTATGTTTTTTGTATAAAAACTATTTTATATTTTTTAGAATATACTACTGGTTAGTAGATTAAAATGAAACAAAATAAGTTAAGAATTATTCACCTCCATTTCCAATTACCAGCTTCGATACATTTCCCATTTTTCAAATGAACTCTAACATAAATATTATTCCGAGCTGTCGAAAATAGGGCGGAGACGGACAGTTACAATTTTATATTTATTATTCTTTATTTCTTTCACTCTCGCATACGCACACTTTCAGGCACACTTCGTATGCAAAACCCTTTAAAGATATCTCATACGACGTGAAAACTCCAACAAGGCTTCTTGCACAAATCTTCTCATCAGTTTAATTATTCACGACAATCAAATAAAGCAATCGCGCACGTATGTTCTTAGATTTCTCTCTTTTTTCTAACTCACGTGCACCATCGTGGCATAAACGAGTCTCTTTGAACACGTATAAAATATGTATACATTTTTATCATTTGGTATATATGTCAATGTTTTTATTAACATTAACTTTCAAAAATACAAGTCACATTCCGCCAAAGTAATAGTCATAGTTATTTATCTTAGTGAATCATATTGGCAATATGTTTTTCTTTTTTGATCATCATCAAAAGAAAAAAGCAGCTGAACGGCATTGGTTGCTGGTAGAAACTTCTGGTGAACATGGACTAGTAATTAGAACACGTGAGAAATGATTTCGTTAATTTAAAAGTGGACATTTCGATTGGACAGACAATGTATATCTGGTGCAGCAAAAACGTATGAAGACTTGGAACTTCAAGTGTTATTGGATGAAGACCAACCTAATAACAATAGAATTGGGATAAACACTTCACATGACTCTAGAAGCAATTTGACAACGCTTAAAAACTATAGGAAAGATCAAGAAATATTGAAAATGGATGCTAACCAACTGACCGATCGGAAAATGCAAAATCGAATTTTTTTTGTAAAATTCTACATCACGGGTTCCAAAGAAATTCATTCCTAAGTCGAATTGTTAGGTAGGATGGAAAATGGCTTTCTTTTGAGCACTCGAAGGAAGGGGAAAAACATAGCTTTCACCTGCTTAAGATCTCCATCAACTGCAACGCAAAATCGCTTTCGCCGTAAGATAATGTTCTATGTTTGATAGAACCAGTGTGGTGTGATATACTACATATTATTAAAATCTGGTGAAACGGTTAGTAAGGACGAAACCAACAACAAATGGTCAATTTAAATAGTGTGTTGATCGAAAAATGTCCGGAATCAGTCAGAAACTTAAATTATTTAGCAAGATTACAGCACCGTCTTATACCATGAAACTAATGAAGGACACATTAAATATACTTAATTGGAAAGTATTGTCGCACCCACCGTAGTCTTCAGACCCCGTCTGGTCCGATAATCACCTCATTGGATCGATAAAATACTCACGTGCAGAGTAGCGCTTCACCAAATTTGAGAAAGTTTATATTTGTCGAATGGCTTGTCAAATAATTTGCCTCGAAAGAGAAAATGTTTTTTTAGGATGGTATCCATAATTTGCCTGAAAGATGGACGAAATGTTTAGAATCCAATGGTGAAAATTAGAATAAGAAAATTGTAAGATTATCCTGAAAATTAAGTGTTCTTTAACATAAAAATCAGAAAGTAAAAAACTTACACCCCTAATATATACTCAAGATTTTATATTTTAAATAATTCAGTCTCAAAAATAGCATACGCAGACAATTACATATATTAGCGGTTTGTTCAGATTGTATTTGTATTCAGTTTCGTGTCTGAAATACAGCTATGATATGCATATGTAGATATTATGTAATAATTTTCTATAAAATTGACATTAATAAAATTGACATTAATAAATATTATTTCATAACTATCATAGTTATTTTCTTACTATTATCTAATATCATTTTGCTGTAAAAATGTAAATAATAATAAAATATATTTACAGATTCATATGTTGCGCAACTTGCAAGTAAAAGATTCAATCTGGTCATCAAAAAATTAATAATTTTTTCATCGATGCCATCTTCGAGTATGTTGTTTTCTGCAACATCCAGTACTGATCTAGATTTTAAACAATTATGAAGTTCCGTTTCATTCATCGTGAATATTCGAAGAAATATCAACAGTGATTCAGAAATTGGATTCGGAATGGGTTTCAATAAAAAGTCCTTGCTTTCTGTTAAACCAAATCTTGAAAGAAGTTCTCTTCGTTCATTTCTTAATGAATCGGATTTACTTATACCTAGTCGAAGAAGAAAGTAATCCTAAAAAATGAAAAATAATTTTTTTAATTTATCTTTCTTTTTTAGGAAATATTTTGTTTCATATTCAGACTTTATTTTGTTTCATATTCATGTTTTTCAAATGAAATACATTTTTATAAGTACTTGGAATCACTCATTAGTTGCTAAATTCTTAAATTTAGTAATGAAGAGTATATCCTGAATAAAAATTTTACTATGAACGTTGTCAATAAATCATTTTATTCATCAAGTACAATTATATTAATCAAATTTTATAAAATTTTATAAACGTTCATAGTTCTTAAGAGAACATATTTAAGCGTTTGAAACTGTGAACATGAATTCCGAATAACATTTTTCCTCTCTGAAATTACTGCTTATGAGTTAGAATCTAGTTTCCAAATATTCAAATTATCGATTCCAAATGTCCGATGAAAATTGAAATAGAATATTATATTAGGAGGCGAACTTAGTTTCCGACCGTTTTAACCGAAAAAAGGACATTTATGATGGAAAACGTATACACGTTAGCTTAATCAAAATATTTTCAGTCATTTTCTAATACTTTTTCCCATCTTTCTGGAAACAAGGCGACACTGTGGCGAAAGAATGATCAATTTCGAGGCGATCCAATCCTTCACAAATCCTCGCACTTCTTGAACATTTTGGAAGCGCGTATCAACGAGGTCGTGCTGCATCGATCTGAATAGGTGGTAATCCGAAGGCGCTATGTCTGGCGAGTACGCTGGGTCCGGCAACACGTCCCACTCGAAGTCCAACAGGGTATTTTTAACAAATTTAGTAATACCTGGTCGAGCATCGTCATGCAAGAGAATGACTTTGCGACTATTGCTTGCGGTTGATGATCTATAGTCCCACCAAATGCATAAATACCTTTTGGCCGTGCATGTTTCATTTTGGCGTCAATGTGTAGATGGTTGGCCTGGGTCCACCCATGACTTTTTGCGCTTAGGATTATCATAATAGATCTACTTTTTATCAATATTCACAGTACGCCACAGAACTCTTCTGTTTTTGGCTAGCAAGCAACGACAGTACGATGTTGTATCGATTGATAATGGCACTTTCGGTCAAATCCTGTATCATCCATTTTCTTTCTATATCAATCTTTTCCATTGCATATAAACGTTTACCAAATGCTATGTCACTGACTCCTAACTTATTAGCTAGTTCTTTCTACGTTTGAGCTGAGTTTTCGGCCAATAATGCTTGTCATTCACTATCTTCAAACTTTTTTGGTTGTCCAGAACGTTCTTTCACATTAACATCAGTATCTCCACTTCGAAACCGCTGAAGCCACTCTTTTCATATTGTAAGCAATGGAGTTTGTTCGTCAAAACATTCGTCCATCAATCGATGAGATTCTGCTATACTTTTTTTCAAATCAAAATAGTACCAAAGGATATGCCAACGATTTATCATAATTCATTTTTCATTGATCAAAAAATTATAATGCTTACATACATGATAGCGCCTCTTAACTGAATTTTATTGGTAAATGACAAAACTAAAAAATAATTACTAGATCCGACACATCTGACTTTTCTTACTATTTATATTGTCATCTAAACGTGAAGGTCGCAAACTAAATTCTTCTCCTGATATTATATTAGACAAACGGGTAGATAGTTAAAACGAAGAATATATGAGCACCGGTATATTTTACGAAGTACGAATGGTACATCTGAGCTAAAAGAAATTCACGTTGTCTTGTCACATTTTTTCGATTTTGAAAATGTAAATATTTTTAAAGATTGTATTAACAGCAGTTAAAAACAAATACTTGAAAGTATTCATATATTAAAAAATATCAATAGTATAAATTTAATGTTCGAGTCAACTGAATCACACAATACTTACCATTCTTTATTAATATAAAATTATGTATTATAATAAAATTTGCTTTTATATTTAAAATTCAAGAGGTATGGGGATTCTATAAATATTATATAATTGAATTTAGTGGTCTGGGTAAGGCATATATAATATCAAACTAGATCTTTATAATCTTAATAAAGATCTTAATAAAGATTGTAAGATCGACAAAAATAGTTATTAATTTAATTGCACATTTGAAATATAGTCATTTCATGTCATGCGTAATTATATCCAAATACACAAATTGCTGGTCTACATAGTTTTAGTATTTATTTTATAGGTATTTTCAAACTTTATATTTTAAAATTTTTTTACAATTAATATATTCTAACTTATTTGGAAAAACAAATTTTATAAATTATTAATTGTTTTAAGGCAGTACGTTCGATCAGTCGTGTTCAATGAATGTTTATAAGAGCCGATGGTAGATGTGTTAGGGGTCAAGGGATTCACCAAATGTTCAATTGTTTTCCTTGGGGTACTACCACATAGCACGGCATATACGTACACGGTAATAAATACAAAGGTTCAATGAACAATTGTAAATGAAAAGATGTGACAACATCGAATTTCGAAAACGAGCAAGTTTGACCATGCCAATAATGATCGAGGATGTACGGTTTATTAGTGTATTATATGACAGTTATTAAGAGAGTGTTTCTCGCTATTATGAGGACTCTTTTCGAATCTTAGATCTGTTAGGTTGCAAAACTTCAGTACTTCTCCAGTCCTTATGGAATTTGCATCGATATATTTTCGTATTTTTTCATTCGAGATATTATTTTTACCGTTTAGTTCTTAACAAACGAGCGTAATTTTATTTTGTGTCGCGCGCGCGCGCGCGCCTATGTGTGTGTGTAATTACCAAACATTAAAATTTATGCGAGAATGATACGCAGCCAGAAATAAATGCACTGAACGTTGCATAAAAAATAATTTATTGAAAGAAATTCGAAGCATTGATATGAAAACATTTGTTGTGTCAATGAAATGTAACAATTTCGACTCCAGTATTAGTTTCTAAAAAGTGACCAAAAAAAGCAACAGAAAAGAACATTGTTTGAAGTTTTTACATGCTTTCGATTTTGCAAATGTGGATATTTTGGAGCATGGTATGAAGAATAAGTGTAAGGGAGAATTTTGAAGTAATCACATTTCAAAGAATAGAAATAATGTGAATGTAATATTAGAGTCAAGTAAATTAGACAACATTTATCATTTTGTATTAAATTGATTATTTTTAAACATTTTGTGTGGAAGGGGGATTATATGTATGTTTGTATATATATGTATATATACATATATATATTGTCACGAGGCCGCATCCGAAATGTGCCTCGTAAACCGCGGCGCGTGCATGTAAACACCGCACGACCTCGACGTGGCGACCGGCCGCGCGAGGAGAGCGGGGAGAGAGGGGAGCGAAGATTCGTTGCGGAGATGCGCGACATATAGTTAGTAAGTCTCGTGTTACGCGTAAGGGAATCACGTGCGTCCCGTCCTTGTGCAAAGTAATTCCTCTACACGCGGTTCGGGCGATTCTCTGAGAAAGACAAAGGGAGAAGAAGGAAGAAACGTCGTAACGAGTTTCGCTCCGTCTGCAGCGGCGTGTACCGAGTTAGCGGAAGAGAGTAGTGCGTGAAACCTGGTGGAGTGTTTGCGGGAGCCGACGACCGGTGGTGTCGTCGGAATCGAGAACAGCCAGCACTTGCCGCGCGTCCCAGCGCATCGCGCTCGTGCACACGTTCGTGTAGAGACTGCGCAAACGGTGTAGGCGGATCGCTGCCATCTGTTGCTCGCGAGTGTTCGCGTCTACCGCCCTGCGCCTATATCCGTACTCCTGAGGGACGCCCCGCTGTAAATACAAGAAGGTTGGTTCACGTGAGAGCGCCCTTGCGGGGCAACGCGCTAGCGAACGAACGAGTGTGTGTGTGAGAGAGAGCGAGAGCGAGAGAGAGAGCGCACACGTATTGCGGTCCGAAGTTGTTGCCGCGCGCGCGCGCGTCTTGCGCCTCTTAACTTGTTATTCGGTGTAGCCTGCCGCGCCGAAAATAAACGTTGTATTATAAATCAGGGTCCCGTTTTCTTTGCTCTTCCTCGCAGTCTTCCTCCACCTTCCCTGTTTTATCCGCATCGTTTCAATCCCGCGCGTAGGATCTACCCACCTCCGCGGGCACGGCGAAGTCCTTCCGCCGTACGATCTGATTTGGCCGCGGACCTCCTTAGGGAAGGAGCCGCCTTGCTCCAGACGTGGTGCTCATTGCCAGAGCACCGCGCACGAGACACGTGAGTAGGCTCGCATATTCGCAAGTCGATATTCGAAATGGAGTTTGCCTAATCGATTCCCCCCGTTACAATATATATATATATATATATATATATATATATATATATCAGGTTCCTGAATTTGATAGTTTGGTGAGGATGGGGGTATACACGTATATAAATTGGAATATTAATATAAGGTTTAGTTTGATCCCTGATAAGGAGCCGTAGTCATCTCGAAATCTTGAAAAACACCAGCAGAATCTTCAATTAAGTAAAGGTGGTGGTGAGATCCAGTCAGATCTGGTAGCGCCACAAATGAAAGTTTGAGAACCGCCAGCATGGTGCGGCCGCTACACTATTTACTTCTCAATTGAGATTTCAGCAAAAATTTCAGCACTAAGACATCTGTATAGTATTGTAAGATAATATTTAGTATGGTAAGACGCTTTAGTTTAATAGTATGAGGTTATACACGAACGTTCGATGTATGTTGATGGACTTTCCTTCTTCCATCAAACAATTTATTCATCGTCCAACTTTTGGCATGTTTTCCATATTATTAAAAAATTTATATAATATTAGGTTGTCAAATATCTCCTTTCCGCTTATTTGCTCTTCATTCAATGCTTTCTAAAAAGTGTTACAGTGCTCGGATTTACTTCAAATATGCGCCATTTTGTTCGATAATCTGATTTCATCTAGACGGCAACTTCATAGTACTCCTCTTGTAGAAAACCATTTCATTATTTGCGAAGAACTCGGACAACCACTTTTCACAAGCCTCTTTTGAGTCCAACTTTACTTGCCGAAAGCGCCTTGGCGATTTTAACAAGAAGCCTGGGAAAGGTGCATACACACATAGCCCTAATACAGGAACCCTGGATTTTGAGGGAATGTATTAGGGGTATTAACGCGAAAAGGGAACTTTTTGTGGGTTCCTGAGATGGAAATGCGAGAGCTTGCATTTTTATCAAGAGAATGAATGGTTTTTTGTTGCAGGAGCTGAGCTGCAGAGACTACGTCACCATTAGGATAGAAATCGAGAGCAGAGATCGACATGTGCGAAGCATCATAGTTTGCTCAGTCTACCTTGCACACGATGAGGATATACCTATCTCCAATATGAGAAAGGCGGTTGAGTTCAGCAGACGCACCAATCTGGACTTGATCATTGGCTGTGAGGCTAATGCACATCATGTGACATAGAGTAGCACCGACATCAACGCCAGATGGGAGGTATTGCTGGAGTATTTAATCGGGAGTCATTTGGATATAGTCAACCGAGGAAATGAACCTACCTTTATAACAGCTAGCAGAAATGAGGTCCTCGACGTCACAGAAGCATCTGTTAAAGCGAGGAGTATTATACATGGATGGAAGGTGGAAAAAGAACCATCCATGTCGGACCATAGTACCATAACATTCCAATTGGAATGTCTTAACACAAGAATGGAACTGAGGAGAAAACCAACAGATACAGATTGGTAACCATTTAAGGATGACCTTCGTGAAAGTATTGCTCATCTTAAAGGAGAATATGGCACTCAGTTTCAACTAGACTGGACATTATATAAAGTTCAGCCAGCAATTACCAGAGCCTACGAAAACAACTGTCCATTGAAGCCTGCTTGGAAACCTAACAGCGCATACTAGTGGAATGGTAAACAAGAGGCGCTGAGAAAAAGGGCATGCAAGGCCTTCAACAGGGCAAAGAAGATGAAAAAGTCTGAAGGATGGTCCATGTATAAGAAAACAATGGGCGATTTCAAAAGACAACTAAACATTGCTAAAAGAGAAGCATGGAGGAATTACTGTTCAGGGACCGAGAACCTGTCTGATGTAGCCAAGTTGGCTAAAATTCTAACAAAGGATAATAACTATCGACTGCAAAATCTACGAGACGCAGCAGGTAGTTATGTAAATACAGAAGAGGGCACGCTTGAACTATTTCTGAAGGCTAACTTTCCTGACTTCATCAGGAACTGCAAAAACGAAACACACCACACCATCACGGAACGGCTGGTGGGTGCGGATTGCAAAACAGCTGCATAAATTGTGACTCCCGAGAAGATAAAATGGGCGATTCACTCCTTTGAACCGTATAAGACACCAGGACCTGATGGCATCTTCCCTAAGATGTTACAGGTCGGGTGTGTAAGCATTTTCAAACTTATTACGGGAATTTTTAGAGGTTGTATCGCAACTGGGTATATACCAGAGGTATGGAAGACATCTCGTGTTTTTCTCATTCCCAAACCTGGGAGAGGTAGTTACTCGTCGGTGAAAGACTTTAGACCGATTTGCCTGACGTCATTCATGCTAAAAACGATGGAGAGACTAGTAGATTTACATATAAGGCAAACAGTGTTGATCAAGAGCCCAATCTCAACTAGGCAACATGCCTACACGACGGGCAAGTCCAATGAGACAGCTCTTCACTCAGTGGTTAAACACATGGAGAATGCTTGGAGCTCGAATAAAACTGTAATAGATGCCTTCGTAGATATATAAGGTGCTTTCAATAGCACCACTAGGATTGCCATTGACAACGTTCTATATAAGGGAATAACACCCTCTATTAGAAGGTGAATTATGAGTTCCTTAAGTAATAGAGAGGTATACAGTGAATGGAAAGGTAAACTCGTAAGAGGTAAAGTCAACGCAGGATGTCCACAAGGAGGGATACTTTCACCTCTCCTGCGGAATCTTGTAGCTGATGGCTTACTGTGTATGCTTGAAGAGGAGAGAATCTTCGCAGTCGCATACGCAGATGATTTCGCAATACTTGTCAGGGGCAAGTACGAAGAGATATTACCTGAAATTCTTCAGGAGGTTGTGGTAAAGGTCAATAACTGGTGTCAAGAGAGATCCCTGGGGATCAATCCAAAGAAGACCGAGGTTGTAGCCTTTACTAGGAAATACAAGAGCAAAATAAAATCTTGCGTCAACTTTCGCGGGCAAGGTATACCGTATATGGAAGGAGTTAAATATCTAGGTGTATACCTAGATAAGAAACTATCGTGGGGACAACACCTGCGAGTGCAGAGTAAAAAACATCATCAACATACTGATGCAGTGTAGGTCAGCTATTGGCACGGGCTGGGGGCTTGAACCGCAGAAAGTTTTAAGGATCTATAAAACAATACTGATGCCGGGACTGACTTATGCTGCCTTGGTGTGATGGAAAGTGATCGAGAATAAATCCTCTGCGAGGGTCCTGGATCACATACAGACAATCTCACTAAGGGGAGCATTTAGATTAAAAAGGAGTACCCCTACTGGTGCTGCCAGGATGATGATATGTCTGGACAGCCTGGACTTGGAAATAACAAGAACGGCAGCCAGATCGGCTTATAGAATGATATATAGCGGTCAGTGGGATAGTACTGCAACTGGACACGCTACCATTTGCAAGGAAATACTGGGAGGACAACTTTTGATCTCCCTCAGGAACGTATTAACATAACTCTCTGCTTCGGGCGACGATATAAGATCAGGATACCGAGCAGAGAGGATTGGAACAATGACTTTAATTTGGGAGGTGATATCTGGTTCACAGTAGGATCCAGAACAGATGTTGGTACTGGGTACGGTATATATGGACCTGAACGCAGCTTAAATTCAGCCTTTAGAATGAATAAATATAACACAGTGTTTCAGGAAAAAATAGCTGCCATTGAAACCTGTACAAACTGCTTAATGCAGAAGGGAATTAAGGGCAGATGCATAAATATATGCGCAAACAGCATAGCAACACTGAAGGTCCTCGATCAATCCTGCACTACGTCACTACTGGTCAAAGAGGTTAAAATTGCTCTAGACAATCTGGCCAGGGTAAATAAAGTCTGTATTACATGGATACCGAGACAATCGGTCCGTAAGGGAAACATGAAAGCTGACATGGCAAAACAAGGATGCTCATCGGAGTGTCATCGGGGAAGGGATACTGCTGTACCATACCAAGAGGAATGCACTGCGATAGAGAGAAGCCTTGAGAAAGCAAAACTAACAACGTGGGAAAACTTACATAGATACAGATGGTCGAAAGACCTTCTTGGCAGTAAGATCTGCGGAGGGGCTCAAAGGATCATCAAACTAAATAAACGTGAAGCAAAGCTAAGCCTGGAACTTACAACTGGACACAGCAACTTACGGTGTTATACACACAAGATCAGAGGACACAGTAACCTCTGCAGATGGTGTGGGAAGGAGGAGGGAACTCCGAGGCATTTCTTCTGCACTGTCCTAACTTAACGGAATGTCGCGTAAAGTGGCTGGGAGAAGATAACCTCAACCACCAGAGTTTTTCCAAGGTGGATGTACTCAGTCTTCTGGCTGACTGCAGAGAACTGAATGTGATGGAAACCATGGAAGATTAATCAGGGGGAAAGAAATACAATGGCGATAGCTAAGTGTTCCTGAGCATATAGTTGCACCCTGATATGATTAGTGGGTTTAGTAGGTTAGAATCCTGCATACCCTGGATCCTGCTCCAGCGGTAGTCTCAGTTGGCGAAAGCCACTAGCCGTCGAACAATGGCGGATGAACTTCCTACTATCCAACGAAAAAAAAAAGATATCTTATAGGTCTCAGCTACCTCACGCAATTTTAATCTGCGATCTTTCAACACTATTTGCTGGATTTTTTTCGATCATATCTGGAGTTATGATCTCAATGGGGCGTCCTGCGCGAGGCTCATCAGAGGTGCTCACACGACCCTTTACAAACAAACCCACTACTTCACGGTTGAATATGATGGGGAGGATGTCCCCGGTGTTGAGTCAATCTCTTCTTTAATTTCCTTCGACGTTAAACCCTTCAAATAAAAGTATTTGATGATAGCACGATTTGCCAGCTTTTCCATTTTTACGAAAAACACAGAGGCGTCTTGTTCGGCGTGCTCTCAAACCTAAACTAACATGACGATCGAACTGAAACGATAGCTACAAGCTATCTAAGGATGGTACTATAGAGCTCCACCTCAAGATAGGCCTACTGACGCTACTTCTTGGTCAGGCTGGAAACTTATCAATCCACCATCGTCATCAAATGTCCTACTAACTGTGGTAAACGTAAACATAATAAAATTAATACATATTCTCATGTATTTTATAAAAAATTTATATAATATTATGCTTTCCGAAAGTTCCAATTAACAAAAAAAATATTCTACTTTTAATAAAAGGAAAATAGTTAGGCGAGTTTGGTATATTCTTAGCATAGAAATGTTAAATACATCTTCTCATGTATTTACATATATTATTATGTAATTACATATATTATGATGTACGTGTTTTTGCCTTAATACATTACTGAATTTAGAAAAATATTTTATATAAAGTTTTTTAAAATACATATAAGATTTATAAGTAATAAATTTCTTAATATGCTAAGAACACATATTATTGTTTGCCTTTATCACAATCTGTAGGATATTTCACTATATCAGTGAACTAATTTGTAATTTAATTATAGAATAATTTTTGTGTTAATATTTGGAACTTTCGGAAAGCATAATATTATATAAATTTTTATTAAAAAAATGAGAAGATGTATTTAAAATTACTATGGTAAGAATACACCAAACTCGCCTAACTATTTTACTTTTGTTAAATTATATGATATATTATTTTTCATTTCATTGGACCGAAGACCAATAGAAATATTTATTAAATTAATCACTTTAGTTTAGATTATTATTAATATATATATATATATATATATATATATATATATATATATATAAATTTTATTAAAATGTTCATGAAAACTGTTCTCCATTTCAAAATATCATTCAACAAGATGTTAAAATTTGTGTATGCCGTATGCACTCTAAAAGTAACATGTCATTTCTAGAGTAAAAGTTCTGCTTTATTACAAACTATTTTAACAAGTGATTACAGATTTAAGTATAACATCTGCGTTTAAGATTAGTAACGAGTTTTAAATATATTTTCGAACCTCATTATAAACGATAGTTTACACGAAGGGCAGCGTTTCCTCTTGTTGGAAAACTTCCACCTGTGAGCGAGATGCATAATGAAATATACTCATATTATAATAATATAATATAATACATTTCGAAACATATTTAATATTAATGTTCTATAATTAAGGTTAAGCTAAGATAACTCTTTCATTATCAGCTAAGAATAATTAAAACGATTTATAATAAGTATACGAATAATAAAGATCTTAGTTATATATAATTTTACAAAATAATGCATTTTTGTAAGAGATTCAATATTAATACAAAGCAAGTTAAGTCATATATAAAATAGAATATACGAGGGGTTAAAATGGTATAACCTAGAATCTTTAATTGTAATAATCACTGATGAGTACAAGGTATATATATGTGATAACATAGGTATATGTGTAAACAAGGGAACCTTAACTATATATAGAATAATTATAAATAATTATAACTATAAATTATATTATAAAAATTATAAATTAGAAAAAGGATAGGAATTATATGGTTTATAATAATAAGACATATGAATAATTTGTAATTGAGTTAATTTAAGATAAATAAAATTTTATACAAATAATATAGGTTGCTTACTATTTTAATTATAATTTATATAAGTAATTTCTCTGTAAACATAGAACTATTGGTGTCATTTGTCTGAGAAAGAGTGAACTTCAAGAAATAACCCCCAGTGGAGAAGGACCTCCCTTGAACTGGGACTTGCCACCCGCGTACTAGAACAAAGGCTACTGATTGGCCATAGAAAAGTCATAAAACGCTATTAATAATTGAGGAACAAATAGGAAAAAGGAAAAGTAGAAATATATCTAGACGCTGCCCAAAAAAGGAGGGTCCATGTCCTTTAAAAAGTATAGATTTTACCCATTGGATAAATTATATTCGTTACTTTCATCAGTTTCATTACTTTCACAAGTATATATGGGCACTTTGTGTACTCACGCGAGCCTGATCAACTTCTACCAATAGTTTTGTTCAGCCGACCGTAAAACACGGAATAAATGTGCATCTTTGAGGCTGCTTCTTAAAGCAGGGTTTCGGTACATTGTACCTCTTTATTAACCACCTAAACGGCGAAAAAATGATAAACATCTTTAAAAAGTCATTACTGCGATCTACCATACGATAGTTCATCAAAAAAATGAAGATTGTATTTTGCAGGTCGACAACAATCCTAAACTTCGAAGCAAGCTCTGTACTGATTGGAAGACTCAATTTGGCATCGTTATATTGGACTGTTCGTCGCCGTCACCCGATGCTAAGCCTTGAAAATGTGTGGGCATATATTAAACAAGAACTTTGTGAAAGACGCACGCACACTTTCAAGCAATTCGCTTACCGAATTCGACGAATCTGGAAATCGTTGTCACTAGAATACGCCGTCAAATGAGTAGAAAGCATACCTCGGAGATGTCAGGCAATTATCGACGCCGGTGGTGATCGGAAAACTTATTGACCGAATTGCATCATCGTTTGTAATGTGTACAATGTATATATGAATATGAAAGTTTCAAATAAATTTTTTTATAAATTAACACCACCACGCTCTTACTTGAGAGACTGTAAATAACTGCACACAAATTTGAAAGTTTAAATAGCTTAAGCTGTTATAAAAAAATTTTTCATTTGCTGAAATCCAATATTTTGGTTCTAGCATGAAAAGATTCAAAAACCTGTTTTATACCTTGTCTGGGGATGTAGGTTGTCAAAACTGGTCGAAGTGCTATCTTCAGCTTCTCGCAGTTCAAGTGCCATGCATTTGTATTAATAGACTAGCATGCGTTGGAATAATATTACATATTAGGTCTCAAATCAGTGCTATGATCATTCTGGCGATGAATTGAAAAGTCGACTTGTAAAATTTCTCGGAAAAGCATAAAAGACGTGCTGAATATTTAATTATAAAATAATATCCATCAAAGTCAAAATGTTGTAATAAGAATGTCATTGTAATAATAAAGCATCCACAAAATGTGATGTTAGTTCTTGCTCGTTAATCAACGTATTATATTTTAGTACTGATTTTTGATGTTTTAATGTAAAGCTTACCGATCGTTATATACGTGAATCTTTAAAGTAGAAATGAGAGTAGTGTTGTACTATTATTACTTAACCCTACCCGCAATTAAGTTCTCAATAGCAATACAGGCTGCCTGTATCTTGGCAATTTCAATAAATTGTGCGCTACTAGTGGCGGAAAGCAGAACTAACATGTATGACCGACATGAGTATATAATAAAGGCTAGAAAGTATTGATTATAATTATTTATATAATACGTTATAGTATAAAGATTGTAAGACCAATATAAATATTTTTTAATTTAATTATCTATATATTTATATTAATATTGGGTGTATAGTGGTTTTGTTTTAAAATTTCTATTGTGTTTTATATTCGAGAAATTTCATAGAATTAAATCATGGTAATTAAAAAATTATCAATATTGAACACTTCAATGAGGTTGAAACCTAAAATAATCAGCATTGTATTACCCTACCCTAGCTATTTACTTCTGAATATTATGCAAACCTAGAGTCTATGTACCGGATAGACAAAATGAAATAATTACAAATATAATGAATACGGACTATAAAAAATTCGCTGCATACTAACTTTAATATATTGGGTATCTAATTAAGTTTTCAATTTTCGTCAAATGTTGGCCTCATCAGTGGATTCCAGATCTACACAGGAGCGTCAGACTTTATGTGTTATATTTCTAAGTTGTGTACGATTTATTTTATAGAACAAAATTATGGCAAGTTTCTAGCCAAATAAACATCATTTGCGGAAAGCTCTGCTTCCATTCTTTAATATGAAGAAAAGTGTGACTGGGTCTACCGTTTGCTTTTGGAAACATATGGAGTGGAATGTATTGGTGAATCCACGTGCCCCGAGTGGTTTAAATAGTTCAAAAGTAGTGATTTTGAAGTTGAAGAATTCTTCCGGAAAGCCGAAAAGTTTTGAAAACAAGGAAATAGATCATTTGCTAAATGAGGATCCATATCAGTTTCAAAAAGAACTAACTGCATCATTGGACATCACGTGATAAGCCATTTTCCTGCCTAAAAGCCTTGGGATTCGTTTAAAGGGTTGGGCACAGGTTCTGCATAAATTGTAGCCGAGAGACGTCGAAGGACGATGTTGCATTTTTTAAATGTTGTTGCAATGGTATAAAAATAAATTATTTTTGCATTATATTGTCACAGTCATGAAAAATAGATTTATTACGATAATCCTACACTTAAAAAATCGTATACAAACCCTGATGCACCCGCCCAATCGATGTCAAAACGAAATATTCACGTAAACACGGACATGCGTTGCATATAGTGGGATAAAATGGGTATTGAATACAATAAAGTGCTTCCTAGTGGTCTAACCATCAAAGGACCATTGGATAGTGCATGGAATCAGTTAAGTAGAGGGAATCAAAAATTGGCTCGATACGTTCCTGGGCTTCATTCATAAATTGCCAGAAAGATGGTAAAAAGTTATAGCTTCCAAACGACGATACTTTTAACAAAGAAATGTGTTCAGCATTTAACTGACTGTACGTCAAATTGTACATTGTATTGATCGCCTAACATGTATTATGTGTTTGTTTAGATACACTAGCCCTCAGCCAACGGAGTAGCCTTCGCTGCATTAAATAAATGTGACGTTCGCGGTTTTCAGTGCGATACGGCACTCTAGCTTTCTGTTGTATATAGAACACACGTCCATCCATGAGTCAGTACAATCAGTACAACTACTGAACTACTTGTTCATTTTAATAAATGTCCTTGTTTTTTATTTACATACAAAAATAGTGGAATAAATTTATTTTAAACTCCTTTCAAACTCGTAACGCTATTTCAGTTCAGTGCTCCTTTTCGATGAATATTATAATTAAGCATTCGAAAAGTCAACAATATTTAACCATCTTTTCGTAATGTAACGTCACACAGAAAAAAAAACACTGAAAACTTTCTTATACACCCAATAAATTAGTAAAGTTTCAGAGTCCTTTAATAATTTGTTTAAAAAGTATAAATTAATTAACTATGAAAATAAAGCTTTAAACGTGTTATAAGACAATGAAGAGTGCAAAAGATCATAGAATTTGCTGTATTTAAAAAATTATTTTTATTTACTTTCTTTTATTACATTTGCGCTCATTTAAAAAAAATAATATAATGTAAAATAGAATAATTTAATAAAATGAATCTATTGTACCGCAAGCATTGCCGCATTGAGTTGCCTGACACTGCTTTTTCAGCTGCAGTGTCAGGGCTCTGCTCTATTACCTCTCCCACTGTTTACTCCGCTAACGTTTATGATTACTAATCCATTCCCAGTGAACTTTATTAAAACCAGACGATTCATAGAATAAAAATAGATTCGAACTTGAATTAACCTATGTACGTAAAATTGGCATCTGTGAATAAATGTATTTTTTATTATAATTATTCCTATTTGTGATATAAGTTTCATATATGCTTATTATTATTACAATTATTACTATATTTGTAGTTGAATGGTAAAAATCGGATGGTTTGCGCTCGACTTACGTAAAAAATCGTATAAAATAATTATGAAGGTATTGCATAAGCCCCCCCCCCCCATTTTATCCGATTTTTATTAATCAAATTTCCTTGTATTTCTGTATGTATCAGTATTTTTGCCAGTTTTGAATGTGAATATCAAATATCTATTTCTCAATCTTTGTAACATGTCGACAATTTAGCTTCACTTTTGTTTTCAGAAAACACACGTGTGCGCTCGCGGTCAGTTCGTCCGCTCCAGCGAAACATCCGCCTTTTCTTCATCAATGCAGTGGAGTGGGCTATTAGAAAAAAGTGTATTATGTCAAAAAATATGGGCAGAGACCGATGTAGACAAAGAAACATAATCTTTATTTGTACACGCGTTAGCCTTGCTTAGTCAATGCGTCCGTATATCCAAACAGTTACGCAAGTGTTGACAATGGAGAGGAAAAATAACGACTACTGGTCTTTGCCGTGTTCGATCGACTTCCCCTCTTTTCCCTTCGTTTGACCTCCTTTTTCTCGCTCGCAGGCGATGAGCCACTTCTTTGAACCCTGATTGGCTCACAGACATGGGCCCGTGCCGCAAAAACTATAAAAAATGGACGTACATGAATATTAATATTTACACATAACTTTTCCTTGCCGATACCATGCCGCTAATATGAGCAGTTATATCTGGGAGTGTGGAAATGTATGTATGAATGTTTGTGTGCGTTTAATTTTATAAAATTAAAGTTATATACATAAAACTATTATATCATGAACTTGTATGATTTTGAAAACTCTGCTGCCTCTTTGAAAGAAAGGCAGTCCAAACCGTCCCACCTCCTGTTTGTCATCACCCATGTCTGATAAAGAGTAGCCAACTACCAAGAGCCTCATGACCCATATAGGCCAAAGGCGATAATAAGACCTACGATAAAGCATGGGAAGTGTTCTAACAACTATCATGA
Source organism: Sycobia sp. Sy_11 (assembly GCA_018907035.1). Lineage (NCBI taxonomy): Eukaryota > Metazoa > Arthropoda > Insecta > Hymenoptera > Epichrysomallidae > Sycobia > Sycobia sp. Sy_11. The sequence goes on from JACCIC010000102.1 coordinate 1,059,862, forward strand.
TCTATTCATAACCCTAGGAGGATCGACAAGAGGACATATTTTTGTCTGCAACGCTCTACTCCCTTGCATTTCATCACTGAACTACTCTTCGCCAAATCCTGCACTCTCTTCTTCACAATATCACTTTTAAAAATTTCTTCAAAAAACTTTTTCAGCAAAAATCAGTTTTCATCAAGAGCACCATCACAAAGAACCAACAGCGAGATTTCGCAATCTCTCTCTGTTTTTCTCTGTCTAAAAAGTAAGCTTTTAAACATAAATATTTTTATTTTTCTCACATTTTACATAGATAGTTAGGTAGGTAGGCCGTGGAGAGCCATGGTTCTTTTTGGCAAGAGAAAGAATCTACACTCACCCGAAGTTTCTGGGTCTCAGCCGGAGTTTTGAAACTTTTGAAGAATCTATTTTTGAAGAATAACTCTTATTTTTTCTGTCTACACTTCTACCTTTACACTAACTGAAAAAATTTCAATTTTTTAAGGAAAAGGGGCAGAACCAGGCATAAATTAAAAAATAAAAAAAGTAAGTAATAAAATATATTAATAAATATTAATTAATAAATATTTTTCATTGGTCTTACTGTCCAATCAAATCAATCGAAAACAATACGTAACAATATCAATATATATCTACATTAACATAAATACATCACTACACAAAAATAATAACAATAAAAATAAAAATAAAATTAAAAATTATAATGACAGTCAGACTTTATTTATTTTTATTTAAGCAGTCGACAAAAGTACAATTAAATTATTAATAAAATATTACTATACACGTGAAACTCGCTTCTAATAAAAAGAGAGAAAGAACAATATAACCATGTAGACTGAAGAAATTAAATTTGATTTAAATATTATCTAATAATAATTAAAAAGAAAATATACATTTAATTAAGAACATAAAAAAAGGGAGATTCATAAGCTTTTATTTTCAATTTTTTTTATAATACATTTTTTTCCTGTCAAAAAAGGTGGGTGGAAATATCTCAAAGTTACCGTCATTACATGCAAAAAAAAAAAATAATTAACCTTATAAATCAACTTTTCTGATCCTCGATCCTTCAATTGACAACTTTATGATAATTAACTATTAAGCTCTTTAGGTATGATAAAACTTGAAAGAAGCAATTAGGGTTAAATAAGTTAAACAACAAATACTCATATTTTTAACATATATAAAATGCAATTATTTTTTTTACGAAAAAAGGGGACAAGATTCGATAATCGAAATAAAAGCTAATGTGTGAATTTCTAAAATCCGCAAAAACTTCAAAAGTAAATAAGAACAGATTGGAGAGAATTTAATAAAAAGAAAATTATTTGAATAGACATACCAATTATCAGACTATCTTGAAATACGTAAATAGCTAGAAAAAAAGGGGATTGAGAAACCAATATCAAAAAATTTAAAACAAAATATTGAAAAGGGTCCTTATGATATTAATCTACGATTTACAAATTTAATATATCAACATAAGCAACAAAAAGGAAATGTAACAAAAGGGAGTACCGGCAAGACAAATGAAAAAATATGTATATATATATATATATATATATATATATATATATATATATACCAACTCATAAAATCATACTTTGAGTATTAATAAACTAGTATAATATGTCCATTAAAATCTAATTGTCTTGGAGAAACAAAAGAAAAATAACGATTTATCATCATTGTGAAATAATATTAGAAATAGTGTTGGAAACTAGTTAGTAAGTTCAAATAAATAAATCAAAATGTTTGAAACGACTTAAGTAATAAAAACTTTATAATTTATCAAAGAAGTAAATGAATTTGTAAAAAAAAGTAATAGAAAAAAAAATAGAACTGCCAAAATTAACAAATAAAAAAGTTAATGAATAAAATAACTAACTAATTAAAACATTATTTACTCATTAAACAATAGCTAAAAAAATTAATAAATAATGAAATAAAATATATTCAGAATTAAGAACAAAATTAATTTAATGAACGAACTTCCAATATCGATATCAGTAAAAATAACTTAGTAAGTACCTTTGGAGCAAAATTCCGCGTGATGTATAGGAAATTTTATCCGATTTTGGGCTCATGCGATTTGAATTCATATTGTGTATCTCATATTTGTGTGTCATATATATATATATATATATATATATATATATATATATATATATATGAAAATGCGACCGCGAAGATGGTACCGAGGAACGTATCAGATGAGCAAAAAGCCATCCGAATGAACATCGCTCAAGATTGTCTCGAGCAGGTTGAAAGAGATCCTAGTCTACTCGATCGAATTATTACTCGTGATGAAAGTTGGCTATTTTAATATGACTTCGAAACTAAACGACAAAAATGGCTGCCTCCTAGAGCGCTAAGGCCAAAGAAAGCGAGAATGGGCAAGTCCAAAGTGAAAACCATGTTCATTTGCTTCGTCGACAGCAAAAGGGTGGTTCATAAATATTTTGTACCACCTAGACAAACCGTAAATCAAGTATTATACCACAATCTACTTGGGTTCTATATCATGACAATGCTCCCTGTCAGAGTGCGTTAAGTGTCTCTCAGTTTTTGGCGTCTAAAGGCATCGCAACGTTACCACAATCGTCCTATTCACCAAAAATATAGCCCTGTGACTTTTTCCTATTCACCCCTTTAAAAAAATTCGTCAAAGGTCGATATTTTGACTCCGTTGACGAAATCCAAGAACCTGTGAGGAGGGTATTCGGAGAGGTCCCACAAGAAGTGTTCCAGAATTGTTACGAAAACTAGAAAACTCGTTGGAATAAGTGTATCGATGCAGTATGGGACTACTTTGAAGGGATGATGTACCTTAATTTTTAAATATACTCGATTTTTGAATTTTGTCGCATTACTTAATTGTTTGACTTCGTATGCATACATATACGTTCTTTTAATTTTTAGGACAGTGATAAAAATAAATTACAAAATATATTATTGAAATTTTTTTAAATACTAAATTTTTTTTCATTATAATTATAAATATAATTTTTTTATAATATTTTTAATATAATACTATTTCGTAATACTGTAACGAATTTAGAAAAATATTATGCTCTAAAATATCACAGCCTTAAATTTATACTCATGAACACAACTTACACATAGTCGTATTACAATACATACAAATATTTCATCTAACATTATCGTATTATCCCTTCTCTAAAATGCATGCACAAACAGTACAGCATTTTTGAGAAATATATGTTATTTAATTTAATAAAGAACTTTCTAGCATGCTCTACATTATATTCCATTAGTATAATTACTATTCTATTCGATAGGCTAGAATACATAATAAAATCACATATTCTGAGGTTAAATAGTGCCATATCAAGCTAAACTTGACAGTAGTATTTCTACCTTTTTCTTTATTGTAATTCATTGTTCTTATTTAAATATAAATTGCAATGATTTCTAAGTGTGTCCTTCTTCGTATTCGCAAAATTGAAGGGACACTCAAACTCTGACAATTTTGTAGGGATATAATCTTCAAATACAATGCCATCTGCTGTGTAGCCAAGTCAAGGCTCAACTCATAGTGACTCAACCACACGAATGCTGCTCGAACAAATTTTTACTATAAATTGACCGAGGAGATAGATAGTACGGAGAGCAAATGAGTGAAGAGGTGGCGGTGAATAGAGAAAGAAGAAGCGAGGGACGAGGAAGTAACAAGAAAGAAAAACGAGAGAGGAGTGGAGAGTAAGCAGAAGAAGAGTCTGGAGAATAAAAAAAATGGTGTGGAGTATAAAAGAGAGCGAAGAAGGGAGCAATAGTGAAATAAAAGAAGTGAGGGATCAACCGAAGAACGACAAATAATTGAGAGAAGAAATGAGGCTTGAACGAAAGGACAACGGATAGAATAGAGAGGTAGTGAAACAAAGTAAAAAAAGAGGGACAAGAGAGAGGGAGAGAGAGAGAGAGAGAGAGAGAGAGACGGTGAGAGGAAGATGCCAGAGGAGAAAAAGAAAAAAGGGAAGAACAACAGGTAAAAGAAACAAGGAAGCAAAGAAGGAGCGGACGGGCAATGCGAGGAGCGACGGCACCGTCCCGGACGTCGGCGAACAGGCACGCTTCCAACTCGCCCGCTCTTTCAGCAAGGGATCCCATTTGGCCGCCGATCTTCTATCAAGGAGGAAAGGCGAAGTAGATACCGGGTCGGTGTATTAGTTTTTTTTTTCTTTTGAACGAGTACGACGTGCCGGTGGCGACAGTGTTCGGGTCGCAGATACGAAAAGAAATTAAATTTATACAAAACAAAATAAAGAGTAAATGTAACATATAGTCGAAGTTAAGAAAGACATGTATGAGTGAATCTTAATATCTTCTGAAGTAGTACACCAGGACTTTTTGAATGAAGATAGAACGATGTTATTTTACGTTCAAGTTATAATAGGATGATGCTGAAAATACCATAATTAGAGTATTTAATGTGTGTTTATTGTAATTTAGTTATCAAATACTTGTAATTAATATAAATTTTCTCATACAGGTAAGTTAAACTTATTATAAGGTTATTTCGTCAGCGTGGTATTATTCGATAAAAAAACCTATTTGTGTTCAAGATACAAACGAGGAATCAAATCCATCGCAAAAGGCGAATCAACCGCATTTCTTTCAGTTTGCTGTAAAAAAGTGTCATACCTTGAAATAAAGAAAGAAAGAAACGAATTCAACCACCGTAATTTTGTCTCTCCCTTTAGTTTTCCTGCACAGGCCAGTGGAGAAACCCCGGCGAGATTACATAGGTGAGTATAGGATTAGCCAACTAGAAATTTGTGTGCGTGAATTTTTAAATTAAATAGAAATGTGTACATGCATTTCTCGCATTACAATATTTATATATATGTTCACTTATACATTGAAAAATTAATATTAAACTAAAATATTATGTGAACAAAATATCATCTTTTCCAAAAAATATAATGAATAGATCTTTTAATTTTAATGTTAGAATTATTAAAACTTACACTTTTATTCTCGGCATAAACAAATCCAGAATGAATAAAGAATTCACTATTAGATCGAGGCCCATAATAAATAAAAATTTGATCACCGATTTTATAATTCTCCATTGCATAGCACTCACAGGCATCAGTTACAATATTAAATTCCGTTGTAATCTAGAATCATATGAACAAGGTGTTATAAATATTATTTTTCAAATATCTAAGAAAACATAAAGAATACTAGAAAATGAATTTTCTAATTGATTATTTATAATATATAACAATCATTAAAGATTGAAATATTGGGCATATAAATAAGTTTCAAGCGTTTGTCAAAAAATGGCGTTAACAGTAGATCCGGGGTTGAAATGTCAGACTTCATGTTTTATATTTGTAGGTCTTGTATAGATCAACAACGTTGCAAAATTATATTTAAGCATTTCTGTTCGTGTCGTTTAATGTATCGAGCAAAATAGTGGTGAGTTTCCGGCAAAATCAAAATCATTTACGTGAAGCTCTGCTTCAATTCTTTAATATGAGAAAAAGTGTAGCTGAGGCTTATTGTTTGCTGTCGGAAACTTATGGGCGGAATGGATTGGTGATTTGACGACCAACAATGAGTCTTTTCAGGAACAATCAGGACTCTAATTTAGAAAGAACTCTAAACATAAGATTGACTAATAATGCTACGTCACAGAGTCCCAACTGTGGTGAACTTACAACTTTAAGTGGAGCCATTTTAGATTTAGCGATGAGCAACCGTGATTCACATCTGATACTAGAAACAACCACAAAGATTGCAGCTGCCAAAGCACGCTCAGAAGTTTCAAAAAATGCATGCAAATTTCAGGATTCAGACTTGTTTGTATTTATCCAACGTGGAATTCAAATGCTCTCAAAAGTCTTCAAAAGTTAGTATGTTGCTAGCTGTAGAGAAGTCACACCTTCTGAATTGGCGAATCCCAATCGACACGTGGCATCTAAAAACATTGGATTAGTTTTTCGCACGAATAATAACCGCAGACAAAAATCACACAGGTCGAAGAGTTTAGATTCTTCTAAAAAATAGAGTACTTTGTGGTTGATGTAGGTGCTAAAAGCAATTTAACATGAAAAAGAAAGCACCATCAAAAGGACTTGCCTTACATGCGGTCATACTGGTCGAGTGCAGAACTTATGTATTAAGTGAAGATCTATTTGGTCACTCACGGTTTAATTAGTTTCACTTTAATTTCTTTAATTAGTTTCCTTCTCATTTAAGTTTTTAAAATCGTCTTGAGATTTCAATAGATTTAGATTTCTGTGATTTGCTGCGCATTTTCCCATAGACATGCCAGGAAAATTAAGCACTTGAATAAGCTGATATGCTTGTACGGCTTTATCCAATGTATCTTCGCTAGCTAAGAAGTCATCAATGTATCAATTTCTAAAAATAATTTTGAATCTAATTTAATGTAAATGTGCGACCAAAGTAGTTAATTCTTCTAAGCAAACATGTGCCAAAAAGGGAGCTGATACTGTTGTATATGTTGTAACCGTACAAACTGTCGGTTCCGTAATATTATTTGAAAAACCGAGCGTGTGCGCGCAGAGCGCAGCGAGTGAGGAGATCAAGAAAGACAGCAAGAGATGCCTTCATCGCGCTTCAGCCGTCGGACAGAGCAGTCGAGTTTCGCTATATACTATTCGTAGCCATGCGCCTTAGCCTTCAGCCCCGATCTGAGTGAGGCCGTCCGGCAGCTATACTTACGGTCTGAGTATACAGAACTCTCCCTCTCGGCTACACCCATCGCCGTACACCCGGAGAAGGCCACCGCGTGTGCAACACGCGCCACCAGGAAGACGTCGCGCAAGCCGCGCAAGCTAACAGCGAGAGAGAGAGAGAGAGAGAGAGAGAGAGAGAGCGAGAGATATCGAGAGGACGCCGAGCAAGCCGGACGACCCAGCAGCGAAAAAGAGAGAGAGAGAGAGAGAAGACCCGGCATCGTAGAATAGTGCACTCATGACCGGAGCCGCCGCGTAACTCCCTCGCGTTCCTTTTCCCCGTCCTCTCCGCGTGCGCGGTTGTAAATCTGTATCTCGCGGAACCCGTTCGCGGTAAGTAACTGTGCGTGTACCCCCGTAGTGAATTTTATGTATCCGTCGTGTAAATAAATATCTTTAGTGTTCTTCTATAAGTTTTATGTTCTCATTTCTGCGTCCCCCTTTCCCTTAGCATAACTATATCTACTGCAACAAACAGCGACAGGATGAGATACGGATGCGTATCCGATCACACGTAACCAGGTAAGGACATATAAAATTGTATAGGTTACAATGTTAAGGTAAGCAAATCCCAAACTTTAAGAGGTAAACGTAGACAAAACACCAATGAATACGTTGCTACACAGTATTAGTAAGATCGACAACCATTTGACGAAAACTTTTAACTATATCACATACAAAAACATATTAAGTTGTCAAATATCTCTCTTCCGCTTTTTTGCTCTTCATTCAATGCTTTATAAAAGTATTCCAGTGGTCGGATTTACTTCAAATATGCGCCGTTTTGTTGGATAATCTATTTCCATCTAGACGGCAACATCATAATACCCGTCTCGTAGAAACCCCTCTCCTTCTTTACGATGAACTCGAACAGCCACTTTTCACAAGCCTCTTTTGAGTCAAACTTTATCCCACCAAGGGTGTTCGACATGGACAAGAACAGGTGGTAATCACTTGGCGCTATGTCCGGGCTATATGCTGGATGCGATAAAACTTCCCATCCGAACTCCCGTAGCTTCTGACGAGTCATCAACGAAGTGTGTGGTCTGGCGTTGTCCTGGTGGAACACTACACACTTCCTGTTGGACAATTGTGGGCACTTCTGGTCGACTCAAGCGGTCCAGTTGTTCAATGTATATGGTAGAATTCAGCGTCTAGCCATATGGGAGCAGCTCATAGTGGATGATTCCCTTCTAATTCCACCAAACACACAGCAAAACCTTCCTGGCCGTCAATCCTGGCTTGGCCGCCACTGTTTGAGACGGTCCACCGGCCTTGTACCACGACCGTTTTCGCTTGATATTGTCGTACGTGATCCATTTTTCGTCGCCAGTCACCATCCGCTTCAAAAATGGGTCAAGTTCGTTTCGTTTCAGCAGCAAATCGCAGGAGTTGATTCGGTCCAGAAGGTTTTTTGCATAAAATCATGTGGCACCCAAACATCAAGCTTTTTTGTATCCAGCCCTCTCCAGATGGTTGAAAGTGGTTTGGTGACTAACTCTCATCTGCTGGGCGGTGTCGATAAATTCCATGATTTGATCGGTATTCGTCGTCACAGGCTTCCGCCGGCTGGCTTATCCATGGTGTCATTTTCACCGGCTCTGAATCGTCGAAACCATTCCTCTACAGTCCGAAATGATAGCGTGCCAACCCACAAAACACCATTAATCTCGCGAAACGATTCTCTAGCAGATTTGCCTTTGACGAAGGAAAACTTTAAAATAGCGCGAAATTCAGCGTTAGTGAAGTCCATATTTACACGTCTATAACTTTTGAACACAATATCCACACTAATTATGCACAGCTTCGTTTTGTACGTCATGTCAAGATCATTTAAATGATGTATAGTATTGTTGTATAGTATTCTGTAGCGCTTTGTACATAGCCGCGAAATTCATAAGACAAAAAGTCGGAAAGGAGATATTTGACAACCTAATGTTTAAAAAACACCACTTAATAATAATAACAACTATATTTTTCTGCATTTTGGAACCAAGATATAAAAATTAATTTAAAGACTTTTCTACTTTATCGTTTTATTTGTTTGTTACCTGCTGCTGGAATACTGGACGATTACGCAAAAAAATCGGCCAGTATCATCGTATTCAGCTGATAGAAGAAGTTGCATATGCCCAAGATCCATATATTCTTACATAAAAGCATAGTATGCGATACAGAGTTTAGGTTGTTTACGAAAACGATGGTCTAATGGATTCATGCAAGCCTTAGAAATTTTGTGTTGAAAAATACGAACTTAGATTGATTATTAAACGGCAGTTTAAATATAAAGCGACCATCAGAATTACAACAAAACGTGATTTTGAAATAATCCCAAAATTTTTTCTGCAGGGGACATATGCTGCTCCTCAAAACTTTATTCTGTTTACTTAGCTCTTCTTAGCTTTCGTAGCAGACGCTGGAAATAGCACAGGATTATTAAAATGGATAAAAAATCTTAATATAGAGTTATCATAACGGATTGATAATGCTTCCCAAGCGATGAGAAAGCTCTCATCGACCAAATTAAAACTCTTTAATTTTGAAGCTACTTGGACTTCTAATGCATTAAATTTTTTACATTCATTTGATTTTGTGAATGTGGATATTTTAGAGCATGGTGTTAATAATAAGTATGAAAGGGAGAGTCTTGAAAGTATTCACATTTCCAAGAATCAAAATAATGTGAATTTAATTTCATAGTTTAGTAAATTAGATAACATTTATCGTTCCTTATGAAATTGATTGGATTTGAAAATTTTGTGTAGAGGGAGATTTTATATTAGGTTGTCAAATATCTCTGTGACGACGAATACCGAAATCCAAATCATGGAATTTATCGAGTTGACCGGCATGTGGCATCTCGTGACATCGCCCAGAAGATGAGAGTTAGTCACCAAACCATTTTAAACCATCTGCAGAAGGCTGGATACAAAAAAGCTGAATGTCTGGGTGCCACATGATTTGACGCAAAAAAACCTTCTGGACCGAATCAATGCTTGCGATATACTGCTGAAACGGAACGAACTCGACACATTTTTTAATCGGATGGTGACTGGCGACGAAAAATGGATCACATACGACAATATCAAGCGGAAGAATTGGAAGGGAATCATCCACTTTGAGCTGATCCCATATGGCTAGACGCTGAATTCTACCATCTACTGTGAACAACTGGACCGCTTGAATCGACCAGAAGTGCCCACAATTGTCCGACAGCAACGATGTAGTGTTCCGCCAGGACAACGCCAGACCAAACATTTCGTTGATGGCTCGTCAGAAGCTACGGGAGTTCGGATGTGAGGTTTTATCGCATCCACTATATAGCCCAACTGTTCCTGTCCATGTCGAACGCCATTGGTGGTGTAAAGTTTGACTCAAAAGAGGCTTGTGAAAAGTGGTGGTTCGAGTTCATCACAAATAAGGAGAGGGGTTTCTACGAGACGGGTATTATGAAGTTGCCGTTTAGATGAAAACAGATTATCGAACAAAACTGAGCATATTTGAAGTAAACCCGACCGCTTTAACACTTTTTATAAAGCATTGATTGAAGAGTAAAAAAGCGGAAGGGAGATATTTGACAACCTAATATTTAATTCACTAAATTTGATAGTGGGGATGAGGTATATATAGATTAGAATATAAGGTTTAGTTTAGCGCCTGATGAGGAGCCGTAGCGAGCTCGAAACGTTGGACTACGTCCTCAATTAGGTAAGGATGGTGGGGTCAGTCAGATTGCACTTTATTAACAAAAATTTTTTTCAGCTAATATTTTATTTTCAGATTAATCTACGGGGGTGACTGTATACAAGGACAGTCCGACTGTCATTATAATTTTTAATTTTTTATTTTTTATTTTTATTTTTATTATTTGTGTATATTGATGTATTAATATTAATAAAAATATATATTGATATTATTACGTATTATTTTAGATTGATTTAATTGGGCTGTAAGACCAATGAAAATATTTATGAATTTCTAATGCATTGATTAAGTGATGAAATTTAATAATAGTAGGCATCATAGTACGATTACAAGCACTGCAATTTATTCTTGAATCTTTCCCAATCACGCGGAGTGCTATTAAGTTTAGGTAAATTTATCTTTTCAAGAGAGACCTACGATGAATGAATTATTGCCGACGTAGTCGAGAAACATTTCTGAGCAGAGTACTGAATACTTCCGAGGGTTGTAATACGATAATTTAGCCATGCTTTCGTTGTAAAGTATTCAGATAGATCGCGATTATGTAAATCTAATGATTAAAAAGCGTCTAACACTCTGTTCGGCAATCGAGAATCCCCAGCGGTCATAGCTGCAGCAGCTTTTTGTTTAGATGTATTGGACTTGAAATTCACCAATAAATCTAAGCACCGTCTTTGTATCGATAACACATCTTCGGAATGTTTTCAGTCATTATATTATTAGTACATGCTCCTTCAATTTAAGTAATATACTGTGCCTGTTGAATTAAGCACAAAAACATAAAACCGAGTCGTATTCGTGTAGTGTAAAGCTATACGTATTATTATATGCTTCAATAACTGAGCTATATACTGTCCGTCAGTGACAAAGATTCGGCTCGGAGGAGCTAAAAATGACTGTAACACTTCATTATTTGGAAATATATAAGTCAAAAAAGACTTCAACAGCTTCCAAGAATAATATCGATAATCTAAAATGATTTCTCCTAGTTTATAGTTCGATATGCTCACAAGCAAGTGAAATAAGTGTATTTAGCAGCAATGGAAATGAACAGTAAAAAATTGCCCATGAACTCGGAAGCATACTTTACTTATAGTTATCAGTATCCATACTTGATTACAGGTAGAAAACTAAGACATAAAAGGCCAGTCCTTATCCGTAATATATGAGAACCTATATTGACATTTCGTGGTCTGTTTCAGTAAAGCAAAACTAAAAGTCAATTCCCAAGTATATAAGACTTGAAACTCACTTTTATAATATTATGAACGTGTCGCAAAGAATATATATGTGTGTGTGTGCGTGCGTGTGCATGAAAAAATGCATGAAAACCTTAAGGCGCTCGCGCGCGCCATCGCGCCTTGTGCTCGACACCGTCTCCCGTCCCCTTACCTGCCAACTCCACGAGCCACGCATACTCATCTGCTGAGGGATGGCGAGGTTCTGCCACCTAACCAATGCCACCGCATGGACTGGAGTGCCGAGACGCACTCACGCAAAAAAAAAAAAATAAATAATCAAGACAAAATGAAGTTAATGACTAAGTTTAAGTTAATAGTTAAGTGAAATTGAAACAAAAAACAAAAAAAAAACGATGAACAAGAAAAAAAAACTATGAATAGTTGACAACGCCATAAATTAAATAGATAACGTAAACAATAATAGTAAAACTTGCAAAATCTAGACAATGAAAAAAAAGTGAAATAAAAACAACGGTAAATAATTGTGCGGGTATACTAATCGAAAAATTTAACCAATCTAAAAGAGTACGAATAAACTAATAAAATATAATGAAGTTAGAGAATTTGAAAAAAACCATTAGAAATAATGTGAAAAAAATTAGAAATACAAACAGTGAATCTAAAACCATTATAATAAGTGATAGTGAATTATTCCAAGTACAAACATTAAATCTAGTGAATTAACTGCGAATAATTATAAAAAAAATAATAATGGAAAATAATGAATCTAAAACAGTATCAATAAATAATAAAAATACCGTTGAATCTGAAGATAAACAACAACTATAAATAAGTTTGGAAACATAGATTAAAATAATAATTCTGAAATAATAGTAATAAAATAAAAAAATACTAAACCTATTACAAATAAAATCAATAAATCCAGTAATAAGTAAAGCGAGTTCATATAATATTTAAAAAATTTTATAATTAAGAATAATCGATCTAAGACATTAGCAATCAACAATAGAAACAGTTGTAAATAAAAAAAATAATGAATTTGGAAAAGAAGCGATGAATAGTTTGCAAATATAACAAAGAAAAATAGTGAATATCAAGAGATAAGCAAACATAATGAACATATTACAAATGTATCTGAGATATACAACTGTGAATACTTGAAAATATTATGAACAGAAAGAATAAAATAATAGAAATATAAAAAAAAATAATAATGCTAATGCTAAGAATAACAGATAACGTTGAAATGTGGGATCCAGAGATTGAGGACATATCGTTAAGGAAGAAATGAAACAAATTTGATTAAATAACAACATTGATCCAGTAAAGCTGAAGCCGCTAAAAATGTTATAGTTGAGACCTCGTAGAAGGTCAGTACAACTAGCAGCCAGTTCTCTAGTTAGTGATAAACAAAGATGATTGTATATGTCGTTTATATCTAAATAATAGTATAAAGTTGTTAGATTCAATAATAAGACTAGTAAATAAGACATTCTACTATAAGCGCATTATGTAAATGTTGTATGTGAAAGTTCTAAGGAAAAACAAAACAAAACCAAAAAATTAAAAAAAAATTCTCTAGTATGTAACATTGTATGTAAAATATTATATCAGGTATGTGAATAAGTCTTTCCCGTTTTTTTTCAAATTTTGAGCCTTTATTGTGAAAAAATGGTTACAAATGAATTATTGAAAGTATTGGCCATCGCTAGCTACAACTTTTTCCCATCTTTCTGGCAACATACGAATCCCGTTGCGAAAAAATTCGACCGGTTTGGCCTCTATCCAGTCATCCACCCATTTTTTGGCTTCCTCGTAGGAATGGAAGTGCTGGTCAGCCAGGCCATGCGTCATCGATCTGAAGAGATGGTAATCAGACAGAGCAACGTCTGGACTATACGGCGGGTGGGGTAGGACTTCCCATTTGAGCGTTTCTAAGTTTGTTTTCACCGGCGGTGCAACATGTGGGCGAGCATTGTCATGTTGCAAAATAACTTTGTCGTGCCTGTCGGAGTATTGTGGCCGTTTTTCTCGCAGTGCGCTGCTCAAACGCATCAATTGTCGTCGATAGACCTCTCCTGTGATCCTTTAATTCGGTTTCAGAATCTCATAGTAAACCACACCTAGCTGTTCCCACCATATACAGAGCATGAGCTTGGCGCCATGAATATTTGGCTTGGCCGTCGATGATGATGCATGGCCGGGTAGTCCCCATGATTTTCTTCGCTTCGGATTATCGTAACGTATCCACTTTTCATCGCCAGTCACGATACGATGCAGAAAACCCTTTCTTTTATATCGCTGAAGCAGCTGTTCGCAAGTGAAAAAACGCCGTTCGACGTCTCTCAGCTTCAGTTCGTACGGCACCCAATTTCCTTGCTTTTGGATCATTCCCATGGCTTTCAAACGCTTGGAAATGGTTGTTCGGTCAACTCCCAATGCTTCAGCAAGTTCTTCTTCCGTTTGACAAGAATCTTCATCAAGCAAAGTCGCCAATTCTCGATCTTTAAAGATTTGCGGCCGCCCGGAACGCTCCTTGTCTTCCACGTCGAAATCACCGCTTTTGAAGCGTCGAAACCATCCGTGAACACTTGAATCATCGACACAACCTTCTCCATAAGCCTCCTGAAGCAATCGATGCGTCTCGGCAGCAGATTTCTTCAAATTGAACCAATAAAGTGAAACTTCCCGCAAATGACGTCAACTCGGCTCAAATTTCGACATTTTCACGATATCAAAAATTTATGATGCGAAAAAATTTTAACTAATGTGTTAGTATGGAATTGTTGACATATGAATAAGCTTTGATTATGACATATGTAACCATTGAATACTCGCACAGTATTGGTGGCGCCATCTCTTACAAAAAACGGGAAAGACTTATTCACACTCCTAATAGTATGTAGGAGTATAAGCTGCTTGAGGAAATGCAATACAAAAAAAGAGAAAAAATTTTTAATTAATTTGAGATTTTGCCTTATATTTACTTTTGGTGGTAATTCAAATTTGTATATCATTTCGTGATAGACACACCGTTTCTGCAGAGGCTGATCAAATCAAGAAAGAATTTTTTTCTTATATTAATTAAATTTAACAGTATGTTGATTATAATTATTGTTTTTATTTTATTTAAGTTATTAATTAAACCATGATTAATATTATTGTTATTGTATTGCCATGATAAAAAAAAGTTATATTAGATTATAGTACAATTAAATAGACTAGATTGAATACATAAAAATCAAGTATGTTTATATCAAAACTTATCTATACAAATACAGTCGACATGAGCACAATTAAATTAATTTTTTTATCTTCTTGAATTTATGTAATTGGGTTGACTGCTCATGTTACAAACAATTACCAATTGTAACAAAATTAAATACGACATAGCGATGTCATTTATTTCTTTATTTAGAATTACGTAATCATTGTCAAACAATAAGCTTAGATTGTTGCCAAAAATTACAAATTGCAGCTTCTACGGTATTGCATATAGAGTAGTATAATCTTTTCTTCTTACATCTTGTTTATAAGTTTACAGCTCCCGGATTGAAATCTAACTAGTTCTCCGTCATAAAGTGCTACCAAGATTTTATATGGCTATGAGATAATTATGTTATGATAGGGTTTTTTTTTTTTTTATGTTATTTAACGTCGCTTTATTTATGCTTCCAATTATCAGTGCTAATCAGCGACGGAGGTCTACGATGTGTTTGTAAACAAAGCACATGTAAATAATTACAGCGGTGCCTGTATCAATCGGCCGAGACCGGGATTTGAACTCGGATCACCGAGTTAGTAGTCCTTCGCTCTAGCGATCGAGCCATCGTAGGCCTTTATGATAGGGTTGTTCAAATAAATCGTCACATAAGATGATATTGTTCTTAGCAAAAAATAAAATTTGTTTGTTTAAAGTTATCCTTATCACGATCATTAATACATTTTTTTTGTTTGACATTATAAATTTGTATTATATACATTTTTGTTTGACATTTATAATCCATCACGTTATAAAAAGTAAATTTATTATTAAAGGAAAAAATAGTACATACTATTTTCCCATACGAGGGTGCTTTTTCTTTCTCAAAGAAATGCATAAAAAATTGAACGGCAAACTCACAGAATTAGAGAATGTCAACCCCCCCTCCCCATGTGTTAGTCATGCTTAGATAGAACGAGCAGGTATAAAATCTAAAAGTCCAAATAATACTCGCTCTGAAATACGTTGCCCTAACATAAAATGTAATTCGTTAGGTTTGAAAAAAAAAATTATCGGTTTCCCCTTCAGGTTATATCTGCAATTTACTTGAATTGGATAAAATTAAATTCAATAATTTCCTTTTATTTGGAAATTGATAAAGTATGTTAAGAAAAGATGTAGGATTACGTGGTGGGGTGCAGGGGGTTGGGGGCGTAGCCTCCTTTTCTATAAATAAATAAGACTAATCAATTGAAGATGATAAGTTTGTTAATAATCTACGCTCAAATTAAAATTTTAAAAAATTTAATTGCATAATAAATAGAATTTTAAATTAAAACTGATTAAAAAATGATATAGATCATTTTTAATACTTAAAAAACATAAGAATTTTTATAAAAAATTTCAGATAGAATATAAATCTTATTTTATTTTAAAATCTTGAATACCTAACTCAAAGTGCAAAAAAAAGGTCGAGCCCACGGTCGACTGGTGCATATACGCGTAAGTCTAAACATCGTAAATAGAGGAAAAGTAAAATTCTGCTTTCTGATCGGTCGGCAAGCGGCCATAAACACTTTTCCTCCCTAGGGAGGAAAAGTAGTATTTTGCTCCCTCTAGACAGCTGCAGAAAATACGTACTTTGTGCCCTGAGTGCGGGAAAATTATTATTCGCGTTGCGAGTGCCGCGTCCGGTACGTCCCGACCGCCGTCTTACCTGTCCCCCTTGACCCGCCTTTTTTCCCTGGCGAACTGAGAAATGCGCGGCGAACATACTCGGCTATCAGGAGGGGAAAGGCCGAGGGAAGAATTTGAAGAGAGTAGAGAAAAAAAGGAGAAAAAGAAAAGGTGAACTCCACGAGAGAGAAAGCGGGATAAAGGAAAAAGGAGTACAGAGAGAGGTGGCGAAAGCTTTGGATCTAACAGGCCGTGGATGAAGAGTCGGAGGAGACGTAAGAGCGGGCGAGCTACGGACATGGACCCAGAAGAAGAGTGGCAAGAACGCGGGCGGTAGTCTCTCAACGGACGCACCTTCTTCCACGCAGGGCCCGTCATCGGCACCCCCTCCCCAGTATCGACGTCGTGGTGAGTGTGCGCCGGCAACGTGTTCCGCAACTCCACTCGGTGCCCTAGCACACGTGTGCGCGGCTACCCTGTACCCCTTTTTCCTTTCCGTCCCCTTAAACTCCCCCTCGGACGAGTGCGCCGAGTCGCTGATCGCGGTCGGGACGCGCCGGGTACCCGGACCGGGAGTAGTAGAGGCGTGTAGTCGTGTGATGGTGTACATGTGTGCGATAAATTTTTTTATGCTATGTCGTGTATTTTCCCGAATCCCCCTTTCAGGCTGGCGGGACCCCCCCCCCTAATGAGACCGTAATCACCCAGGTTAGCAAGGGGAGATAAATCTCAGTTGTGTGCGCCAACCCACCCCCCAGGTGGAAGTGACTTTTGATCGGTTTCGTGGCATCACAGTATATATATATATATATACATATATATAATTAACAATATGTTAAAAATAAGACTACTGAAAGGAATGTTTTGAAATTCGAAATATAATTTCTATAATATCTCCAGTGTAACACAAATTTTTTTCAAATGGAACAACAAAAAATGATGTCAAAAATCTTTAGTTACTAAAATATTTTGAAACAATATGTACATATATCGTCGCTTCTGTGTAAATATGCAATTTCTGAAAATCCGTTGGAAAAAGTGCTATTTTACTGATCACTTATTTCTTCTTCAATTTTAGTGTGCACCACTAACTAAATATTATGATATTTAATAAGCCGAAAATTAAAAAATGAGGATGTTTCTTCAAAGTGAATTTTTATTATTAAATGCAAAAAAATCCAGCATTAGAAGATACCGGTCCGACGATTTTTGTAGCTGTCTGTTGTAAACAAGCATTATGTCAAAGACGAGTCATACAGTGTCATTTGGTGTGGGCAAGCAAAATGGTTTGTCATCTAACGAACTACTGCGCATTACTACTGCATAGTAGTCGTTTTTAACACTTACAGTATAATGTGAAATCTTACACTTTCATAGAAATTACTTTACAATTGAAAATACGTAAATATTATGCAATGGCACTCTTTTCCAAGTCGTTTTTTAGCTAATACGAATTCCCAGTTTTCTAATTGTACCGCGTTTGAGTGAAGTACAACATGAATAATTTCTTGTACTTTTTCAATATAATTTCACAATAACAAAATCATATTCTGTTATAATTTCATTGCAAACGGTTAATACATCTCCGAAATTTTTATGACCATACAAACAAACGCTGTCTGTATAATATTTGTAGAGGTACAGATATAAAAGTATAGATTTTGTGTCACTATAGTTTGGTTCGTTTGTAATATTATTAAGCTGTCAAATTTTCTATGCAAATCAGAGATTAAAATAAATATTTACAAGCTACATAGCCCCTATTCTTTCCTTTCTATGACGTATGATCAGACCGTTGACAAGGCGTCACATCAAGTAGGCTACAAAAACTACAAATGTTGCCAAGCAAGCGTTTCTACTTCCAGAGGTGGACGAAAGACTTATCTTAGCGTGACGTGATTGCATTCCGTAGTTATTTTTCTGTGTTTGTCAAATGTGATCGCAGTGGCAACCTCGTGTATCGAATATTTGTGTAAATAAAAAGGATTGATCTCCAAGGAAAAAAGAGAAGAACCACTGAGACAATTTGCATTGCACGTGATAGCAGCAGAAGTCCTACCTCTCAGTCCTGTTCTCATTTTCGGATTAACTGGGTTTCTTATGAGGGCTGAGTAATAAAAATCTGGTAATAAAATTTTTTTTCGAATTTGAACTTTTCGTTCTGTGATATATCAAAATATATATAGTTAATAAACTGTACCATAATCATCCCATTTGATATTTCATGATACGGATATGTATAGAAGACTGCTTATACTTGTGATTCACGTTGGAATCAGAACTTAGTTTGCTGTAAAACTCTATATTATTAGTCTTATATGTTTTATATTGTATATAATTTATATATCATTTTGTAGTTTTTTTCTATTAATAGTTCTGTTCGGTAAAATATTATAACATTTTTATTAAAAATGCTTTAATAAAAATTCAAATATACATTTTACAACATATGTAAATTTTTAAAATATTTTTCTTTTATATAATGATTCGCTTATTAATTCATATCTTTAATTCAAGATAGATTTAATTATGTCATAAAATGTATCCTAACATTATATAATTGTTAAATATGAGTTAATAATATTACCTTTCCTTCTTTGTGATTACACATATCCCACATTGGTATCAAACTATGAATCATTTTCATATCATTTTCTGCTGGGATCAAGTTTTGTCTTGTCATAATTGTTGATACTGCCCATCTGAAATGTTCAATATTGATTTATGTCATATACTTTAAGTAGAACTGTGTTTTCAATATAGTTATCTCTTTTTACCCATATAAAACTTACAATAAGTACCTAAATTCAAAGACATTTTATCGTTGAAAGATTTTATTTAAATAGAATTCCAAATTTTATTTTCTTTCAAATTCTCCGTTTGCATGAGTATTTCTATTTTCATTTTTGTAAACCATATGTTGAAATAAATAACTATTATACACACCCTTATGGATTCTTATTTATTCATAGAAAGTAACACTTGTGGTATTTTACATTGTGTATTCAATAGTTTCTCTTTAGAGTAATTTTAATCACATACTATAGAACAATAGAAGGAGGATTCGAATCTAAAGATTGCCTTAATATTTCAAAACGTAATTCATTCTTCTAATGTATAATCGCCTATCTTGATAAATTATTTTCCTGTTTATACAAATATTTAAATTTATTTGGCTAAAAAGTTACTTGAATAAATTCCTATAAGCTTTTTTCCTAATACAAGTTTTGCTGGCAATTTTTGTATGTGAAACAATACAATGTCTCCTATAGAACTACTCTAAGTTTGCTACGCACTGATCATATTAGATATTGGGGCAGATATTTTGTATTATAGAAGTTCTTACGTAAGCATTTGATAAAGTATTTGAAATATTCTATTTTAAAATACATATTTACAGATATTCTGAGATTATGAACTCATTGTTATTGTAATCTCCATTCGTTGTAAATATTACAAAATCTATTAGTGCACCGCGCTCTGTTTTTTAATTACTTGTTGCAAAGGTACATTACAGCCACTTCACCCTTACTTTGCATTATTTTTGGTACATGCCAAGCGAGTTTCTTTGTCATTAAAATGTTCTGACACACATTTATATTAATATTTTGTTGCGTTTTATTTACAATCTTCTGGCTCGCATTATTTAAAATATATTACCGCGTATTATTTAGAATATTTTAGTGCCAAAATTGTTAATTCTATTATAGACAAGTGCGTGAATAGAAGACAAATTGTCTATATATTTATATATATATTTATCTATATATTTATCTTATTTTCGTCGAACACCCGAAAGAAAAACAATGTTATAAAAGCCATAAGCAAAAAATCTACTTTCTATCCCAATGTATGCCTATATAAACATAATTGAACACATTTAAACAACATCCACTCTCGCCATGAGACCGAAAGAGACCACAACAATATTTGCTGTTTGTGGGTTTTCTTATAAGTTCCCCTAACAAGAAAGACATAAATGCAAAATTTGAATCAAAATACGATGGATGAAACATAATTACGAATGTCATAATACCCTATACTGTCTGAGTAGGCATCGCCGTGTGTTTCCAAATATCAAGTGGGAGTACTATGACTGATGCCTCTATATTGGGGGTACTATCTTTTACAGACATCGTCATTTCTTAGGGCTACCTGAGAGGTGTCATTCTGGAGGTAATTGAAGATCTACGTGTCTCGTCAACCGTTTAAGTAATCTACTAATTCGTATACAGTTCACATTATCGAAGAGATCGATATTATCGTGGAAGAGGGTGTATTCGCATCTCCATGATCAAAAAAAGTTAGTGGAGGTTAAACTTAAAAACGTAGGATTTAATAAGAGAAAGAGGGAGGAAAGAGTATAGAGTGCAGAAAGAAAGTAAAAAGGGTCGATTGTAAGCATAGAACGGGGAAAATAGTAGAGCGGAAGGAGAGAAGAGAGAAAAGAGTACAGAATAAGGAGAGAAATAGAGAGGAAATGCGAGGACAAAAAGGAGGTACTGATGGAGAAGGCTAAATGGGATCCCATGATCAATTCTGTAGAAGATAAGGAGAGGAAGCCAGAGGGCAGGCCTTTAATCTTCCACCGATCTTACAGAAATCTGTAAGTGAGGAGAAAGGGAATTAAAAAACATACATGTACATCATTCACCCCGTTCTTATTTCCTTTCCTGCTACTTGGTGCATATTAGAGTCATCTCGAGCTCTAGTATCGTAGATTCTCTCCAATTGCGATAAATACAGGCAGGAATCATAATCGATCTTCCTCTCTCAACACCCAGATGAATAAAAAGAAGAGGTATAATCCAAAAAGTAGTTCGTTCTGGATGATATGGTCAAGCTCCAGGATGCTGAGTACAGTCTATCTAAGGTATGAGCTAATCTAGTCAACACACCAGAGGTGAAATCGTCCTAAAGGAGTTTTCAACTAACACGTCAGTCAACTTGGTACATGGAAGATTATCTGCTTATTGAACAAGGTGAATCAGCAGTGTAAGGATTGTCACGGTGCTTATTGTGAGCGCAAGTATTTTCCAAACTGCCGGAATTAATCACAGTGTTCTTGTAACGATAAATATTTTTATTTTATCTTGTAGAGACGGACACTGTTATTTTTACGACGGGAGATAAATTGTGTAATATTTTCGTATATTCATAGAAGTCTTCAATGTTACATGCTTAACCCATTAACGTCCAAAACAGAGAAATCGTAACTCTGTTTTCAACCGTAAATCTATCACATATTCCACGGATATATTCAAAACAAACATACTTTTTCTAAAGTATTTTTTCTCTACTTTCCATTTTTAGTATCAGAATTGCGAAGTTTTCACTCAAAAATCCAATATGGCGACGTTTACAAAAAAAATGCAAAATGTGGATATTTTTTTGAAATCCAAATTCTTGTTGTGTTAACGTTGAGGACGGAACATTATTTTTCAACTATGAACACATAAATGAGTTGTACTTTAAATTTAGTTTGGTCCCGAATCCAGAAAATCTATATGGCGGCTAGAAAATGGCGCCTGAAGCGCAAAATTTTGCCCAAACTTTCACGAATTTTTTTCTCGTATATAATGCATTCGATGAAAAAATCAATACAATAAAAAGTGCTTAGAATCAATCAAAGATTATGTTTAAATTTTTTCACTGAGTTTTGAGCAACTTTTTTATTTTTGCCAATTGGCAATTTTGACAAATTGGAAAAATTGAAAAAAAAGATGGCAGACTTCAAAACTGGTTGCATAGCATAAAAACTAATTTTACGATTTTCTACTAGAAAACGACATTTATTTTGTCAGTCACCAGTACTTGATTAATAAAACGACATATTTCATAGCGAAACTATGATTCATAATATTCTGCCTCTTTGGAGAAAAAATTTGGCGGGTAAAAACATGTAAACTTACCGATATTCTTCATAGGTAAATGTATGTCGTAGTAAATTAGAAACTGAATTCTCAGTATTCTGTAAGATTCTATAAAAGTACGCATACTGTCGGGCTACATTTCTGTATTGTTTTAATGCAGCTTCTATAAAAAAAAATTAAATTTCCATTAATCGCTTTAGATACGATAAAAGAAAATTGAAGATTCTAAATTCAACGATAAAAAAAAGTCAATTATATTATTAATATATAAATGAAAAAGGTGTTTTCACATTTAGGGAGCAAATTATAATTTTTTTCTTATATCTTGCGTGCATAAATTACAATATTACTTCAACAATGATGGGAGGACAAAACAAATCAAATTTACATGCAATATATATCTATATATATATATATATATATATATATATATATATAAACTGCGATAAAGATAAAAAATCGAGTATATTTCAAAATTAAGGTACATCGCTGCGACCCCCTTCGTAGTAGTCAACTCCTGCATCTATACACTTATTCCAGCAAGTTTTCCATTTTTCGTAAAAATTCTGGAACACTTCTTGCGGAACACTGATCGCACTGTGACAGGGAGCATTGTCATGATACAGAGCCCAAGTCTTCGCGATCTGTGGACGCAATTTGAGCACCCAAATGTTTTTCCTAAATTTTCGAACACATTACGGTAGAAGACTTGATTTACGGTTGGTCCACGTGGTACAAACTCTTTGTGAACCAGCCCTTCGCTGCCGAAGAAGCAAATGAACATGATTTTCACTTGGGAGCATGGGGCAGCAACTGTTGGCTTTGTCGTTTACTTTTAGGGTCATATTGAAAGAACCAAATTTCATCATCAGTAATAACTCGATCGAGAATTGTAGGATAACTTTCAACCTGCTCGCGACAATCTTGAGCGATGTTCATTCGGTGGGCTCTTTGCTCATCTGATACGTTCTTCGGTACCATCTTCGCGCACAGCTTTTTCATGTCGAAATCATCGGTTCAAATCTTTCTAACGCTTGTCTAATGGTTTGTCGCCGGTCTTGACGAACAAGGGCGTAGGCTCGCTACGTATTAGCTTCGGGTCGCACTTGAATCGGCCTTTCCTTCTGAGCCTCGTCTTTGACGCTCTCACAGCTTATTTTAAAATCGACATACCACAGAAGTATCTGACTACAACTCAGGGCATCACTAGCATACATTTTAAGCACTTTTTCATAAGTTTCTGTCACGGTTTCGCTGAGCTTCGTACAATATTTTTCGTGCAACGTTGCTCTAAATTTCTCTGTTCTATTTTCATAACATGCACTACACGCGTGTTGTTACAAAACACGAAACAGCTGGAGAAAAAATGATCGCACAAGGCTGGTCCAGGTCTCAATCGAGAGACTAGGGATCTACTATTATGATGGGGGAGTTACAGGTTCGCAGTCTCGCATTACTTAATTGTCTGACCTTGTATATATTTAAATATATATATATATATATATATATATATATATGTATATATATATATATATATATATTTATTTTATTTTATTTAATGTTGCTCTATTTATGCATCGAAATACCGGTGCCAATCAGCGACAGAGGTTGTAAACAGAGCACATGTAAATTATTACAACGGTGCTTCTGTCCATCGGCCGAGACCGGAAATTGAACTCGGATCACCAAGTTAATAATCTTTCGCTCTAGCGATCAAGCCATCGTAGGTCTTTACGATATATATATATATATATATATATATATATATATATATATATATTTTGACGGGTCCGCCTACTGTTGAGGCCGTCGCGGCGCGTTAAAGACTCGAGGATGCTCGGGAAACGATGAAACGACAGACCGTGGAGGTGGACCAGCGGAGGTGAAGTGAGGAACCAGGAGAGGACCATGGGTAGAGAAGGCAGCTCGTCGTTAGCGGCGACCATCGCGAGGGACAACTTTTGCCGAAAGGTAAGTAGCCGCGCGACGCATACCCCCTCCTGAAGAACGAAGAATGAAGAGATTGTGGAAGGACACGTCTAGACAACGGTGGACTAAGTCCAGTTTAGGGGAGAAATTTGTGACGAGTGTTACAAAGCGCCGCGCCGACGTCCAAGATAAATGACAACGATACAAATCATTATGCATACATTTTTTTTTCGTTATCTGAATAAGAGGACAGGTTTATGGAATTACTAGGTATGCCTAGAATTAATAGTAATGTAATAATTTAGGGTAATTAAAATTTAAACGAGTACAAAAGATAGCAACATTAAGTGATGAGCAGCACAGTAGCGAGTAAACTCGAGTTAAGCTCGAAAGCAAAAAAAAATGAACCCGAAAGATTTTAGCAAAATCGTCATAATTTCTTTAAATGTATTGTATATATGTATAAAATAAAAAAATTGAATATTTTATGTTCGATAATTTAATAATAATCATAAAAATATTTGAATAATCATACACTTAATAATAATATATGCGTAGAAAATATTATAGACGCGTATCACATTCGATCTTGACGTACTTCAGATTTGAAAGCCGTAAAGAGTTAAATTTAATAACTAATCGTATTGAGTTCAAACGTATTTGAAATATTCTTTTTGTAAATCCTTTGTACGTATGCGTATCGAAACCTTTAAATTATTCAACATTATATAATTACGAAGCTAATCGCGCATTATTCGAGAAGTTGATTTTCGTTTTTTTTCCTTTCAATTGGTAAACTATAAGTTACATAGACAGATAGGATAAAATAAGTTAAAGTATAATATAAGATCAGATCATGAATTTAGTAAGTTAGATAGGCAAATAGTGTAAAATAATTTAAAGTAATGTAAGAGCATATTATAAATGTAGTATATATAAGCAACATAAAATAAACTCAATTGAGATAGTAATATAGAAAAAAGAAGAAACAAAGATAATATTCTTGTGGAATAACAAACGTTACAATAATTTGTAATTCGCGCGGCGAGCGTCGCGTCTGACGTGTCCCGACCGTCCCCCCTTTTTCGCCCGTCTTTTTTTCCGGTCGAATCTGGAGAGACGCGCGGCGTGGGCTCCACTATCAGCCGCCAAGGTGAGAGCATTGAAGGGAACAGAGTCCGAAAGAGAAGGGGAAGAAAAAAAAGATTTAAGAGAGAGAAAGAGATAGAAGGCAAAGAGACGTGCAAGAGGACGACGGGGAAGATGGAGCTAGAGACGGAAGTGAAAAAGAGAAAGTGGGATAAGGCGAGAAGTTATACAAAAAGAGGGATAGGTGATAGTGAGACGAGAGAAAAGTCGAAGAGATAACAGATGAGAACGATAAACGGAGAAGTCGAGAAGGAATAGAAGGAGAGTAGACTAGAAAAGAGGACGATGGTGAGGACGAAGCAAGGAGCAACGGACGTCAAGAAGAAGAGGAGTGAAGAAGAGATCGTGGACGTCGTTCGTTTCGCATGCATGCCTCCCTGACACACAGGGCCCTCACCTGCACCCGATCTCCGACCATCGACGACGTGGTGAGTGTGAGCCGCGCGGCGTCGGAATCCGCGCCCACCTTGGGCTAATTTCGAAGACCTGTAGTGTTAGTTTCTGGTGGACGCGACTAAGTTTTTCGCTGTTTCTTTCATCTTATGTTCATTCGCTTTTTGCGCCGAACGCGTCGGGTCGCTAACCGCGGTGAGGACGCACAGGGTACGCGGATCGAGAACCGGGAGCAAATTAGTCGATTATATATTCGAGATGGTAATTTTGTGAGTAAATAAATAGAAACGAAAGCAATAATTAACTGCCGAATTTTTTTGTCATTTTACTCGCTGTTTTTCCTTTTCAAGCCAGCGGAGCCCTCTCAGTGAGATAGTACAGGTAAGTGAGGTGATTTAAAATTTTTGTTGTATGCGCGAATTCAAATTAACATAGAATAAATATCTTTCGTTCGATGTTCACAGCATCACAATATCTATATGAAAACATTTGTCTTACTAACAAATGTATTCTATAAACTTTGTTTAAAAAATATCTTTGTATAAAAAATAAAAAAATAAAGACCAACATCTAAAGTACTAGTCAATATTGACAGCCTTTCTAACTTATTACGCAATACACTATTTATTATATTTTTCGATTTTATCATTAGATGTTCGACGCATCACAAATGGCGCCCAACATGGGGCCCGGCCGCTCTGGACCGGGAAAGTGAAGTTCACACTACGTGGCGCGGACATCTTGGCAACCTGCCGGTACGCGACCGCGAGCGGCAAATAGGAAACTTCCACAAAGTTTCTTTTTTATTATTGAGTATTCCATTATGACACAAGTATATTAATTTAAATTTGTTTACAGGGTATTTGATTCATGAAAGTACGTTTAAAATTTTTTCATACTACTAAAATTTTGTTTTTTTTTGTTACAATTTATAAAGGAACAGATACTTAATGTACGCCGTAAGGTGAGATTCCCTGTACCTAGGAGTAGTATCTAATAAAAAGCAACAATAAATTTTACGACTGATATGGAAGTTGAATCTGGAAACATTAATCAAATTAATAAATCGAAATAATTAGTGAAAAGGAGGAAACTTACTAAACACATGACCAAAATAAAAAGACACAAAAAAAATCTAGGTAGCGAATCCACTGTTACGTCGCAGGTCAAGAAACCAGTCGTTTCCTTTACTCTGGCAGGTACTCGGCAAGGGCAGTGTGTATTAGTTCCACCTTTGGAGGCGTTGTCTCGATTTCGATCCTCCTCTGGAATCGCAAAGATAGCAGCGAAGCTGTCGAATGGATAGCGACGCCTAAGTATTGGCAGTGCGTGTATGGCCTATTTTCTATAGCGGCTGAAAGGTGTGTGTGCTAGGCTCGTTTGATCCATTCGTCGCTCCATCCGTAGATTAGCCGGCTACCAAGCGTATATGAGTAGCTCGTATTTGTTGAAAAATTCCTAATTGTGTTAATCGGGAAAATAAAATATTTAAACGAATTCTAAGAAGTCCTTTTTATCTCTATTCTTTATTGGTCTTGGAGTTTGTCGAATTAGCAAAGTTACAATTCCACCAATAGGCGGTTACGCAATAATAAAATAAAATAAAACGAAAAATTCTCGCGTCGTATGACAAAAGAAAATGGCGACGATTCACGAAACAAAAAATGATACGTCGTGCGATAATAGCGTCAAACAAATTTTAATGTAAACGTGTACAATCTATCGCGATAAGCTAATGAAGTTATACAATTAAATACTTTTAATTAGTTAATTTCGTAGAGTCGACAGGAAAATGAAAAAGGCGGGGAAAAAATAATGTTGTGGATAAGGAATTCGATTTGAAGGAAATATATCAAGAGCGGCAAATGGGAGGTCTGCTCAGGAACGGAGAAAGAAGTCGACTGAAGAAGGTACGCGGAGTCTCGTGCGAGTAGCTGACTTCTTAAGACGCTCGCTCTGATTGGTCGAGAGTATTCGCCTCACTTACACAGTAGTCAAATAGTTGACGGCCGCTGTCGTGTTCGACATACATTCAAAATATACATTCTTTTATATATTCTTAACGCAACGTATGATATGTTGATCGGAGATCGCAACTGAATATTTGATTTTTGTTTACTTGTTACCTATTTGTTCTAACGAATAATTTAGCAAATAATTGCGTTCTTCTCAGAAACGACTCGATAAATGTCGTCTAATCGCTCCAATCTACAATATTTACATTTATTTAGCGCAATTCCTATGTCCAATAACATATACAATTAAAATCTACGCAAATTCACAAATCGCAATATGCTTTTTATTTTGATAAGATTTTGAGGAAAAAAAAGTCAGATTTTTTTTGGCGCATGATATAACACCACATAAATTTAATTATTAATTAATAAGCATCGATCCAAGAAAATGTTTAATCAATAATAGCAAGGGTCTGGGAAATAAATATAATTAAATTGAAAAAAAAGTTATGAGCAGCTGCAGATAATACAAATGTATGAGGTGGGATAACTGTAAGTAAATTCGAAATTATTAGAAATAAGAGGGTATATAATAAGAATATTAATGACAGACGAAGAAAATTGTGAAATTAGAAATTTAAAATTATAGGAGGAAATTTTTTTTTTTGTAATTATGAATTTGAGATAATGAATAATACGTACAGTGATAAATCATATTGTATTGAGTGATTATATCTGAGTGATAGTATGAAGTATGAATAGTGAATGCTAAACTAAATTATGATCAGTTTGAGTTCTCGGATTAGACTTGTATTCCTGAACAGATATTGATAAGTGAGAGGGAAGGTTAGATTTTATGGAAGGTCTTTTTTCAAACGTATTTAAGTTAAAGCTTAAAATTTAAAAATTTAAATTTAAATTTGATAGGAAACATTATTTGTAGTAAAAACTAATCATAGATTATTTGATGGATATTGACATAAACTAATTATAATAATTTAAATTCTACATGATAATTGGAATATTATACAATTAAGATAATTATACAATTTAAATTCTACATGATAATTCGATTTATGCGTAGCTTATTGTTCAGACTTATTTTCATCATTATCTCAAATTACTTAGCAAGTCGTTGTTGAAAATCAGGTAAACAAAAAAATTTATGAATACAACCTTAATTTGTTCAAAAAAAACATCCGCTGAGAAAGATAATTGATAAAATTATTTTAAGCAACTATTTATTATAAAAATCTATGATACTTGAAAGACGTAGCATTCGTATTATTTCTAGTCGATTAAATTTAAATTTATTTACAGGTATTTATACTATTTTAAAGAATAACCACAATTAATACATGGACAATAATAAATTGTTTTTGTTTTGTTTCAATATATTACGTAATTGCAGTTTTAACTTTTACTAGCACAGTCGACTGTTGACTTTGCATTTCAAGTTATTTACTTTATAGGAAGAATACCTATAAAGGCTTACAAGACCGACTATCAGATAATAAGGAGTAAACAGAAATAAAAATCTCCTTGTATAATTTCTTTTTTAATAATACTAAGGCTAGTACATTAGTTTAAAGCATAAAGGTAGAAAATTTATGATTCATGCATCGAAATAATGATTAGTTAATGCTGTTTTATACTCCATATTCAAATTTTGTGACTCTCGTGAAATTCACTGTCACATACCCAATCCCGCTCAATACTAAATGAATATTCCTATAATGAATATATTTAATATACATTTGTGAAATTGAAAAATTTAAACAATTTAGGTATTCTTATTAAACATATTTTCTTAAAATTAACATGATATCAAATCTACACATTTCTTCAATTTAAAATTTATAAGTTATTTGTAGAAAATACCGAAAGGATTTATTGCTGAAAATTTTTTATACTTTATCGTACACATAAACGAATTAAATTATATAGATGTAGTATTGTAATTAAATTTGACAGTTTGTTAGATTATATATTTAGATATGCAAAAAAATCCAGGCCATTATGATGAGTTATTTAAGGAAATGTATATAGATTAAGAGGAAAATTAGTTTATTGTCTAGCCTCTAAACTTTATTTATATTTACAATCTTAAATTAGTCAAAGCATGCGTCTTATAGATTTTAAAGGTAACATTGTGTGTAAAGGATTGTAAATTATTATATTGTGCCATAGTAATATACTTAGTCCTCGAATGTATGTGCAGTGATTTGCATCTCTATAAGCAGTAAAGCAATAATATGTGAATTTATAAAATATAGGTAAGGGATTTTAGGTACTAGAGATTAATTTAAGAGTATGAATTTGCGCTCGTTAGTCGACGAACACTAACGGCAGGTTCATCATTTGCCATACCAATGGAACAAAAAATTTTTTTTTAATATTATTAACATTTGATTATAATCTCTGTTGCTCCTACAGGCATATCTATCAGAGTACCTTACTCTTACGCTTACTCAAAGAAACAAGAATAAAAATTATAGGAATGACTAACTTGATCTTTATACATTCTCACATATCAAAAACACTGCCAACTTGTAATATTTCAAGTCCTTCGGAAAGATAAGGCAGATACCAGGATAAATTATTGACAAAGAAGAAAAAAGAAAACTTTTTTATTTTGCCTTATATATTAAACTGTGCTTTAGTTTGCATATTCATATAGTAAATAATTTAGATTGCTTGAGATCATACTTGAGATATATAGGAACGAAATTAATCGTCGGCTACTTGTTTAACATAAATTCATTTCATTTCTCGTTTTAACGGAATAAATCAATTTGTGGATTTTAAGAAATTATTTTAGAGTTAATGTAGCCAAACAAAAAATAATTGATAAATTGAAGAATGACAATACAAGGACAACACGGAGTCAGTATAAATTACCATAGTAAAATAAGTTATAATTTAATATAAGTCGGTAAGGTAGATTGCTGTCGCATCTATTTCGCCTCCTCTTAAATAATTATAGGACTAAATTAATCTTAATTTTACATCGTACTATACTTCACTGGCAAGTGTAACTGTAAAATCGTATGATTAAAAATTGATAAGATTACTTGAAGTTTAGCGTAATATTTCAACTATTGAAAGATTTAAGAATTTTTTTGCTTAATTTTAGAATACCTCTTTAGAAAAAAAGACATCAGAGAGTATAAACATGATCATGAACTGTTAGAACCAATTCAACTATGTGTTTAGGCGACGACGAATTTCATTTCGCATTAAAGATTTGCAGGCACTTCCAACAGTTTATTAGTGATCTTTACTGATGAAGTTAATTTTACCTTATTACGATATAAAATTTATTTAACAAATTTATCCACCTCTCAATTTGTCACACTACAATTACATTATAGGTCATAACTATGTAGACGCTGAGCAAAGTTCAATAAAGGAGGAAAATTGAAAATCATGAAATTTATAATGATCGCATAATGTGTAGAGATCTGATCATACCTAACGGGAAATTGATTGAACAAGCCTGCCTATAGAATTTGGGTTTTGTTAAAAATTTTACATGAGTCAAGAGAACAAAATTTAAATGCATAATTGATAAATTCGAAAAATTCTTCCCAGTTCATTTAACTATAGTGTCGAAGCCAGAAGAAGCGCAAAAGTTTAGGTTGAAGTTTAGAATGATTTTCAAGTTGAATCAAGCCATTTTTGAAGCGAGCACACATTCAATAAGCTTTAAATTTCTCCCTTTTTTACCGGAAATAGGGCCGATTTATTTTTGCATGGGATCATATGGTGCGGAGATTACACTCTTGCCTAAAATGTATACATGTTAACTTAGAAGCAAGGAAGATCCTATTATTAATAAATGAGTAGTGTTGAAATTGTCGTGAATGCAGGGAATAAATTCGACGATAGAGTATAAACACTAGGCGATTAGTAACTACTGAGAGCCAGTAAGAATGAGTACCTAAAAAATTGCTGTAGAATGGTCTCAATGTTTGCCAGTTCATCATCCATACGAACAAATTAGTGGAAATCCCCACAACTATTGATGCAATTCTGCGGAGGTAGCAGTAAACAAAGTAAATTTGTTAGTTGTCCTACTCCTAGGTTTGGGGAATCTCACGTAGGTGTTTTTTATCGGAAAGAAATATCGAATGTGGAGGGTAGACACGTGATTTCAGAAATTTGGCCTTGAAGATTGGCCTTGCAATACGCTTGCGTAATCCCTTGCCTCCTTGTCCTTGGAGGCCAATAAAGAGCGTCTCCATCGAACCGGGATATGCATTATACGAAAAATTTTCGGACAAAAATCTACCCGTGTTAGTGGGAAATTATAGCTAAACAGAGTCATGTACACTTGTCGACTTGTCGAGTTGAAGAAATTGGATACGCACGCGTGGAAGGATAAATCTTCACCTCAGTACTTAATTAATGAATACTGGATACGATTAAACACATTAGCAATCCGGTAAAGGGAATTGTAGGAAAAATTTTTTTTAACACCGTCTAAAGGGGATATGAGCAGAATATGGCATGAAGCACGTTACGACGTCGCCATACCACCCGCAGGCCAATCCGGTAGAGTGGAGTAATCTAATCTTGAAGAAGATGATCTCGATATTTGTAGGACCGGATCATCGAAATTAGGATCTGCATCAACACGTGCTCCGACACGCCATGAACAAGGTGAACCAGGCTTCGACTAAGGTCTCACAAGCATTCTGAAACTTCAGCCGGCATCCACAACAGCGGGAAAAGCCTGAGGAGAGAAGTAGAATAACGTAACCTAGTATCGAGGATAGACCCTCAATTTTGGAAGGACCGGATGCAACGATTTGAGACGCGTTGAGACCTCGTTGTCTGTCATATTGACGGAGCGCGGACCACTCGAGAGCGGTACTACAATCGGGATAGACGAAACGTAGAATTCAGCGTGAGAAACCAAGTGCTCCGCAGGGTGTGCGTGCTGTCAAGTGGGGCCCAAATTTTTTGCTTCTAAGTTGGCTCCTAGGTACGAGGGCCCTTTTCGGATATCCGATCGACTCTCCCCGACGGTTTAAGTGCTTAAGACGGGCTCGAGTCGGCGTAAAAAACGGTACGTCCCTCCCTCTCGTGAAACTGTGCATTCCAGGTCTGGCCCTTCGAGTCGTGGACCAGAGTTCCTCCTTCCCTTCTTCTCCCTTAATTGCTTAGACCAGTAATGGGATCGTACATCCTTTTCCTTTGGTAGAAAATGAACTAAATCTTCTTCCGAGTTCGCTGAGGAAATCGGCCATTTCCCGAGTTCAAGCCCATTCCTGGGCAATCCTGGGCCTCGGAACGAGCACTACTCTCATTACATGGCGGCGAAACGGAGTCTTAATGGTCATCCTCGGACGCCGATACCGCGGTAAGCCGATCTACACTGTCACGGAAGAGAGTGGAGACCTCCACCGACGGCCCGAAACCTGCCTGCCCTCACGCCGAGCGCCGACCGGAGCGGCCTTATGAAGAGAGATATCCCCGCTTGATGAGGAGAATATTCGACGGTTTGGAGACGATATTGAGGCGGCCCAAGTTGGACCCACCCCGGCTGAACTGCTATAACTGCTGGTAGCAAGGTCATGTGCGTCGGGACTATTCCTATCCGTAGTTGCGACGTATTGTTACAGCTGCGGGCGACGAGGAGTTGACGTGGAGCGCTGCCCTCGTTGCCGGAGTGCGTATCAGCGCTTTGTAGGCTGGCCCATCCGCACCGCGATAGGAAGCCCCACGGTTTCCCTCGGTCCGGAATACGCGACCGCAATAGCAATATCGTCACGGGAACCGCGACGCAACCCCTCGACAGCCGACAGAATTACGCAACGTCTGTTAGCCGTCGTGGCCCCACGGCCAGTCCGTCGGAGGTCAGGGCGGATATCGGTGAGAGCGTTGGTCTGCCTACTGTTAAGGCCGTCGCGGCGCGTTAAAGACTCGAAGATGCTCGGCAAACGATGAAACAAAGGACCATGAAGGTGAAGTAAGGAACCAGGAGAGGACCCTGGGTAGAGAAGGCAGCTCGTTGTTAGCGGCTACCATCGCGAGGGACAACTTTTGCCGAAAGGCAAGTAAGCCGCCCGACGCATACCCCCTTCTAAAGAACGAAGAATGAAGAGATTGTGGAAGGAGACGTCTAGACAACGGTGGACGGAGTCCGGTTTAGGGGAGAGATTTGTGACGAGTGTTACGAAGCGCCGCGCCGACGTCCAAGATAAATGACAACGAAAAAATCATTTGTATACATTTTTTTCTTTCGTCATCTGAATAAGAGGACCGGTTCATGAATTTAATAGTTATGCCTAGCATTAATAGTAATGTAATAATTTAGAGTAATTAAAATTTAAACGAGTACAAAAGATAGCAACATTAAGTGATGAGCAGCACAGTAGCGAGTAAACTCGAGTTAAGCTCGAAAGCAAAAAAAAATGAACACGAAAGATTTTAGCAAAATCGTCATAATTTCTTTAAATGTATTGTATATATGTATAAAATAAAAAAATTGAATATTTTATGTTCGATAATTTAATAATAATCATAAAAATATTTGAATAATCATACACTTAATAATAATATATGCGTAGACAATATTATAGATGCGTATCACATTCGATCTTGGCGTACTTCGGATCTGAAAGCCGTAAAGAGTTAAATTTAATAACTAATCGTATTGAGTTCAAACGTTTTTGAAATTTTCTGTTTGTATATCCTTTCTATTATAAAGTCCAACCACACGGGTTGGTGTTACTCGGAAGTCACGACGACCCCTTGCCCCCTGATTTTTCGGCCACGCTTTCGCGTCGAAGCTGGGGATACGCGGAGCGGGTCACGGAGATATTGTTCATGGCGCGACGCGATCAGTACGCCGTTCAAGTACCGAAAAAGCTCTATCCCGAACGGTTGAAGACCCGGAGAGGCGACGGCTCCGGTATTCTCCAGGAGATAGCAGGGCAGGGTAAAACTCGGCTTCCAATCGACCTCGCTGGCTCGCCGCGCTTATTTTTAGCGGGGACTACAATATCGGCCGACAATTCTCTTGCCTGCCCAAATCTCTTGCCTGTCTAATAAATTAAAATTCGAATCAAATAAATTAAAATTCCGTCTTTCGTTACTTACTTTTTATTATTACCAGTATATATCCCTTATTTTACAGTAAAAACTCTATCAGTATATGCGCGGATCGAACACGGCCGGCAGTCTGCTTTCTGCAGTCCCGAGGGTCTGTAGCCGCCGAAATTTTCTCCGCAGAAAAATTACGTGGTGGTGAGGGAGATGAAGGGACGTTTTTCTTGACAGTAAGAATTAGCTCTCCGTTCATCTCGTACAATCATCATTATTATTATTTTCGGTTTTTTATTTCTGATTTCTATAATCATCATTATTAGTATTTGCGGTTTCCTATTTCTAACTGCTACAACATTTCGTAGAAGATTACATTATATTGAGAAATTTAAATTATTAATTTAAATGCTAGTAGCAGTGCTATATTTCCATGCAAAATCATGTTCAAAATAATAAGATATATTAACAATCTAAATAATTAAGTAAAAAAATATTAATAATGATTAAACATGGTAATACATGTTCTTATTATAGTAATATTAATAACAATAGTAATATTTACATTATTATAGTAACAACGGTAATATTAAACATAATATGTATTGCTTGATAATAATATTAACAACGAGAGTATCTAAATAATTAAAGATAACGTATATATTATTTCATAATAACAGTGTCTAAATAAAATATAAATGTATATTATTTAATAGCAATCTTAGTAACAACGACAACAATTAAATAATTAAACGTAATAGCATATATTATTCAATGTTAATAATAATAATAATAATAATAATAATAATAATAATAATAATAATAGCCGCTGAATATTAATGATTAAGATACGAATAATAAATTTGACTATTTTATGAAAATTAAAAATATTTTCTTCTGCATTTTCCTTGTTAGATTCTAAGCAGCTTAAAATCTTCACTTTTCAGGTTTTCCATTAGATATAAAGAGGGCCATAAATTGTGCATAGGCGCGCTTCTCACTTTCTCCCAAATTTTCCACAGGGAAGATATAATCATAAGGGGGGAGAGAAGAGGGAGATTTCGGTCCAGTACGGATTTCGGACGGGGCTGCGCCCCTGTTATGCGGTCGCATCTAGCCCGAGTTTTACTACTCGGGGGAAGGCGCGAGCCACTCAGCATCTTGACCTTCGACCAAGTCATTGTATAGTATATATTTCCATCTATATACATTTATATCTACGCGAATATATATATATATATATACTAGCATCCCTCGTCTCGGCTTCGCCCGAGATAATAATTTAACCGATTCCATAAATAATTCAATAATATCTAAGTAAAAAGTACTCTATATATAAAAATCTATGTTTCTATAAATAGTTGACCGTGATTTACCTATCGTCGCATCTGTATAAAAAGCTGTTTCAATGTAGCCTCCACTTCAAAAAGTTGATATTTTACCGACCATTTTATACAATATATAAATGCATATTACATACGGCGTCAATTGAGAAAATTGTACTTTCGAGTTCGAGCGGTAGAAAAAAAATATGCAAGTGCCTCGAGATGACGTTTACAGAGAGCATCATGTTCGGACTATAGGAAATATCTCGGGACGACTGCTATAGAGAGTTTTGTGTTAGGGAGGTAGAATATCATTTCCAGTTATGCCAGGATGACTCTTACTGGGAGTGTGCGTGTTCGAATGATTGAATACTGATCTCTTCATAGAAGTCGTAATGACATACCTGCACATCGTTTCCCACCAGCTATACATGACACTCCCCGTAGAAATCGTTCCAAATCATCTGGATATCGCATTGTATCCAAACACGAAACTCCCCGTAGAAGTTGATCCGATATACCTGAACTTCGTTTACTATCAAATAAACACGATACTCCCCGTAGAAATCGTCCCATTATACCTAGACATCATCTTTTACCAACCGAACACGAAATTACCCGTAGAAGTCGTTCCAAAACACCTGGAAATCGCATTCTATCATCCGAACATGAAACTCCCTTTAGAAGTTGTCCCGACATATCTAAACATCGTTTCCTACCAACTAAACACGGTAGTCCCAGTAGAAGGCGGCCCGAGAAAGCTAGCATCGCTTCCTAATGACTAAACAGAATACTCCCCGTAGAAGTCGTTCGAAAAGACCTAGATATCGTATTTTACCGTCCCAACACGAATCTTCCCGTAGAAGTTAATTTCCTCATACCTGGATCTCGTTTTGTTCGAACTAAAAAAAGCATAGTCACTTGTAAAATTCTGAAGTTAATAGAATGTATAAAAATAAAAATATAATTTGTTGTTACAAACTATATCCAGTATGATTTGGCATACAGAATCATTTTATAAGAGAAGGAGAAAGAAAGACAGAGAAATAGAGAGAGAGAAGGACAGATTTTCACACATAAGAGAAAATAAAATTTACAAAAATCAAAAGATATCCATAAGATATGAGAGTAATGTCAGATTAACCTGAAGAACAAAAAAGGTAATACCGACTAACGTCACACCTTCTTTAGGATACGAATCCCAAAGTTGGATATGAACATTCACTTGAGCTGGCCTGGTATTAATACCTGGTATTACTACATTGAGTTGATGTTCGTGATTCAAGACGCCACTTAGTGGCCGCTGGTAAAACTGACCACTAAAACTGTTAACTTAATTTATTGTTAAAAGTAAAATGATTTTCAGGAAAAAACATAGCTATGGCCTTCCCAAAATAATATATAATCTATATGTCAAATTTCAGAACAATCGGTTCAGTAGTTTTTTCTGTTCTCGCGTACAAACAAAAATACGCTTTATTTTTATAAATTAATATGAAGTATGATATGATATATATATCGCTAATATACTCCATAGGAGTATATTTTAAATTTCTCTTTCCCGACCGTCGGGACAGCGTTGTCGTTTCTGCCTTTTCCTGATTCTCTCTCTCTCTCTCTCTCTCTCTCTCTCTCTCTCTCTCTCTCTCTCTCTCTCTCTCTCTATCTCTATCTCTATCTCTCTCTCTCTCTCTCTCTGAATATATCTTTACGGATATATTTCCCGAATTCTCGAATTTCCCTTCCCCCGGCTTTGGGAGAGCACGAGTCAGCGCACCGTACACTATGGACAAAATTTTTTTTCTGAATCGTCGCTGGACGCGACAGTATGTAAGCGCATCGAAACCTTTAAATTATTCAACATTATATAATTACGAAGCTAATCGTGCATTATTCGAGAAGTTGATTTTCGTTTTTTTTCCTTTCAATTTGTAAACTATAAGTTACATAGACAGATAGGATAAAATAAGTTAAAGTATAATGTAAGATCACATCATGAATTTCGTAAGTTAGATAGGCAAATAGGGTAAAATAAGTTAAAGTAATGTAAGATCATATTATAAATGTAGTATATATAAGCAACTTAAAATAAACTCAATTGAGATAGTAATATAGAAAAAAGAAGAAACAAAGATAATATTCTTGTGGAATAACAAACGTTACAACAATTTTAATTCGTGCGTCGAGCGTCGCGTCTGAGGCATCCCGACCGTCCCCCCTTTTTCGCCCGTCTTTTTTTCCGGTCGAATCTGGAGAGACGCGCAGCGTGGGCTCCACTATCGGCCACCGAGGTGAGAGCATTGAAGGGAACAGAGTCCGAAAGAGAAAGGGAAGAAAAAAAGATTTAAGAGAGAGAAAGAGATAGAAAGCGAAGAGACGTGGAAGAGGACGACGGGGAAGATGGAGCTAGAGACAGAAGTGCAAGAGAGAAAGTGGGATAAGGCGAGAAGTTATATAAAAAGAGAGATAGGTGGCGGGAAAATTTGGGAGCAACGGGAGACGAGAGAAGAGTCGAAGAGAGAAGAGATAAGAACGATAAACGGAGAAGCCGAGAAGGAATAGAAGGAGAATAGACTAGAAAGGAGGACGATGGTGAGGACGAAGCAAGGAGCAATGGACGTCAAGAAGAAGAGGAGTGAAGAAGAGATCGTGGACGCCGTACGTTTTGCATACACGCCTCCCTGACACACAGGGCCCTCACGTGCAGCCGATCTCCGACCATCGAGGATGTGGTGAGTGTGCGCCGTGCGGCGTCGGAATCCGCGCCCACCTTGGGTTAATTTCGAAGACCTGTAGTGTTAGTTTCTGGTGTACGTGGCTAAGTTTTTCGCTCTTTTTTCGTCGGGCCGCTGACCATATGCGGGAGGCACCGGGTACGCGGGTCACGGGCCGGGAGCAGATTAGTCGATTATATATTCGAATTGGTAATTTTGTACGTATCTAAATAGAAACGAAAGCAAAAATTAACTGCCTAATTCTTTGGCCTTTTTCGCTGCTATGAATGGGACCCAGCTGCGGTCAGTCGCTGAGCAACACTCTTAAGAATGTATGACCTGAAATTTGTAATCAGCGGCTTAGTAATCTTGTATTATAATAAATTGCTTATCTGATTTTTTCATTATTAATTCGGCTTTTTCTTCTACTAACCGAGTAGAGGTTTTTTTATGACAGTGGTATTTTAAATAAATAAACTGAATATTAGCTAAAAACAAAAATTGATTTCTCGCATGTAAAAGTATTATATGGCCTGCGACGAGTACATTTACACGCGCAAAATATTTCGTTTGATCACATAAAATATTTAGGTTGTATTTACTCTACTATATTATATTATATCTATCATAGAATAATTATTCCTGGTAATAAATAAATATATATGTATATATTTATATATATTTATATATATATACATATATATATATATATATATATATATATATATATATATATTTATACGAAATTATAATATACATTATATATAATAATAAAACGGCCGCCGATATGGCTGTAGACTATGGTACAAAATAAGTAAAAACATGCACATCAGGCTAAGAAATATATTGGGGTTTTAATAAACTAATTATATATTTTCGTTCACTAGAGTTCCAAGAACTTGTAATTACCAAAATTTATTTAAAAAATTTATTTTAACAATAATTATACAGCGTGAAAGCAAAAAAATGCAAAATGAATCTTTGTTAAATGCATCAATATCTCAATGGTTAATAATAAAATGAAATATTTGACTTTTCAAAATAATTTTATTTTATGTAAAGAATACGATGCATATGCGAAACTTTTCTGTATAAAGTATTTTTTTTTCTTATCTAAAGAATAGTCTGTAAAGGGTTTCATCTGTACACGTTCAGATTTTGCGTTACGTTATATATACGGTCGTACATTTTTCCAAAAAGCTAAGGATTCTGTTGTAGCTTCAATTTCATTGAATAGATAAATTATGAAAATAGTCTTTTTGATCATGTGCTAAACTCAGCATGCAGTTGTATTAATAATTACATTGTTTAACAGGGAATAAAAAGAAAATAATAGTATTTAAAAATTGTTGCAACTAAAAATTTTTATTGTATCGATGTACCATTTTGGGTATATTTTTTTGTGTTCCTTATTAAGATAATAGTTTTTTAATAAACATTGTTTAATATAAGTATCTGTAAACGTAACAATGTTTGATTAGTGCAATAAGTGTATTAACTTCAGAAGTAATATTTTAATACTTAAATTTCTTTTATAAATTGGTGGAAAAGAGACGAAATGAATATTTACTGTTGCTAGTGGTTACGTAAATATCGATATCTGTTGAAAATTTGAGAAAGTACTTGCGACCTTTTAGTAAAGTTTATTTACTTAATAAATAACTATTTAAATCATTTATTTAAAATTATTCCAAAAAATTTAATGATGAATAGATATGATATGATAGAAATTTAATTATGAATGATTGCGTTTATTCGAAAAATTTATTTCGAGATATAAGAAAACAAACTTTGCAAATTATATGGATACTTGCAGAATTATAACATTTTGCGTTAAAATATAACATTGTTATATAATGTTTAAAAGGTTAGATGATTTTTCGTGTTATATACTGAAAAAAATTGTTCTAATAGTATTATAGGCTAGTACATTGAAATGAGTGCAAATAACATTGTACTTATTTCAAATTTCATATCCACAATATTCAACTTCTGTCCGATTTCTTGAATAATATATCCTACTTATGGCTTTTACATATTTAATAGTTTTGATACATTATTTTGCATTGAATAATGATTATAATCTCTTAAAATCTATTCCAGATTTGCATTCAGGATACAAAAATACATGATAGTATAATAGTATAATTA
This sequence comes from Sycobia sp. Sy_11, assembly GCA_018907035.1. Lineage (NCBI taxonomy): Eukaryota > Metazoa > Arthropoda > Insecta > Hymenoptera > Epichrysomallidae > Sycobia > Sycobia sp. Sy_11. The sequence goes on from JACCIC010000102.1 coordinate 1,100,921, forward strand.
GTCAAAAACTAATTCATATGAATAAAAAGTAAAATTGATCTATCTGTTATTTGTTTGGGCTCCAAATGTCCTTCAAAAGTCATGTTGGAAAAACCCAAGATAATGTATTTAAATGTAAAATTTCGTAAAAGACGTTCAAATGACTGAGACCAACGGACCTCGGATTCATGATCAGCCCATCCACATACATAAGTTATTTAAAAAATATAAAGTTATATGGTCCGGTCGATAGGCATCAACTTTTTTTATTTTGTAAACCCATGTTATTATTAAACCTTACGTTATTATTTACTGTCTTATGCTTACTATTTTGACTCGACGAGGGAGATTCATTATCGGCGCCATAGCTTACAGGGAATCTGAAGGTGCACTCGGCGCGTACAAAATAGCCTTTTTTATTAGAAGTTTAGAATTACTTATAAGTCTAAGAAGCGACGCTTTTAAATTTAGAGAAGCCATCAATTTTGAAATAATAGATTAAATTAAAATGTCTGCTTTGATTTAAATCTAATATTAAAGGATGAAAATATGGGTTACATCAGATCTAGGCGACCGAGCCAACGGGCATCTGACCAACCAAAATAGAGCCGTAAAACGAAGACTTAATATGTTGAATTAATTGTAAGATTTATTCTAAATTCATTTGTTATATTTTTTAATATTAAATTTATATTTTCGTGTTAGTTTTTTCTTATTTTCCCTTTTTTATAATAAATTTTTATTAATTTTACACAGTGTGATGAAATAATAACGATTGATCAGAGAGTGATACCACTCGCAACCGGCGCATAACTTCAAGGTAGTACTCCTTATTGACCGTACGACCTTATGGTAATAGTTCCTGATGCACGCCACATTAATCAAGGAAGACAATGAGCAAAACCTTGACATTTGATTGAACTTGACGTGCTTTCTTCGGTCTTGGTTCTTCTAGACTCTTCCATTGGGACGATTGGGCTTTAGTTTCGACATCAAAACCATATACCCACGATTCTTTACCAGTTATAACACTTTCAAGAAAATCAGCATCATTATTGACTTCAATCAAAATCTCCTAAGCTATGGTCATGCGATGATTCTTTTGATCGAAGTTAAACAGTTTTGGAACGAATTTCGCTGACACGCGTCTCATGCACAAAACCTACTACAAAATAGCATGGCATTGGCCAACCGATATGCGACCATCTTCAGAAACTTCTCTGATATTGATTTGACAATGTTTTAACACAATATATTTCATTGCTTGAACGTTTTCCTCTGTTGTTGCCGTGCTAGGACGCCCAAAGCGAAATTTGATTTCGACATCCTCTCAGTCTTCTTGGAACAGCTTATACACATTCTTTCTACTCAAAGTGGACTCACCGTATGCAACTGTTAACATTTCAAAAGTTTTAGAGCACTGATCTCTATTTTTGACCCAAAATTTAATGCAAACTCTTTGCTCCATATTTTTTGTTAAAAAGCATCGCCGAGCACACGAAACACTTATAATTTTGTATGCATGTCAAAATAGAGACATAATTCTATAGAGCTAAAGCCGTGAATATATACTCAGTATACCTGTATCAAGAGAAAATAAAAAAAATCAATATCAAAAGTCAGTTTTTTTTGCCATATGTATCATTTCAGCCGCGTACGATATAGTACAATGTAAAAATATTCTAAATTATTGCGCAAAAGTGAGGACTTGATACTTGGGGGTTTCAGTGCTCGCTGAATTCGAATTTCCTGCTCTCAAATGTCACCATTTCTCAAAAATGAAACATTACAATAAATTCTACATAAAGTTAGTGTGTGAGGTTTACAAGGTCGCTGATCATGAATCTGAGGTCAGACGATTTAGGGTTGTAAAAACTGTTCTCTCTGCCCTTCTAACAACCTATTCCATCAAAAAATCAATAACGTAGTAAATATTTTATGTAGATTTTTTGTAGAATATTGTGTAGAATATATATAAAAAGCTTCTGGTGTAAAAAAAACTGGAAATTATACACCTTACGGAAGGTTAAGCAAATTGTAAATTGCGTCATTGTCGTCAAACCTGTCTAGAAGATTTTTTGAGTACTAATTTATTTTAGTTACCTCAATATTTCACGGGAGAATGTCTCGCCATCATTATCTACAGATTCTTTGTTTCATACATTTTATAGACAATGAAAAATGAGGCTCACGCGCAAGTACTTTAGACCGAGGAAAAAAAACTATACATAGATTAAAGCCTTCTACTATGAAAAAAACGGCTAGTTTGGAAACACTACTTACCCCTAAAGTGAAATAGATTCGGTGTAAAAATATTTGAAATGATGGGCTGTGAAACTAGATTTATAGATTTCATCATATATACAGTAAAAGAACAGAATATGAGTGTTTAGGTATGTATTTAGGTATTTCAGCGGACACTATTGTTCGTTTACTGATGCCACGCTTTTACAAAGGTCACAAGTTTATACTGACAATTGGTATTCTTCACCTATTTTGTCTGAATTCTTGCATAAAAAGAGACGGGAATATGTGGTAACGTGTGAAAAAATAGGAGAAGTACAAGCGTACCATAATTGTTGGTATATGGTAATAAAATGGTAAGATAAAAAAGTGAATATCATTACTTCAGTACATGAATATGGATTTCATTAGACAGGGAAGAGACATTATCGCTTACAATAAAAATTTGAGGAGAGTAGATGGCATTAATATACAATTATCTTCGACTGAATCAATAAAAAATCACTGAAATGGTATAGGAAACTTTTTTGATTTACTTGATTTCACATTTATTGTAGAATATGTATAATCACAGGATATCTTATCCAGAATTCTGTCTAAGAGATATATCTTCTATTCTTGGTTTAGAAGATAAGCCAAATGTTGATCTGAACATAGACATTTCTAATCGATTGACGGAAAGATAAGACAAGACGAAAAGATATCAAATATTTATTATGTCTACGTCGTTGACTCTGAGTAATTCTAAGTACAAACGTTGATTATACTTCAAATATATTCAGTATGCTTATATTCCCACTAAAATGGGGTGTCTAAAAGGGTAAAGGATGAGATACTCACCTTCGGAAGGAGGAATTTTCAGAATCTGCTATCAGATTCGTCATCAGATACCGTAAGGAATTATTTCCGTCGATTTCATGATCAGAAATTGTTATGCGCCATATGACATTATCCTAGCTGTCCAAATGTTAATTCCGACCTTTTTTCTTTTATAAATGCTTTTTATTGAAAAACATTATGTTCATTCATAGAGTGGATAAAACATAACAAAAAAATCAGATATTACATATATTTGCTTGCAAAATAATGGGGAGGACCACACTCGTTACAATATTATTTATACAAAAAGTTGTTACATATATGATTATTTATACATTATTGTCGTATGTTACACTCTTGTTATACATTGTAATGTGTTGTTAGAAAAGTTTATCTATGCAGAAACATAGAAAGAAAAACTAATCTTACTAGTTTTTTATTTGAAAATGTAAAGCGGAATAAAAGAAAGAAAAGAAACAGCAGATTGCCGTAAAGAAGATCAAATTTAGAAATAATTAATAAATTACTCTTACTATTAAATTATTTGCTGATTACAAGTTTATTATTGGTTTATTGTGGGTGATTTTAATTATATTTAAATTAATGCATAGTTTTTATACCTCTTGCTGTAATATCTTGTGTAACTCTCAACACTATATTGTTCATATATTGATACATCATTTTATTATTATTTTTCCTAGATACAGCACAGGACAACGAATTAAGTTAGTTATGTAGATATTTTCATCTAGGAATTTAAAGTCTTTGACTGTAACAAAACCACTATGTATTGTTTCAATCGAGATACATTCTTCGATACTATGTATTTTCTTAATTAGGTAGTTATCTATAAAATTTATAGATTTGCCACATTTTCTCATTAGTTTTATGATGAAAATATCTATTCTTATTATTTCAGCTTTTCTATAAAGTGTTAGGTTAGATATTCTTTTTTTGAGTATTTATTTCTATATACATTTAAGCAGCATCTTAAGATTTTTCTTTTAAACATTCTTATTTTTTCCATTAGATTCGAATTAAGATTAAACGAAATAGGACAGGAATAGGCGATTATTCATCTTAATCAACTTAGATAAAATTAATAAATATTTTTATCGGTCTTACAGTCTTTATAATATAATCTATTAGCTAAAATAAGAACAGACTGTCCTTGCTTATATTCACCCCTGTAGAATCTAGAATAGAACTTATTACTCGAATAAATTATATTAAAAATTAAAAATAAAATAAAATTAATAATAAAGTAAAATAATATAAAAATAATGAAACCAATATTCTATGTTAGTAAATAACAACCTCACTACCCCTAATACCTTAAATTTAGAATCAAACTAATCTAGAACTAAACTTGGAACTAAACTGAGTTTAGTTCCTGATGATGAACCTAGCGATTCGAAACGTCGAACACCAAAGGTGACTCTAAATTTAAGGAGGTGGGAGCAGTCAGGTTGTCTTTACTAACATAGAATATTGCTTTTATTATTTTTATTTTATTTTATTTATTATTTTATTTTTATTATATTATTAATTTTATTTTATTTTTATTTTTAATTTTTAATATAATTTATTGTAGTAATAAGTTTTATTTCAGATACGGGGGTGAATATAGACAAATACATTCTGACTGTCATGATTTTAGCTAATATATTATATTCTAAAGACTGTAAGACCGATAAAAATATTTATTAATTTAATTCAGAACAGTCGACATAAGTACAATTTTTAATTCTAAACATAGGTAAGTTATGATTTTAGATTTTTGATTCAAAGGAGAATAGAAAATATTGTGCAATTTTTTAAAAATATTGTTGAATTAGTTAGTTGTACGTTAATATGTTCGCTAAATCGTAATAAATCATCTAGGTATACGCCAAGATATCTTACAGATTTATGCGGAATACTAACATTGTTATCTGTGATTTAGAAAGACCTCCAATTATTTTTGACATTTTTTGATGTCCTATTGTTAATTCAGTTACGGAACAGTATAGTCTCACATTTGCTCCGGTTAAACTCTAAGTTCTACTTATGGTAGTATTCTTTTATGCATTTATTAACCAATTGTAATTTCGATTGTGCTTCAAAGATTATTTTGTTGCTATTTGTATGCGTTGTTTTCATTCTCGGAAGTTTATAGTTTTGTAACGTCCCGCACTGCTTAGGAGTTTATATTATAAGGCAAATGTCTACCCGGTTCTATACGCGACAATTTATTACCACGAAAGACCGACGATAATTTGGCCCGGTTTTTAGCCTAGTCTCTTGACTACTAGCCAGAAATGTGGGGCTGGCGTGCCAAGGTATGCACGACCCTTTAATTTTCATATATATATATATATATATATATATATATATATATATATATATATACCCCAAAAATAAGCGACTCCCAAGCTCTTAAGATTTTACTTGTGAACCCCAACTGTTTGGCTTCCCTTATAATATAACAAACATAGTTCCGTTTTACGTTATCCGATACAGTTTCATTTACAGGTAACAATATGGCTTGTGTGTGCAATCCCACCATTTAGCTCTACTCAAAAATAAGAAAGGAGTGGCTTCTGTATACAGGATTCCGTGTACAATCCCACCGTTTAGCCCAACTCCAAAAAGGAGCGGCTTCCGTGTACAGGATTGCATGTGCAATGCCATCGTTTAGCCCAACTCGTTATAAAAAAATGGTTTGTGAAAATATATAAAATATCAATTACAAAATATTATTAGTTACTTATAAAATTTATTTCGTCTAATGGTAATCCGTATACAGTCTATACTAACCTAATTGAGCGATTTAGATTAAGTAAACTCAAGTATAATCAAATAAAATAACTAATAGTACAGAACAATTAAACGTACAAAAATAACGAAAATAAACTAAAGTCCGAAGTGTTTATTTAAATTTCAATTAATGTAGATGCATTCGGTGATTTTCACATGAACCAATAGCAGATTAAGCTATAAGTACTGTTTTAAAAGTGTAATTCTAAACAAGTCGACACAAAAACTCATTAAATTCTGCATCTTTATTATTATCAATCGATTCGTTTAAATCGGACTCACTGATCAGAAGAGTTGTACCTGAACCTAAATGTTGTTCGTTATAAATGTTTTGTTTTTAAAACTATATTCACTCTTGTTAGAACTATTAATATAAAATTACTGTTAGTATAACAGCATTTTTCTTTGTACTGTCGCGTCCAGCGATTACGCCGGATATATATATCTTTATTCCCGAACAGATATATATATATATATATATATATATATATATATATATATATATATGTATATATATTTAAAAGTAAGCCAAGATTCGTAGATATTCTCAGGGTAATCCGTGAGAATAAATACGTTTATATATATTTGTATATATAAAGTGTCTGAGTCTCGCCTAATGACGAACCTCAATGCCAAATTCCTGCGCGGCGCACGCCTTCCCGTTATAAAAAGTCGGACCAGATGTGGCCGTAACAATGCAGCCTAGCCTTAGGCTCGCCGCGATGCGGCGCGGGCCGAAGTATCCTCTCTTCTCCCGCACCGATTGTACTTTCCCGCCCCCCTGGAAAATTCGGAACGAAGTAGAGGTGCGCTAATGCGCTGTTTACGACCCTTCCCCCTTTTTTATATACGAAGTACGAAACCCGAGAAACCATCTAATATACCAATATTCCAGGATACTGAAGTAACTAAAATACGTCCGAAATTTTAGTTTCGAGTAGAATATAAAGATTCTCGAATCAAAATAGTATTATTTCTGAATATGAATTTCGATTTTCTAAGTTATTAATGTAATGAAAAATGTACAAATAATCGTATTATTAAGCACGATAGATTGTTATAATATTATTATTACTATTCTAAGCACTAATATTCTTATTCTAACTAATATTACTGTTCTAATTGATAATAATGCCATTATTAATATTGTTCTTGTTATTATTACTGTTCCAATTAATATTTTCGATATTCCATAAAGGATTTTTCTCCTTCTCAAAAAAAAATCATTATGATTATTACTATGTTTAATATTACTTTTATAATTAGTTTACACAATAATATTTCTGCGGTTTTCGTTGATAATTTGCTCTTATTATTCATTAACCATTACAATTACTATTACGATGACTGTTTTTATTAATATTACGATTCGATTATTATTGCTATTATCCTCACTATTATTATTATTATTTTTTTTTTTTTTTACGGAGTCTGTGAATGCTGGTTATGCATCTCCGATGGTCGTTCAGCAAGAATGGTCCTGAAAAACGACCACCGGAGTATGTGCGACTCGACAGAAAACCCATGTCACTACGCACTAAACACATATCTCCGTGTTGCACCGACACCAGCCCGGAACTGTTATACACATTACTTCAGCCTGGGCGGCAGTCCTTGCGTGGTCATTTCACGTTCATATCTTTCATTCCAGATTCTCATGCATACTCGATATTACATTCACTCTTCATAGATTTTCAATCGTCTAGACATCCATCTGCTCTTTTGTTCTGAAGCACATTCATAACGTATTTTGCGATCAACCGCCAGCTGTCCGCGTCCGTCATCATAATTTTCGTCACGTTTTCTGGCGTGATCGCTCCTGTCCTCGTTTGTAACTCTAGTCGTGGCTCAGTCCAATGTTCGCACACAAAAAATGTGTGCTCCGCATCGTCCCAAGCTCATGCGCAGTACTTGCATTTTGAAGAGGCGACCCTCTTCATCTTGCAGAGGTACTTACGGAAGTATCCGTGTCCGGACAGAAATTGGGTAAGGTAGAAGTTCACCTCTCCGTATTTCCTCTCTTTCCACGGACCAATTTCGGGTATTAGTCTTTTCGTCCACCGTCCTCTTTCGTCCGTCGTCCACCGTCTCTGCCATATCTCGATGGTCTTCGTCCGATCTTCAGTCACAGCGACTCCCCTTCCAAAGTTCGAGCTCCGCTCGTAAATTCGCTTCCGTTCGGCCGCGAGCAGATCGATGGGAATGACCCCAGCAATTACGAAAACGGCGCTCTCAGATACGGTACGATACGCGCACGTGATTCTTAACGCGCCCACCCTTTGTACGCTTTTCATGGCTTTGGCGCGTTTCGTGATATTCATCGCGTCGGCCCAAACCTCCGCCCCGTAAAGCAAAATCGAGTGGGTAACGCTCATCAGCAGTCTGCGAACGTTCTGTTTCGGTCCGTTCATATTGACCATCAGTCTACTTAGAGCCTTGGTCTTTTCTGCTGCCTTTGTCACCGCGTTTCGTAGGTGGGGCCAGAAGCTCAGCTTCGTATCCAAGTTAACGCCAAGGTACTTGACTTCACTCCTGGTTTTCAGTCTTTCCGTCCCTAACGTCATCGGAACCACCGTCTGTATACGTCTGCGAGTCAGCAGCAACAACTCAGTCTTTTGCAGCGTGAGCTGCAGTCCGTGATCTGTCATCCATTCGTTCACGCGTCTCATCACCTGATTCAGCTTTAACTGAATCAAGTGATAGTCGCGTCCGACTATCACCGCTGCCATATCGTCGGCATAGGCAATGAGACGCGCGTCAGAGGACATGTCTAGTCTCAACAAACCGTCGTATTGTACGTTCCAGAAGTCGGGGCCTAAAATGGAACCCTGCGCCACCCCCGCTGTCACGGAAAAAAGAGGGGCAAACCGTGAGGAACTAGCGGCATTGAATCGCCGTCTGGTTTACCGTGTGGCACCAACAATAATTGGACGTCACAGTACTAATAAAATAGCAGGAAAATGTTTCAAAAAATTTAAAAATTTTGAAAAATTAGTTTTATGTAACTTGCCCCTGATTTAAAAATTCGAAAAAATTCAGAATGGTATATTGGCTTACAATACATCATATATAATTTTTTTAGTTGGTGTATTTTTTGTTATATTTTAGTTGCAGTTTGAAATGTTCAAATGAATTTATAGGTTAGGTTTTGTCCATAAAGAAATATGCAAAAATATGTAATATATAGACAGCAAGAAATCTTAAACTAATTACAGTAATTATAAAATTCAATTTATGATATCAATATATAATTTAATGTATACATTTATGTATTTTTTAATTTTATTGAATTTTTAATTTAAAAAGTTTCAAATATTGAATGAAATTCAATTAATATTATGTTTTTACTTTGTTTACATATACTATAATTCAGAAATATTATCGTTTTAGTTACACAATTTTATATGAGCTGTTAACATATATAATATAAAAATAATATAAAATTTTCATTAGTTATCGAAGTATGTATTTACTCCAAATTTGAATGGTCAGTATCTTTGTTTCACAGAGGCATTGAAAAGAACAGCTGTGTTTTTTGGGTATAATAGAGAAGCCTGAGATTCACAGCGAAATCTAAGACTAAAAAATGTGGGCCATCTTCTGAAATATGTGTGCAGAGTGTGTATAGTTGTGTATATATAGTGCAGAGTGTAATATGATCCCAAATGTCTTCATTTGGAATTCGAAATTTTCTTTGTTTTTCCTCTTACATAAATGTCATTATTACAGTTGCACTCGTATATATTTGAATTATCTATAGAATTATATAATTTCTATAAACATTTAGATGTTTCTGTACATTTTATAGATCGTCTATTAATTTACTACTACAAGTAAGTTTTACATAAGTTATTTTTCTTACCAAAAGTAGAGCTTCCTTTCAGTTTCTTCATATCATTAATGTTCATATACAAGATTGTAAAATATTCTTTTGGCAGTATATTTAAATAATGTTTCCATTTCGAATCTCGTTTGTTTTTTTCAATTAAAAGAGCAAGACTTAATTCTACTTGTGGCATATGTTTAATTAATATATCTGCTTTTAAATCATTTAATTCACAAGCTGCCGTATTAACATTAAAAATTAATTTTCTTGGAATCTTTAAAATGAGTTCATTTTCACTAAAATCGAAATCAGCACGTAAGCCTATATCATAACCAGGAAATTGCGCAATACTTATTCCACTGAATTTAGCTCCACCTTCTTTCAACCAAGCGGTAAATTCTTCCACGGCTTCTATTCTTGTCGATTGCTTTATATTCACATTTTCTAATTTTATAATATTTCCCAAAATATTTGATATCTCTAAATGATTTTCCCATAAATTAGTAATAGGACATGGATTACTGCTAACTATATAAAAATAATCATATATTTGAGGCTAAATTATTAAATTAAATAATTCAAATTAATAATAAATAAATTAGCATTCTAAATTCATATTCAAATACTATAATTAATTTCGATTTTTTCCTAGATAAAATACAATTTTTTCATAAATTCAGTTAATGGAAAAATAAATATTTAGTTTTTATGTGAGAAACTATTTTTCTTTATTTTCCAACAAACCAATTGTATAAAAAATAAAGAAAAATAAGAGTTCGTAAAAAAGTAGAAATTTTAATATCAAGGATAAGGAATGGATATGATGGCTTGGATTAAATAAATAGCGTTAAATTTAGTTTTAATATCTATTTAATACTATATCGCGAGGCATAAAAAATCTCCACTCGGTGAGTAGAGGAAAAAGCCTTTATTTAACAAAACAGAATTGATTGCAAGCTCGATTAAAACCGCACACTTTATTTATATACAAAATTGAAAAATAAAAATTTCGCGTATCTTACTTGCTGATGCAGTTTTACACACGTTATCACATAATACAGATACAAAGAAGATACAATGTAGCGCGATTCTGGCTGCGGCCAACAGCAATTTTACAGAGGATGAGGTACCAAATGGGGAAGGAAGATTCCGCGAGTCACCTTCTGTTCTGTGTCGTGGCCCTGACGTCTCGGAAAGAAGTACAGCCCTTGCCACAAACAACAGCGACCGGGCACAATTACCGCCAGCAACTTCCTCGGAGTGATATCTAAACAGGAACTAGTCTCCTGTCCCGTTGATACGCCTGCTATTTACGCCGATTATTCGCGCACAAAATCACACAAAACATACACGCTTTTAACCTAATTAAACTTAAGGCGGTATTCTACTTTACAACTTTACAACAAAAGATATTTTATTTTTTTTACATTTTTCGAAAGTAAATATATTCAAGAATGTTAGCTCAAAATTTTAGAAAGATTCAGGTAGTCTAACTATACTTTTTGATCTTTAGAACGCACTCACCTGAGCGTGCTATTCCGACCCGCCCAGCGCGCGTGCCGGATAAGCCATCTACTTGGCCTTGTTCGCTGCAGCAGCTGTTCCCCTATTATAAATCATTACACATATATATATATATATATATATATATATGTATATATATATATATATTCTCAACAAAATCTATTCCTTTGCTTCTCAATATTACCTTTCCTTTATAATTTTGCTTCTGTATTTTAGTTCTGTATTTCAGTAGTGGAGAAAGATGTGAAGAAACCAAAAGTCGTGAGTAAAAAAGCGAAGACTGCTGATCTAAGTATTAAATTAATGAAGGAGTTATCTAAAAACTACAGTAGAAGGCATGCGAAACGAGATCTGGGCCGGCTATTATCACAAAATCTCAACAGACTCCAAACCACAGCATCCGTACTGTTCAGACAGCTGATGCAAGTATAAGAAGGCCGAAACAAACAACGCTTTAAAAAATTATAAACATCGTCCTGCTATTGCTAGTGACGTACAAGAGGTGCTGAAACCGATCTACGAAGATCTAACAAAAACGGAATTGCTAGAGAGATGTTTGGGCAAAAACACTCAAAATAACAATGAGTGTGTCAACTCAACAGTTTGGGCTATGGCACCGAAGCATTTCCTATAATGGAAAAAAAAATGGTTAAAATTGCATGCATTACAGCTGCCTGCATTTTTAATGAAGGATTCAGCCCACTTTTGAAAATAATGGAAATTATGAGCCTGAAAATCGGCCAAACCGCCATGCAGCTCGCCAATATGCGCGACCAACAGCGCATCGTTCAGGAGAACCGCCGCTCGACTGAGGCTTCTAAGGAGAGCAGAATTCAAAAAAAGCAGGCTAAATTAGATGAAAATACTCGCTGGAACAAGTTGAAGGCATATTATATGGCCCAGGCATCGCTGATTGAGTGTAAGACAATTTTTTCTACGATTTTTCACTTACAAAAACTATTCTATATGTTTGTATCAACAGTCCTAACTAGAATCAACTTAAAATTTTACTTAAATTTTAACTATATTTTTATTGCAAAAAAGGACGAAAAAAAAGCAATTTTTTTTCTTTCGTATTTTAGCCGCCATACTGAATATAAAACTATTTGATTTTTTTTGTTTCAGACCATCCGTCGGCAAGATTTTACGACCACGACAAGGTTACCTACTTTTTAAAATAAATAAAAAAAATTTTTTTTAGGTACTTTAAGAGTGTATTTATTAAGCATTTCAAATCCTATATTCATATCTTCAATAGCATTCTCAGAAAAGTTTCACAAAAATAGCGTTTTTTCGAGGGTCTAAAGTAGAATACTGCCTTAAACTACTTATTTACTGATTAGCGTAAAGTAATATAAATATTGAAAACAAATATAAAATGAAATATAATCAAATATAATTAAAGGGTAATTAATAGAAAGAAGGATGCAAGATTGAATAAACTAAAGAGCTAAGCGCGTAGGAAGTCTCACACGAAACTGAAAATAACGTCTCCTCTGAACGAACGTCTCGCACCACGTGAAGTAGACATTATCTGCAGTGAAGCCGTCCTCCAAAAAAGGAAACAAGAAGAGTTTCCCTGAATCTGGAGAATTTATTGCGCGAAAAATGTCATAAATTAAATTCTCAGCTTAATGTAAGTATCGAAAGCGGCTCTCAATATGTCCTGCACGTGACCGAGAGACACCCGTCATTCTTACCTTCTCACTATTGCTTAGAAATCCGAGCGAGAAAACGCACTGCATGAACATTTCCGCTCGCCTTTGTCCTATCGACGAATTAAGATCCTTTATATTTACCTGTCTTGTCAGCTGTTGTCTTCTTCAATGTGTCCGTCGGCACCAAGGTAAGTAACCTCTCTCAAATGTAATACACTCGTGCCAATGCTTTTTCCAATCATTGAAGCACTTCTGATTTTTGGTATAGTCTTTGATCTTCATTTTTGTTATAGTCTTGAGTTCTTTCAACGATGCAGTTTTTATCTCCCTAATCATTGAAAATCGATGTCCTTTCATGGATCTTTTCAGTTTTGAGAAAAGAATAAAATCAGTGGGTGCCAAATTTGGTGGATATGGAAGCTGAGGCATAAATGTGGTGTTGGTATTCGTAAAAAAATATCCCACAAGCAACGAGGAATGAGCAGATGCATCATAGTGATGCAAAAGCCGCGAATTATTTTTCCAAAGTTCCGGAGGTCTTTTCCGTATCGCCTTTCGCAAACGGTGTATAACTTCAACATAGTAGAAGATTTCAAGAGTGTTTCAGGCAATGAGGAGCTTTGTAATCTCCCACGAACTCGAAGAACGCCGTTGACGTCGAAAAATGGAACCAGTCTAGAAAGAGGGCTGCGAAGCTAAATTTCTTTTTCTGCAAAAATAGAAAGACCTTCGGAATGAAAATGCCGACATTAAATCAAGCGATATAAAGATGAATTTTGCTGAATGGAAATCCAGTACTGTGAGTTGAGCGGCGATAGATGAAAACTTTTCGAATGATGAAAGATCATCATTGTCATCTGATGGATCAGTCAGTTTTTCGACCGTGTGATAGATATGAAGTTGCCCTTGCAACAATACTATTTGCACAGGTCGTTCGGAAGGCGGTTGAGCAAGCCAATCCGGACCTTACCGCCAAAGCAAAAATTATGCAGGCTCAAAAAAGCTCGATCCATGTGTAGTGTAGTACGGCGGTTTGTCATTACTGCTGAGATGCTTCCAAGCTTCTTCTCGAAACGAAGTACCGATTTCACTAACACGGACGTTTACAAGAGTCGGCGATCTTGAAAAATAACTGTTAAATGAGACAAGACGACCTTGAGTCGCTCCAAAAGTGAATTTATGATGGAGCTTATAAGATGCCCGTTAAAATGAGTTTAGCAAAATAAGTGAAAAATGTCACACCGCATAATTCTAATCGAAATAGTCTCGAATTTCTCAGGAGTGACGGAGTTGACCCTGGGACGACTGTGTATAGAATGGCACCCTAAGCCCCCATCGAGCCGTCCGTAAACTCAAATGAAGATGCCAAATTGCTTCGATTTGCATATGCATCTATTCTGCTATCTGAATGATTGGAGATAAAGCAGTGACGAGCGAAAGCTCAGCCACATATAAAAGAGTTTGTAGGAGAGTGGAACGTCCCAGTCCAGCTGATTAATCCACAAATCCTGTAATATTATTTTTGATCAAATAATCGGAAGTGTAAAAAGTCTTAACGCATCGTAAAATCGTGTAGTATCTGATAAAACTTCTCTTTCAAAATTAAAGAAGGCCGTGGTATTAGAGAAGAATTAAATACAAATTCATCTGTCTTTATGACCCACTTTTGTCCAAGAGTCGACACAGTATCTGCAACTCAAGCAGTAAGAAAATTACAAACATCGCCTTCGGGTAGATCTTCAAGAATTTCTGGGTATTCGTTGATTATTTTCCAATTACATACCTGCAGATGCTAGGAGACCGATCAGATGATCTCACTGGGCTGTAACTTATTGTTGATCATTGACAGCTGAAAAAATGCGATCGATTTTAAAATTTCAAAAGAATTTTATGAGCTAAAGGTTACGTATATTAGCTTTTCTTAGAGGTTATTGGGTCTTTCATATCTAGATACGGTGCACAGGACTTTCTATATGTCATTATAGCAGCACAGTTATCTACAATTATAGCATCGACTTCTTTTCTCCAAATCAGCTGACCTTCGATACGAACTAACAATTATTAGAACATTTTTATAACGTCGATGACAATAGCTGTGCGAACTAGGCGCCAACGTGATTTTGCCTTTTGCAGTCTTTTGCCTTTTATAACAATATTATCGGCAAATTCCGTCACCGCTCATCTAACATCGGACGAGCAGCCGTTTTTATAATAATAATATTTTATAATGGTAATAATAATAATAATTATATTTAATAATTATGGTATTCTTATTATAATACTTAGTATAATATAATAATTATAATATTAATTCATGACATGTATTTATAATATAATATATCTGCAGTATTTTATTTATAATAATTTAATAACATATTAAATTATTTTACTTATAATAGTTCGGATAACTATATAGATGTACATATATAACTATATACATACACATGTATACGTTTCTCTACGTGTATATGCACAAATGTATGATTACATACATACATATACACACACACACACACACACACACACACACACACACACACACACACACACACACACACACACACACGGATGGGTCAGCTGCAGAGTTCGAAAAAAAACAGAAATAAAGCGCTGCTTCAGGTGTTGGGCAGATTGGCCATTTAGCGTCCGTGTGCTCGGGCCCTGACAGAACTAAACTTTGCAGGCACTGCGGTGGAAAAGACCATCTATCCAAGCTGTGTGTAAACGGGCCCTGTTGTTTACTCTGTAAATGTGAAGGAAAAAAGGAGATTAACCATCCAGCATACAGCTATAAGTGCCCGATTACCGTGGAGTTTTTAAACAGACATAAAACATGAAAATACTCCAACTGAATACCAACCATTGCGTAGCAGCTCATGACCTGCTGAAACAGACAATAAAGGAGCTAAGAATAGACATTGCTGTAATCTCCGAACCATATTGTGACAGGGTCAGACCACAGCGCTGGATAAGTGACACAAGCAATAGAGCTGCCCTCTGGATTGGTCAAAATAGGCAGGTACTAAAGCAGTCGAGTCATCGGAGCGAATTGATATCCTGGGCTAAAATACAAGAAATATACGTCTTTAGTGTATATGCTCCTCCAAGCTTGACGGACAAGCAGTTTGAAATCCTTGTAGCTAAATTAGTTGATGAAGCCATGGACAAGAAACCATTATTAATCGGTGGCGATTTTAACGCGTGGTCCACAGCCTGGGGAAGCGCTTCAACAAATAACAGAGGTAGTATGCTGCTTGATGGCCTTAATTCTCTTCAACTCCACGTGGTTAATAAGGGATCTGAATCCACTTTCATTAGGGGTGATAAACAATCAGTCATTGATGTAACATTCGCCAGTGATGACTTGATTCAGCGGATCCTTAATTGGAGAGTAAGCGACCTTTACACCCACAGTGATCACAGGGCGATCTTGTATGAGATTGCAGAGAAGAAAGTAAAGAACAAGTGCAATGAGTGGATGCCCACACGGAAATGGAACATCAGATCGCTAGACTGTGAAGTGTTCGCCACTATAATATCAGAAGAGCGTTTAGAATATGGTGCACCAGGCCATCTGGCAAATGCACTCATGAAGCATATCTCTGAAGCATGTGATGCATCGATGACTAGGACTAAGAGCGGATTTAAACATCGTCAATCTGTCTACTGGTGGACAAATGAAATTGCAGAATTTCGCAAACAATGTCATCGCGCACGTAGACTTGCCCAGAGAGCCCACGCCCATCGTGATACGTTTAATAGTTTATTTCCAGAAGCACAAAGAGCGCTTGGCAAGGCCATTAAGGCAACCAAGCGTCGATGCTGGCTTGAACTGTGTTCAGAGGCCAACAATGACTTATGGGGACGACCATACAAAACAGTCATGGCACGATTGAGTAGGGCACCAATACAACCCACTAGCACGGTATTGATTGATAAGATTGTTTCCGCTCTCTTTCCCAATAACATTCATGGGACTGTACTGCGCACGCAACACTAGGACGATATACCTCCTACAACAGAAATGGAACTACATAATGCTTTCGCTAAGACTAGAGACAATGCTGCCCCTGGCCCTGATGGTATCCCTAATGCGGCAGTTAAGTTGGCGATACAGAAGAATCCAGCTATATTTCTAAAAGTATATAATGCTTGTCTTCTTGAGGGTATTTTTCCTGATTGCTGGAAAACTCAAAGGTTAGTCCTGTTACCTAAGGGCAATAAGCCACTTGATGATCCTTCATCATACAGGCCATTGTGTATACTCGACACGGTAGGTAAAATATTTGAAAAAATAATATGTAGCCGACTGGAAGCATTCACTGAAAGATTGCACGGCTTATCCTCACGCCAATTTGGATTTCGGAAATCAAAATCAACAGTCGATGCGATTAAACTGATAGTGTGTACCGCAAGAAATGCAATCAGTGGTAAGAGATGGAAAGGTGGCACTAAACAGTATTGTGCCATTTTCACTCTAGATGTCAAGAATGCCTTTAATTCACCGCGCTGGTCTTCTATTATGAGTTCTCTTAAAGAGTACGGAGTACCTGGTTATTTACAGAATGTCGTGGCCAGCTACTTTGAGATCGAACGGATGAAGGAACTGTATTGCATAAGTTTACTGCGGGAGTCCCCCAAGGCTCAGTTATGGGACCTATATTGTGGAATATTATGTATGATGGCGTGTTGAGGATTCCACAACCGCCTGGTTCAATAACAGTAGGGTACGCCGACGATATCGCTCTAGTAGTAACGGCTAAGACTCTTGATGAACTTACTGAAAATGCCAATGAGGCAATCAGCAACATCAGTAGATGGATTAAGACGGCTGGTCTACAATTAGCGGAGCACAAGACAGAAGTAGTTCTTGTCAGCAGTCGTAAGAAGGTAGATAGTATTACTCTTAAAGTTGGTAGCTCCCGCATTAGTTCTGCGCCATCTTTACGATACTTGGGTGTCCAGCTTGATGCCAGGTTAAATTTCTAACATTGGTGGCCCCCGCCCACCCCTGAGGAAGCTATTAGCTTATGTTGTTAATTCTGTCAGCATGTATGCAGCACCAATCTGGCATCATGCATGTGGAATTAAATCGTATTGTGAGCTGTCCATTGCGACCCGTCGTCGCTCCTGTATACGTATTATTAGTGGTTTCAGGACAGTATCCACCGACGCTGCTGAGGTACTTGCCGGAATTCTTCCTTTCGATTTAGCTGCAGATGAACTGGCTAGGCTGCATAACATATGTAAGGCCGCAGTGGATTCCCTACAAGGTGCTAAAAATGTGGAACGTCATCGTTCTATAGATATATGGCAAAAACGATGGACCGATTCTAGCAAAGGCCGATGGACTTATCGTATCCTCCCAGACATACACAGATGGTTCAACAGGAAACACGGGGAATTAGATTTCCACCTAACTCAGTTGTTGACTGGACATGGTTGTTTTAGGTCCTATTTCCACCGCTTTCATCTGGATAATAATGATCTCTGCCCCATCTGTCCGACTTTGGTTGAGGATGCTGAGCATATATTGGTGAGCTGCCCTCGTTTTAGAACACAACGTGAGCACTTGATGAACATCATCAATAAGCCAATAAGACCAGAGAGCATCCTATCAATAATGCTGGAATCTTCTGAAAACTGGAAGGCAGTAGCCAGTTTCGCAAAAGAGGTGATGACCAAACTTAGATAAGCCGATAGAACTAGGCGAATGGGCCAGGATGAACCAGGCCAACTGATCCTATTTTAAAATACAGAGGACGAACACCGAACCCCTGATCACCTGTGTGGATGGGGGACGTAGGATAGTGTCATAAGAAGAGGAGTCGTATAGGCTAATTAACAGCCCCGCCGAAGTAATATTCCCGGATAGTTCCGGCGGGATGCTGGTTTCGAGAGGCCACTAGTGCAGAGCTTGCTCTGCCTACGCCTAATAAAAACACACACACACACACACACACACACACACACACACACACACACACACACACACACACACACACACACACACACACACACACACACACACACATATGCAAACACACAATTTATTCGTCTTATTGTATTTCATAATTAAATGCGGCGGGTGTTTTCGTTCGGGACACCTGTTATGTACAATCACAGTATACGCGCTGGTGTACGAACTCTCGGGTTCCCCTACCAAGGTATACTTCTCAATATTCGCGCGAGTCGAGTATGAGAGAGAACGGTAGCGTGTGGGTATGCCTTAGAGAGGGACAGCAGGCGCAGGCCTAATATACTTGACACGGCTCGCTCTTACCGCGCGAGATGTATCCTCTCCCGTGTATTGGTATAACTATTTTCAACGGTAGAGTGAGAGTAGATAGTGCGCTCTCTCCCTATTTCGAGTTTGCCAGTGTATCCACTGTGCATGTTTCAGTGATCGTCGCGACCTTTTTCGAGTTTATGTGTGTCTATTGTGAGTTATAATATTATTTCGTGTATAATATTCGTTATGTCTTGCGGACGTGTTAGATAGTTATAATATTATTTCTTACTCATATTTTTATTCATATATTTATATCTAATTTAGTTGTGTGAAAATAATTTGCGCGAACGTATTTATTCGGTCGTCGCAAAGATAAGGGACATCGGTGAAGTCCGCGCGAAATCTCAAAAATTTTAATAATCCAACTAACTTGCGACGCAATATATATATATATATATATATATATATATATATATATGTAATGAAACCTTCGTCAAATAATAATTAATTTTTGTTTTTATCTGTGATTCAAGATATCTACAGTAAGATAGCGATCATTTATTAATTTTATTATTTTATTTATTATATAATCATAAGTTTTAAGAAAATAACTTTTTGTACAACCTCTTAAAAAACACAATCCAGTTAAGAATTATTGACTCCATTTATCAGTCCTGATAAATTCCTCCCTCCTCAAAAGAACCCTAACCATGAGATACAATAAAATAACATCAAATATACAGAACAATAAAAAAGACGGAGGATTACATAACAACGGAACGAGGACATGTGAAAATAAAATAAAGTCGTTAATTATTTAAATAACTGGTGAATAAATCAAATTGTAAGGCCGAAAATTATTTTTATTATTAATATTTCTTTTCTTCATTAATAGCAATTCTGAAAGTAGAAAAATGGAACGCATAATAACTGGAGATGTGACATGGGTCTATGCTTACGATCCAGAAACATCCGATCAATCGAGCGAATATGGTGGCAAAAGAAAGCGGAGACCGAAAAAATCACGCCAAAGTCGCTTGCAAATCAAGGTTATTTCCACTATTTTCTTCGATTATCGTGGTGTATTGCATTATGAATTCCTTCCAACCGACCAGATGATTAATTAAGAATATTATTTGAGTATTATGCGTCGATTTATGGAAAGACATCTTTTGGAATTTGCAATACAATAATGCATCAGCGCACACTGCATTGACTTTACATGAATATTTTGCCAAAAATCAAACCAATATCATTCCTCAACCACCGTACTGGCCTGATTTAGCGCCGCGTGACTTTTCGCTCTTCAGCAAACTCAGACGACCACTTCGGAGACACGGTTTTGATTCGATTGAAGAAATAAAAGCCAAAATGAAGAAGGAACTGATGGCCATTCCGGAATACGAGTATAAAAAATGTTTTGAAAATTAGAAAAAGCTTTAGCATAGATTACATTGCATTCGGGGGGATTATTTTGAGAGGAGGTGAATTAGATTTAGAAGAATAAATATATATATTTCAAAAGTTATAAATAAAGTTTTACTCATATTTGTACTCAGTAGTATGTATTTAGAAAACGAGTAAGAGAACTTCAAAAAGCTCGATACCGGTGAAGAAATTTTACAAAGATATCACGAGCTGCTACGTGGCGATGCACAACTAATATCACAATTATGCTTTAAATATAAGTACCTTGAAAGAACTTCAGATGGAATTAATAAATTATTTATTTATCACCTGGAAAATTCAAAAATCTTGATTTGCAAATCAGTGATAGAAAATAAGAAGTAAACGAAACAATACGATTGTTTGTCAATACACGTCGCTGATACATTGCAGAGGAGTTTTCGATGAATTCAAAGAAATAGGTTCAAATGGCTCAAAATCACAACTTTTAAACCATGTGAGCTACATGCGATACGTCGAGTCACCAATACATTCCACATCATAAGTTTCCAAAAGCAAACAGTATGCCTCGGCCGCACTTTTTCTCATATTACGTTTATTATGCTGGAAACATGCGATGATTTTGCTGGATAAAATAAAAAACACCAAAAGAAATGCTTAAATACAATCCTGCAAACTTGTTGACAGATACACAACCTACAAACATAACACATGAGGTCTGACATTGCTGCCCGGCATCAACTGGTGATGCCATTTTTGGACAAACGTTGGAAATTTACTTACACATCCAATATATATATATATATATATATATATATATATATATATATATATATAAATTTATATTCATACATTACGAAAATATATATTTCACTTTAACTTTCATTTCGTGTTTGGCCAAAATATCAGACACGATCATGCTGGAATGTGTCGGCGCATTATCGTGGTGAAAAAAAACAGGAATTGTCTGCCCACAAATCTGGCCGTTTACGACGAATTGCTTCACGTAGGCGCCTCAAAATGGCCAAGTAGTACTCCTTATCGACCGTTTGACCTCCTGGAACGAATTTATAGTGAACCATCCCATGCTATCCGAGAAAAAAACGATGAGCATCGCCTTGAATTTCGGCCGACATTGATGCGGTTTTTTCGGTTTCAGCTCATTTTTGGAGCGCCATTCGCTAGATTGTTGGACAGTTTCGATGTCGTATTCATAACTCCATGTCTCCTCACCAGCAATGATGCGTTTGATGAATGTAGGGTCTTCAGCTACGTTTTGAAGCATCTCTTTTGCGACCTCTACTCAACGCTGTTTTTGTAAAAGATTCAGATGTTTTGGAACGAGTCTAGCATTGACACGCTTCATATGCAAAACATTAACCAAAATATATTGAATCGATCCATAAGAAATGTTGAAAACCTCTGCTATCTCTCTGATGTCGACACGACGATTTTGGAGCACTGTTGCCTCAACTTTTTCGATATTATCTTTGTTAACAGAGGTGGCTGGGCAACTTACATGAGGCAAGTTTTTGACGACTACACGACCTTTACTGAATGTTTTGTGCCACTCACATACTTGTGTTCGCGATAAAGTAGACTCCCCAAAGCACTTCTGTAACATTTTTAACGATTCCATAGCCATAATTCCATTGGAAACACAAAATCTCAAGCAAACTTGTTGATCAACTTTTTCCCCCATAGTCAATATCGCGAGACAAACTTTTTTCATCGTAAACAAACAGCTGACAAACACACTAATGGAGATATGGTGCTCAAATTTCATGCGAGCATCAAGAAAGATTGTATCAGTATAGGGAAAAAAATGTTACCGATTCAGTTAATGCGCGGAGTTTAAATGCACCAGTCCAGGTCAAATTTGATCATAAATAAAAAGTACGTACAATAAAGGACAGAAGATATAGATATAGAGAGACAAAACAGATTAATATAAAGGGATGAAACAAATTATAACAGATATTATTATACAAAAGAAAGTAATCAGAAATGAGTGGGTCAGATAAAGAAAAATTAGATCGACAGCTTACTAAAGTGAAATAACCTAAATGTCGCACAGGACAAGATCTGTTGAAGATGAGCTCCAGATCAAAAAGTACTAAATTAGAAAAAAATCTCTTCTTGTGAAGATGGAAGTAAAACTCAAGATTATTAACTTAATCAAGTTAAATAAAAAGAAAATTTTAATGATATAAACGCAGTACAGTTCTGGAAATTATTTGAACTGTACACATGGTAACTTGTATCAAAGAGCACTGACCTAATAGTTCACATAAGCGCAATGATTAGGACAGTTCTTACTTGCATTATTTGTAAAACTATTGTATTATGTTAGGCGACGTGGTAAGAATACGTATATGAATGCATAGGGATATTCAATATGAAACCACCTGATAGATATTTATACAAACTTTGAAAGTATGCGTTCTGCTTAAGTGTTGCAGATTGTGTGTTAGATTTATAAATGATCGCCTAACATGCGAATTACCCCATTTAGTAAAACATTACATACTATCAGTAAATGTTTGCATTCGTATCTTAAATGAAGTAGATTATTGCGAAATTTAGTTAAAGTTGACTTAGAACCTTCGTCGAGAAATTCTTGTTACCATAATAAGTTGTTAACTAAAAGATTTAAAAATTTGTTTATGTTCTCTCAAGTAGTGGTAATTCCGTTGGAAACCAGATTCTTAATTCATTAAAAGTTTTAGCTCTAAAATAATTTTATACTACATGTGAAATCATAAAATTTATTAAACTAAATTTATTAAATTTTATTAACCGACTAAATAAATATATTAAAATTTATTAGCCGAGTTTGGAGTAATTGCGCGCGCGACTATCGCACCCGACGCGACACAATCCTCGTCGTCCGCCGTCGTACATGCACAACCCCTTTTTCTTCTTTTGCTCTAAAAATTGTCCAAAGCCGCACTATGCGCACGTCATTCTCGCATGAATCGCCAAACGAGCGCCAGAAAGAAATGTAGGTAGAGAAAGAGAAAATTTGAGACAGAGGCGTAGAGTCTGAGAGGAAGAAGAAGTCGTAAATGGAGTTAGTGGTGCTATAGGGTGAAGAGTTGGAATAGAGTGACGACAGGAAGATCAGATGTGAGGGAAACGCAGATAGGGAAGAGAAAAGGCGCAAGAAATAGAAATAGCAAAGGTAGAAAGATAAAGGGTAGTAGAGAGAGATAACGAAGAGAAAGGAGAGCAAAGGAAAAACAGCAGTAGGAGGAATAAGAGGAGAGCGGCAAAAGTGATAGACGACGAAGCCCCTCTCACTAACTCATCGTCATCGACGGTCCACCGCCGAGTACAGAGGTGAAAGCGTGTCACGCGGTTTTCCGAAGCCTTTGTTTCTTTTTGTGTGAGCCTCCGATTCCGCCGTCACGGCGATCGAGTTGGGTCGCGTATAATATTCGTGCGCACGTAGAATAAGTAGGTGCATAACTGAAAATTAGCGCGTGTGCATTTATAACATTCAAATTAATAAATTAACGAGGAGTTAGTGCAGTAGAGTCATGACGTAATAATTATTCTTTTGTTATTTCCTCTCCCTTCTTACTCCTCCAACATCGGCCTATATCACGTCTTCGGATTCCATAGTTTTTTTTTAGGTGGTATTTCTCTGCACAGACCGGCGGTGCCCCCCCCCCCTAGTGAAATCTTGGATTAAAGTGAGCAGGTAAGTGGATTATAGCATAGACTGTTTGTCTGTGCAGATGTAAATAACATAAAGTTTTTCAACACGAGTTCTTATAACAGAAAATTCAAGTTAAAACAACGTGTATCATTTATAAAACCGACGTGGCCACTTCAGAAGAAATCTTTACAAAAAAATTTTTTACCATGGTTACTCAACTAATACTAACGTTTTCTTTCGCATAATACATAGATATAATAAAAAAATGACAATGATTGTTTTTGAATTGACTTTAGAAAAACTACCAGAGTCACAAAATAAGATGCACATCCATTACCACAAATTAATAAAAATAATTATACATTCTATATAAATTAATACAAATTTGAAAGAAATACAGCGATTCATTGTCCTAATATCGTGGTATAGACGTTTTTGAAAAGACATTTCCAATGTTGCCGCTTCTCTACATAAACTAGTAAAGAAAAAAGCTAAATAGAAATGGGGAGAAACACAACAAAAAGCTTTATTGAAATAAAAAAATTATTAACAAATTCATCGATTCTTACCTGTCCAGATCGGGAAAAGCCGTTCGTACTCTAGACAGCTGCAAGTACCGAAAAACTAAGAGCCGCCCTTACAGAATCATACGAAGAATCTGAGCGTACTACTATTTATGCCAGTCGCACTATCACACCAGAAGAGCAAAATTATTCAGCAACCGAGCTTGAGTGGTTAGCCATTAATTTTATCACTAGATTCGATCTTTCTAAGGAATTATATTGTTGTGTATATGGAGGTGAACGTCAATGTATAATTTTAGAATTTTCTAATAACGTCAAAAAATCCTTACATATGATTTAACCGTTAATTGTTAGAAATTAAAGTATGAGGACATCCATTGCGGGAGATTAATTGTTCTTATACTGCATTTGTAATCGCTTTGTCATTAGCTTTACGCACAGGCCATAGTTCGATCTTTCTCTTTTTGTCCTACACAACTAAGAGCCATGTATTTGACTTTGTCGAATGGCTAACGGTCCATTTAAATCGATATATTCGATTTCCAAAGATTGCTTGAATTTTGCAGCCATTATCAACATTCCACGCCAATAAAATAATTTTGCTAGGCTTGCACGTGTCTTTGTAACACCTAGATGGTCAGCAGTTGGGTCGTTCTACATTTTTTTTAATGTGACATTTTGTTCTAATTATCGAACATTTTCCATTTTGTTGATTCGCCTATTTCATTAAAATCAAGCGTATGTAAAATCTGTTTGCATAGTTTATTATTCTCTATACTGTAGTCGGGTTTATTTTCTGGGTTGGATTTGATGGCTGATAAATATTTCATATATCAGTCTTCCTTGGATTTTTTTATACTTCAAAGTTCTACAGGCTTGCGAGAGAGTATGTCGCCAAGAAGATTATCATTGCGTGGTTGATATTTAATTTCGAAATCGTATTGACTAACTTCGAGAACCGATCTAGCCAACAGTATAGACAGACTTTCGATCGTGTTTAATCATCTGAAAGACTGATGATTGGTTAGTACAATAAAATGATAACCGTCTAGACAGCGATATATTTTAGTAACCAATTTATCCTCAGACGAAAATGAGTTTAAATTATTCCTTTGAATGTACTGAAGAGGGGAAAGATCGTCCACTGCGGCATCTAATCTGGACGTGGCAACGCCAGTCACCCAAACTTTGTGAAAAATATTTAAAAAATTATATAATAAAAGTTTTATGGAATAATTTTTAGTTTAGAAAAAAAATTATTCAATCAAAAGTTGTAGATCCTATTGAAATAAATCTATTGTGTTCTATCCATTTTAAAAATTGTAAAATCATTTTAAAGCAAAAACATATCGAATGTAAAAAATTTATTTTAGATAGATCTTTCGAATTCATTTGAAATAATATTTAATAAACTCTCTACTGTTTCATATACCATAATTTATATGCTATAATGAGGGTGGATTGATAAGTTTCCGGCCTGGCCAAGAGATGGCGCCACTAGGCCTACCTTGAGGTGGCTTTCTGTAGTACCTTCCTTAGATTACTTGTAACTATAGTTTCAGTCCGATCGCCATGTTCGCCAAATAGTAAATAAATAAATAGTAAATAAATAAAATATATATCCATAAATAAAATAAAATTACTAAAAATAATATTCTATGTTAGTAAGGACAACCTTACTGCCCCCACCACTTTACATTTAAATTCACCTTTGGTGTCCGACGTGTCAAACAGCTACGGTTCATCCTCAGGAACTAAACTGAGGTTTAGTTTTAACTAAACTAAGAGTTTAGTTCAGATTTAGTTTAGGTAGTAGGGGCAATCAGGTTGTCCTTTACCAATATAGAATATTGTGTTTATTATTTTTATTTTATTTATTATTTTATTTTTATTTTTAATTTTTAACATAATTTATTGTAGTAATAAGTTCTATTTCAGATTCATCAGGGGTGAATATAAACAAGGATAGATCAAACATCTTTAGACATATAAGATCTGATTTTCAATTAATACATGAAACTCCCCATGAAAGTCATTGACAGACAGGTATTTAGTTCAGTTTAGTTCCTGAGAATGAACCGTAGCAGTTCGAAATGTCGGACACCAAAGGTGAATCTAAATTTAAGGCAGTAGGGGTAGTCAGATTGTTCTTTACTAACGTAGAATATTGCTTTTATTATTTTTATTTTATTTATTATTTTATTTTTATTTTTATTTTATTATTCATTTTATATTATTTTTAATTTTTAATATAATTTATTATAGAAGTAAGTTTTATATTATATTCTACGGGGGCGAAGATTAACAAGGACAGTCTTACTGTCATTATTTTAGCTAATAGATATTAGAAAAACTGTAAGGCCAATAAAAATATTTATTGATTTAATTCAGAACAATCAACATAAGTATAATTTTTAATTTTAATTTCATTTTAATAAACTTAAATATATAAATTTTCAGCAAAAACAAGAGTTGGTAGTAGATAGTTTTTAGAAGTCTATCCAAGTATTTATTTCAAATTATGTCATTTATGAATTTTAGCAACGAACGGACGACAAATTACACCTGTTTGAGTTATTTGTAAAATTGACCTTTTTAGCCTTATATTCATTTTTTTTCAAAGTTTAAGAATTATATTTTCAATTTATCATGAAGAATGAGACGAATTATAAAATTTATTCATAATAAAAATGACAATATACAGTTATGTAACCAATTGCTTTATGTTTAATAACAATAATATATATTAATTGTTTGCAAGAGAAAGATATTGTATGTTAAATTATAGAAGAGGTTTTCTCTTAAAAGTAAGAAATGCTTTAAGGCTAAATGACATACCAAAACGTATGCATAGATATTGTGAAGATGAAGTATTGACATATAATTATATATAATATTACTCTACAATAAGAAATCATAAGTAGCTATATCTGCTTTATTTATTCGATTGATATTACATGAATCATTTAAAGTATAAATCAGCTACTTACTTTATAGACAGTATTTATAAAATATAAATATCTGTCTCAATAAAATACAAAATTTTGATTTAATAATATTTTAAGAAATTTCATAAAATCTATTTTTTTAATAATCATTTCATATTCAATAAGAATGTTATAGATAGCTATATCAATATGATGCAATTCATATTGATAAGTTCTGTATCATCCTATTACCATTTACAAATGTATACATATATAATAAACACAGATGTCAACAATCTATAAAAAAATTATTAAAAATTTTTAAAATAATTCTCAATCCCTAAAAAATCAAAAATTATATTAAAACTCCATATGTTAAAGATATCACTATTACAATTTGCATTACATACAATTAAAAATAGTTAAAAAATATTTTATCAAAAGCACTTGCTTATAATTATAAGTAACAAACTTGTTATTCTTATTCCAAAGGAATAAAAATATTCATTTCTATAATAAATACCAAAACCAAAATCAATAAAAAAAATTTATATTCTTATTGTTCAAACATGAAAATTCTTTTTTATTAGAATGTAGTTCAGTTATTACTCATTCTTATTACTAATCAGTTATTAATATTAAATTTATAAATTAAATTATATTAAAAAAATTTGTCAAGCCTTCAATTTTTCTATTTTTATTTATACATATAAATGTAGAAAATTGATAAAATAATTTGTAAGGTATCGTTTTATTAAATAAACGTATTATATAAATATTTAATATTTTTTTATGTACATCCCAACAATTATCTTGGAAAATAAAATAATTTCAGATCTATTTTGATACTTTTCATGTCATATATTAAAAGTTCCATTTAAGCATAATATTTATTATATTTAAAAATACTTACTTTTAAATAATTTTTCGCATTCCATATTTATTTTATTTCTCCTTGTAATATTTTTATTTCTTTTACCCATTATACTTTATTATTTTTAACGATACTTCCTAAGTAACTCTTTAGTTATATGAATGATTTTAAATGAACTACAAAAAAAAAATATAAACTTACCAAGCTATATATAGCTGTACTTTTATTTATAGAACGGTGTATCTATATATATAAGCACTATGGAGAATAGAGAAAAACAGTGGAATCTCCTCTAAAATCGTTTCACCAGAGATGAACCGAGATGGCCAGAGACATAGGCGACGTTGGTTCCGTGACAGCGCCAGATTTTGCGGCAGAATCACGAACAAGGTCCGTCTGCAATCTCGACTATCGATAAATGTAGCGCACTGCTAAAAAATGTCCGAATAGCTATTCGGACATTTTATATACAATATAATTAAGGCATTACAGCAAAGAAGGAGAAACAGCGGGCGCGTGTACAGGCTGCAGTTAAAGGGAGGGACAAGGTGGCTGGCCGAAACGAATAGGGGAAGTAGGGGAAGTCAAGGGCCGAGCGAAAAA